>JARYHS010008074.1:180763605-181133304 GCA_031002005.1 Vandiemenella viatica
GTAGAAACTGTGTATACATGCAGAATAGGTGTGATTAGAAGGCTGTGATTTCTTAGGGTATGGTTCCTACCTGCCGCCTTAAGACGGCGCCACCAGCGCACACAGGAAAAGAAAGTTGTAGGAGCGAGCAAATTTGAAATAGGAGCCCGCGCATTTGAAATACAATTTCAAGACGAATATCATACACGGTCAATAAAATCACCACCTTTTAAATTTCCAAGGGAACCATATTTTATTCGTATCACAAGTGTATTTTAATGAAGTACGATGTATTTCAGTAAATTTAAAAAGCCATATATACCCAATGTAATTTTCGCACTTGTTCTGCATTAGCGCCATCCAAACGCAACTTATACATGGTCAATAAAATCACCACCTTTCAAATTTCCAAGTGGAAACATGTTTTATTCGTATCATAAGTGTATTTTAATGCTGTACGAGGTTTTTCAATAAATTTAAAAAGCCATATAAACCTAATCTAATTTTCGCACTTATTCTGCATTAGCGCTGTGCAGACGCTACTTATACATGGTCAGTAAAATCACGACGTTGTAATTCCCAAGTGGAATCATGTTTTATTAGTGTCACAAGTCAACTTTAATGATACACGATATTTTTCAGTAAATTTACTGAAATACATAGTATATCATTAAAGTGTAAGAGTTTGGGAGAGACTATACTAGTCTTTTCCAACCAAATGTCAACCTCTCCTTCACGTGGAGCACCCAGTTTGCACGGACGAGGCTCTGGCGACTGAAAGATTACCGGTATAAGGAGTCACCCACTGCTTGCCAACGGCCTCCGAAAGTAGGGCGGAAGAGCGGGGAGCGGTTCATGGCACCCTCTTGCCCTTGGGGTTTGAAACGGTCCCTAAAGGCGGATGAATCAGAAATGATCAACAGCATGGGGATGCAGAAGGCAACGGGAAACCACTGCATTAAAGACCCAAAGGGTATCCCGAGGACATGTAATCCTCTCAAATTACATATATCATGATGGCTTCTTCCTTTGTAAAATATTCCGGAGGTAAAATAGTCCCCCAATCGGATCTCCGGGTGGGGACTGCTCAGGGAGGAGTCATCATAATGGATAGAAACATTCTATGAGTCGGAGCAGTGGAATGTTAGAAGTCTGAATAGGGCAGGTAGATTTAGAAAACTTAAAAAGGGAGATGGAACAACTTAAGTTAGATGTTGTTGGGATTAGTGACGTTAATGGTAAGGACGCACAGGATTTCTGGTCTGGGGAACACAGGATAATTAGCACACAAGCTGTCAATGGAGTCACTGGTGTAGGATTTGTAATGAAAAAGAAAGTAGGGAATCGGGTGAGTTATTATGAACAGTTTAGAGAAAGGATTATTTTGATGATGTTAGAAACTAAGCCCGTCCCAACCACATTAGTAAAAGTATATATGCCAACGTCACAGGAAGATGACGAAGAAATAGAAAAAAAATATACGCTGAAATTGAAGAATTAATCCAATATGTGAAAGGGGAGGAAAATCTAATAATCATGGGTGACTGGAATGCAATAGTGGGAGAAGGAAAAGAGGGCAATACTGTAGGAAGTTTTGGTCTAGGAGAAAGAAATGAGCGAGGAAGCAGGTTGCTAGAATTTTGTGAAAGATATAAACTAGTAGTGGCGAACACACTGTTTAAGAACCATGCAAGATGAATATACACCTGGAAACGTCCTGGGGATACAGGCAGATATCAGCTAGATAATATCATGGTCAAACAGAGATTCAGGAATCAAGCTCTAGACTGTAAAGCATACCCAGGAGCAGACATAGACTCGGACCATAATTTGATAGTAATGAAGTTGCAGGCTGAAATTCAAGCGAATTAGGAAGCAGCAAAAGCAGAACAACGGAAACAATCTAGCACAAGAGAAAAATTTGTAGAAACGGTAGACTTAGGTCTAAGAAGTAACTTTGAAAGGAGCTCAACCGAGGACGAACGGAATGCATTAAAGACCGAAATAATGAAAGCTGGCAAAGAAACATTAGGCTTTAGGAAACAAGCTGCCCGAAAACCTTGGATCACAGAAGAAATTTTGGAGCTGATGGATCAGAAGAGAAGGTACAAAAATGCTCAGGATGAAACAGGAAGAGAGCAGTACAGGCAATTTAGAAATCAAATAAATAGGAAATGCTAAATAGCAAAAGAAAAATGGCTACAAGAAAAGTGTGAAGAAGTAGAAAAGGAAATGGTCGTAGATGTTGTATATAGAAAGATCAAACAGAATTTTGGAGAAATGAAGAAAAGAGGTATGAACATTAAACTGCCGATGGGAAACCTCTTTTAAGCTCTGAAGATAGAGCTAACCGATGGAAGGAATACATTGAGAAACTGTATGCTGGGGACGACTTGAACAATAGTGTATTGGAAAAGGAAGGCGATGTCGACATTGATGACTTAGGAGATCCTGTTTTGAGGACAGAATTTAATAAAGCTCTGAATGACTTCAAAGCAAATAAGGCAGTTGGAATTGATGAGATCCCTGCAGAACTTCTTAAATCTCTAGGAGAGGAAGGAATCGATAGATTATTCAAGCTGATATCAAAAGTTATGAAACAGGAGAAATTCCAACTGATTTTAATAAAAAAATCATCTTCACGCTTCCAAAGAAAGCACAAGCAGACAAATGTGAAATTATCGCTCCATTAGTCTAACATCACATGCTTCAAAATTACTGACCAGAATAATATACAGGAGGATGGAAAGGGTAGTAGAAGAGATAGCAGGTGAAGATCAGTTTGGATATAGGAAAAATCGAGGTACAAGGGAAGCAATTCTGTCTTTAAGATTAATACTCGAAGGGCGGATCAAGAAAAACAAAGATACTTATTTTAAAGAAATCAGGTCAAAAGTATCGAGATAGAAGAATACTCTATAAACTATATAAGAATCAAGTGGCTGTAATAAAAGTAGAGAATCACGATAGACATGCATCAGTTAGAAAGGGTGTGAGACAAGGTTGTAGTCTATCCCCGTTAATATTCAACTTGTATGTCGAAGAAGCAATGAAGAAAGTCAAAGAAAAATTTCCATGTGGCATAAGTTTTCAGGGAGAAAAAATCAGTATGCTACGATTTGCTGATGACATTGTCTTGTTAGCAGAGAGGGCTGAGGATATTGAGATGTTGTTGAATGGCATGAACAAAATACTGAAGGAAGATTTTGGACTAAATATAAATCAAAGTAAGACAAAAGTGATGAAATGTAGCAGAAATGATACCAATACTAGATTAAATATAAAAATAGGATCGGATGCAATAGGAGAAGTGAATGAGTTCTGTTACTTACGAAGCAAAATTACAACCGATGGCCGAAGCAGGAATGATGTTAAAAGCAGAATAGCACTAGCAAAAAGAGCCTTCATGAAAAAGAGAAACCTTTTAGTTTCAAATATTGATCTAGGAATTAGAAAGAACTTTTTAAAACTCTATGTGTGGAGCACAGCACTTTACGGTAGCGAAACATGGACTTTAGGAATACCGGAAAGAAAGAAACTTGAAGCATTTGAAATGTGGTGCTACAGAAGAATGCTGAAAATTAGGTGGACAGACAAAGTAAGAAATGAACGAGTTTTAGATATGATGGGTGAGAAAAGAAGTTTATGGAAGAAGCTTACACGAAGAAGAGACAGGCTGGTAGGTCATATTTGAGACATGCTGGATTGGTTAATTTGTTAGTGGAGGGAACAGTCGAAGGTAAGAACTGTTGAGGATGATAGAGATTAGAATATTTGAAGCAGATAATTGAGGACGTGGGTTGTAAGAGGTATGTAGAAATGAAGAGGTTAGCACAGGATAGAAGGGATGGAGGATTGCATCAAACCAGTCTAAAGACTGACGACAGCAAAAAAAAAATCATTAAAGTACACTTGTGACACGAATAAAACATGATTCCACTTGGGAATAACAACGTCGTGATTTTACTGACCATGTATAAGTTGCGTGTGGACGGCGCTAATGTAGAACAAGTGCGAAAATTAGATGGGGTATATATGGCTTTTTAAATTTACTGAAAAACATCGTACATTATTAAAATACACTTATGATACGAATAAAACATGGTTCCCTTGGAAATTTAAACGTGGTGATTTTATTGACCGTGTATGATATCTGTCTTGAAACTGTATTTCAAATGCGCGCGCTCCTACAACTTTCTTTTCCTGTGTGCGCTGGTGGTGCTGTCTGTAGGAGGCGGGTAGGAACTATACCCTATGAAATCACAGCCTTCTAATCACACCTATTCTGCATGTATACCGAAACTGTGATGTTTAAATGTTCACTATCAACGTGAAGGAAAGTAACGATGCCATGATGTACAGGTAGCAGAATGGCGTTATAGGAATTTAAGGATCCTATATTCGAACCTTCATTAGGATAATATTTTTTTCGTTTGTATATTTTTTTTTTTTTCGTTTCTGTTTGCCGTTTGTTGCTTTACTGAATTATGTTTTTATTAGAATAAGTCATAAAACGTCATGGAAATGTTTTGAAACTTAAATTGCTGTCACACAAAAAAAAAACTTTTATATAAAGATAACCTCCTGCTTTTAATTTTGAAACATACTAGAGGTACATCATCATTGCACTCCTCGGTGAATAATAGGATTTATTTTAACAATAACATTGCACGCTAATCTGGCAACTATTCCGAAACGCTTTGAATACTTTATGTTGGAATTTTTACGTGACGATACAACTATATATTGCCTTTCTGACATAAATGCATCTATTTAAGCGGTATTTACTTTTAATGCACAAGTAATTTTCAGTGTTTTAGCGGTATGCAAGTAAGCGTCCAGTTTCAGTTTTGAAGTCTTTATTGGTTATGTCTCAAATGTTTATAATACTCTTGCTATCCAAAAATTTGTGAAACATTCGGGAAAAAAATAATGTTTTTGTGGATTTTAGAAAAAGAATATGTGGCTCTACCAACAGTAACTAGTATCCAAAGAAAACGCTCACAAATAACAAAACATATTCCAAAGCGAGGATCGAAGCCTAAGAACCCTAACTTTACTGATACTTCGCCTTAAACAGCGTACTACACTGTCTCAAAGAAATTATGGTGCAAATTATAATTACAGTAAATGATATGCGACTTAGTCGCAATGTCGTCTGGGTTTCTATGAGCAAATTGTAGTGACTTTTTTTCCTATTTCAGCTAATGCTGGGAACACTTATGTTTATTTGGAGAGTTTTTATTCTTGTGGTTGTAAATTGATGTACTACACACTATTATAAACCATATTTCCAACAATTTATACACAAATTCAGAGAAACAAACCAAATATTACTTACGTAGAGTGAGCGCCTGCTGGCGGGTGACGTCACCAGTTTCGTTGGCCCGCGTCAGACAGCAAAGAAGCATTTTGGCGGGCTTTCAAATACTCTAAACTTTAACGTTGAATTTTACGTAAAATAAGCACTTTTGTCACGAAATAAATAGTACCCGGTAAATAACGTGTATCAATAAACTATTTAAAACCATTTTCAAAAAATAGTCAAATAGCCAATTGAGAATGATCGAGCTCAACAAATCTTGACAAAGCAAATGATGAATTCGCTTCTTTGAAAGTTAGGAAACAAACGTTTAAGAAATAATCAAATGTAGCTAATTTTAAATCTTTTCAATCTACACTACTTTCCACGCATGAGTTACTGATTCCTTGTCTTTTACGCAAAGTATGCATTTTAACTAATTTACATCTACCTTAAACTTTTATTTAGAGAAGTCATATTTTAAATTATCAATTAAAAGTATTCCGCTAGTTTATCTTAATAAAAGTTACTGTTTTAAGTTTTTATATTAACAAACAGTGTTGCTAATATTTTACCACGTATTTTTAATGTGTAGTTGTATAAATTTTTAATAAACATGCTCTCTTTTTAGAAATTGTACTTTTGTAAGCATTTTGCTTTTGTATTACTTACCTTATTCTTTTTACAACCATACGCACTGAATATTTAATTTCCAAAACTTGTATCATAAAAATAATCCATTTAATAATTTCTTAATTGTATAAACTAGATAAATACTTGAACATTTGGCTTAGTGAACCTTTTGTAGATAGTTTTGTTACCATTGCATGGACCACTAGATAAAAAAAATTGTCCAATTGGAATAAACCCCCATGCATATAGAAAGAAAGAAATATTGAGGGGCCTCACTATGAAGTTTTTCCTCCGGACCTACAAGTTTATAGTTACGGCCCTAATAAGAATTCTTTCTTCCCTCGTGTTATTTGGAACTGGATCGCAGATAGATTAGTTTTGGTGCAAAGTATCACCTAACACCGACAATTTTGTGAATTTCAGAGCATATTTGTAGGCCAGTGGTTCTCAATTACTTTTTCTGGAGTAACACTTCAAGAAAGAGCTCAAACTCGAGTAACTCTTACAGCTGAAATGATAAATAAATAAACGCATTAATCGAGTGTTTCGCACAATCACAGCAATACAGAAATATAATTCACACACACAGTTTTTAATAAAATTTTGGTGATAGTGATGTTCGTGTAATTATTTTTTTTTCAGTTATCTTAGTGATTTACCTTAAGCCAAGAGATTACTGCGCGCAACCCTTCAAGCAACTTCACGTAACACTGATGGTAGGCATACCACTAATTGGGAACTACTGTTAAAGACAATTCCACAAAATTTCTTCTAAACTGACACAAATTTAAAAACAAAAAGAATGATGATTCCATCTCTGTAGCTTATTAACAGTGCCCAAAACTAATTTAAACAAAAATATTTTATAAGTATAGACGTTTTCATTTTACATTTTTATCATATTTATAGATTACTTTCTTCTGAAATCGGTTTGTTGTTGTTATTTAGGTTTAAGCTGCCGACTGTAAAGAGGACGACCACACAGACAGCATGTAAAACATTAAAACATTGACTGCATGGGGGCAACAAAAACCTAAAAAATGACTGGTCGGCTATAAAATGGCCATCAAGATTTTTAAAAATTAACAACAAAATTTCTGTCTGGCTGTAAAAGGGCCAGCCAGAGATATATAAAAGAAACTACACAGTAAACGACAGTACTTTGATTGGTAGCTGTAAATGTACAACCAATCCATTTTAAAACCTATGCCTATCTGACCAACGTTTTCTGGACAAGGTCGGCTGAAACACAGATATGTAAAACTTTTGTCACGTTGCCACTATCGTTATTTTAAGTCTGAGACAAATCGTTGGGTAGGTCAATGTCTGCCTTTAAAACAAAAATGAAATACAATCTGTTAAAATGTGGCGAACCGTCAAAGGTAGCCCTACGTCTAAGCATCCGTCATTCCGACGACGAAGAAATAAATGCCTCAGAGAGCAGTGCCCTTCGGAGGCGATTAATAAGAACCTCATCTCTTCTCGCACATGAGCTGAACTGTTGGTTTGACCAGTCGGAGTTTGTTATGCTCAACTTATCACTACCATTCGTCGAAGATATTTCTATTCGACGCCGCAGAAAGATTTGACTTTGGGACTGAAGCAAAGTCTATTTTAACTTTGTTGTAAGCTAACTTGGTAGCTCCATCCGTTGCCTCATTCTCCGATTCCCACATAGCCAAGAACCCAGCAGAACACCACCTCCTATCCACAAGACTGGAGGTAACGGAAAACGTCGTGTATATCCTGCATTAGACGGCCTGCTGGATACATGTTTCCCAATGCCTGCATGTAGTTGAGGGGATCACAGCATATGATATACTTGGTGTCGCTACAAATTTCGTACACTGGAGCGACTTTAGTATAGCATAACATTCTCGGTGTATACTATCGTGCTAGGTACTCCGTTAGCATGCTCATACCCATCCACATTTACCGGGGGAAATATTTGAAGCTAGTTTAAAACATCATTAAAAACTATAATAAAAACATTGGCATGGGTTCTTGTTGTACCTGTTGTATCATATCAGGGCTAAAATAATTACAGACCTCTTTAAAAGCCAGGGAGGAGATTTACTCCAACCCTGGTGATAAAAACTGGGTAGCTGAAGGGTTTGGTAGTTCTATGATGATATAATGTTCTCGGGTGAATAGCTGATTTAACGAAGTATGGTAAAGAGAAATTGATCGCCAAAATATCGTGTGCAAACACCTCTGTTAACTCGGCTAATCACCTGAAAAAATTGTATTAATTCTCAACGTCGAGATAAACTTCGTTCTTAAGCTCTACGACGGTTAGTGTGAATTCATCATTGCGCCGCAAACGGGACTGCCAGCTGTAGTGGCAGTACGCGTGAAGTGTCGCGCCATAAAGAGCGGCACAAACGCTGGAAATAGGACTGATGCAATACGCCCTCATGGCAAGTCGAATTCTTGATCGGTTGACACTGTCCAACATTCGGGATAGCTGTTCCGCGCCGAACCAAATGCAAAGCAGCCGTAATACAAAAGCGACAGCAGAAAGGCTCTGTAAAATGTTGGTAGTCAAGAGCTATCTGCATCCCACGACTTACCATACAGGCACTTTAAAACATTGAGAGCTTTTAGGAGTCTGACTTTCACATCTCTCAGATGTGGTAGCCAGGAGAGTCTTTCTGCTGTTAAAAATGAGGCCCAGAAAACAACCAGTTTCATTAAAACTTAAAACGGTGTTCCTCAAGGTAAGACGAGGTTCAGATAAAAGACTAAAACTGTGGAACGCTTTTCTCAACACAAAACGAAAACCAGTCCACTCTGACCATTGATCTAGCCTGTTAAGTGTGAGTCTCTCAGCACCCTCACGGTTGAAGTCGAGCATAAGATGAGACTCCCTATTACCGACAAAATACTGTTGATAATAACGGACAAACATTAAAAGTGACCTTGGGGAGCCTAATTTTCTTGGATTAAAAGATCAGATACTTCACCACCATCTCGGCCCTGGAAGCAACTCTCCGTTATAAACGACTGTAAAAATCAGGGCAGATTTACCCTATGCCTTAATCAGGCTACTGTTTTAAAATTTCGTGTCACCAGTTATCATCGCAGGTCTTTTGTATAAAAAACACATCCATAAGGCGTTGGCTTCGAATGGACGCTTCCAGCAGGATCAGGGTATCTAACGTAGAAGAGAATTTCGAGAATACACAATGAATGCCGTTCAACAGATTTTGGGATTCAGACTCTAGACTAGGCAGCTCGTTAAGGCAGTGCTACAATAGCTACCTGGTAACAAATTGCCCTTGCTGGGATTTAAAAGTGAGTTTAGCGCTACTTCTTTCCACTATTTGGGAAAGTATCCCTTGGTTCAACTAAAGTTAAAAATATTCATAAGGTACTCTTCAGCATCTTTTCAAAGATGCCGCAGCATCCAGTACTGGATAAGGTGTCCTTGGGGAATTTTAAGGCCGACTCCAGATCCCATAATGTGAGTGGGTTATTGTATGCTTGCGCATCCGACTGTTCGAAGCAAAAAACATGACGTTCGATAGCAATTTTTCATTTCTGGCAGGCAAAGTGATTGCAGCGAAGTTATCTGCCATTTACTGTACGATACGTGACCCTGATCAAGCAATCTGGTTACTGGTGATCGAGAGTAGCCTACCTTTCGGATATGTGGCGGATAGACTCCCATACCTTTGATGGTGATGGGGAATGGTTTAGGGTGTTTACAAAATTTTCCTAAGATTTTTTTGCTCTCCTTAATAACACGACGAGCTTTAACTATTGCATTATAAACGCTGATAGATTACCCCGCGTTGAATGCAATCTACTGTAAAATGATGTAATGCCCGCCCAAGGCTTTGAATCGTGGAACGACATTTCATCATTCTATCAGGGGACGGATGTTCTTCGCAAGTTCTTGAAGATCAGCCACCTTGTTAAACACTTCCAAAAAGTGATTCACCTACTCCTATCACAGCGTTCGCACTGCTAGAGAGTAACAGCACGGCAGAAGAGCTGCCAATAAGATTTATTGATATTCCATTTAAACGTCAGATTTTTCACTTTCTGCCTACGTGCATCCATATGGGATAAAGATCACGACCCACTTACCACTGAACGGCGTACGCAATAGAAGGAGAGCATAACGAAAGGTCAGTGGCAAAGGCAACGAATAAAAGTTGTCAAATGCGTCATCTGCGCTGTATTAAAGAAGCACAATTCCTCTCGTTCTATTAATCTACCAACTTCTCGGCCTATGGGATTATCTGTCATGGAATCCCACACCGCACTGTGAGCGCTGAAATGAAAAATAGGAAGAAACAGCCGAGTAAGTTGCCACACGATGGTAAGAGACAATGAGGGGGGTTTAAAGAATTTCATCAGATCTATCTGTATAAAGTTCGGACCTCAGATCCACTGATCGAATTCATTCCCAGTGACAGAAGATGGGGTTTCTACTGCAGGCACTACTGCTGCTGGTGGTACTGAAATTGCAGCTGTTTTTGATGATGGTATTAGAATGACCAACTACTGCTGGGGTGGTCAGGGTTGCAGATGTATTGCTATCAACATCCACGTTCTTAGATGTTACTAACTTAGCGAGTTTCGCGCCAGATTTTCAGAGACATAAGCATGTTGTGCTTGTGTTCATGTCTACCAAGGACATCTGAGGAGCACTTTTTATTCATGACAGCAGTTTTAACCTTCTTCGCGAAGCTGGTAGAGAAAACTGATGGGGCACGCGCCTTAAACCGTTTCTTTGCTTTGCTATAAGGTATTCGCTCTGAAGTTTTCAACTCCTGTGTCTTCCGTTTACGAATACACTCGATACTCCTTGTCCAGGCTTGGTCCAAACCGGGAGCAGTTGATGCACACTAGTTATGCAATTGCTACCATCATTTCTCTCCACGCAACCCTTACCACATACGGGCTTGCTCTTGCAGGATGCTTCGTATGCCCAAACCTTTGACTCTAGAAACAGTGTATCAGATCCGAAACATACAGACAAACTTTCAAATGAATTTCAATTGATTTTAATGTCTTGGGCAATAATGGAGTCTTAAAGGTGAAGCGTGAAGGTGGCAGGTCTTCTCAACACTACCTTTTCCCATCCATGAGATCTGAAGAAATTCAATCACTTCCCAATTCTTAACAAGTTCCTCAGTCCCTAAATCCATGATATCACAACAGGTGATAATACCTTTTCTGCAAATTGTGGAAAAGTGGAGCTCGAATTTTACAGTGAACTCCTCGGACATCACACAGTGAAGAAGCATGCCTAGTGGTCCATGTTTCTCCACCAGCAGTGCCCATTCTTCAGTTTTTTACACTATTTCAGTGTATCCACAAGTTCTTGTAGATTTTTTTGTATATAGAAGGAAATTTTTCAAATATTCTGTCCATCCTTTGCATTATAATAAAATCGTTTTCAATAAAAACAGAGTATCTGATCCTTGGTTCGAATGGAGTGGGGGGAGGGGCTATTGGCTATGGTCCACTTCAAAGTATTGTGGATGTTAAGAGATCCTTGAAGTCTGCCCAAGTCACATTGCAGTTTCAAATAATGTGTGTTTAGAATTTTGGTCCCAGGTGTCCAGAAGAATGAGGCAGGTGCCCCGGATGTTACACGCTTGTAAATACTCATACTGATAAATTCCATCTACTAATTTAACGAATTTTCTCCTATATATAAGATGAAACATATTCTTCGAATTCTTTGCAAGCAGCTACTGAAACCATTTTAGCAGTATTCGTACGCTACTGATTAATTCTGACAGCAACATCAAAAAATGGTAACCTAAGTACAAAATTTCTGTCTCAGTTTAGTGCTTGTTTGTAAAGATTTTAGAAAGCAATTATGATAATGTTTCACTTTCCGCATTCACCTATATTTTTCATTATGTTGCTCACTTTACAAATATTGTGGACATTTGTAGCACTAACTGTTGCTGGCATGGAAAGAAGAAGGCAAAATGACTTTGATCACAGGATAAATAATGAATTTTGTAAATCAGAGAAGAAGGCATAAAATTCTGGCAAGTGAGACAAAAATTTGCTGTAGGTACCATAGATATAGCATACAGGATCACAAACTTTTGGAGAAATCTCTTTTAAGACTTAAAGAAACAGCTGAAAGATGGACGAATATACAAAAATACTGTAAAGGTGAGGATCCACCAAGTGTGCAAAATGTTTTCAAACGTTTGAAATGTTTGCAAACTCAGAATTTATGGTGGAGACGAGAACAGTATGCACGAACAAGGATTTGCTGGTGTTTGAAGGTGTTCTGGACGATGTCAGTACATCAAAGGAATTCGTCGTTTGTGCACAGACAGTACGCATTCAGTGGAGATAGGTTCAACAACAGGGCTGTGTACTGAACAGTTTGTTTTAAGTGCATTTTAAAATCTAGAAATAGTAGAACTATGGAGTAGTGAAAAGTGTTTACTGTTAACTGAATCAGATAAATTAAAGGCATAGATATGGGAGAGTAGTCAGAAATATTACCACAACAAAATTATAAAGCATGTTGCCTGGAGCGAAATCACAACAGGTATGGGAACCACTTGTGATGTTTTTAAGGGGAAAGAAATTTTTTTGCTCTCCTTGTTCAGAAGAGAAAAAGTTAAACAGAACTCGATGGTGGCAGGAAAAGGTATGTAATTTTATAAATTATTTTGCTTTATGTTTTCTATTATTTTAGGAATGTCCAGTATCCGTAGATAAAAATCAAAGTGTTATTGCCAGTCTAGCTCCCATGGAAATACAGTCTCTGTAATTTGTATCTCGTTTACATATTCTAGGACAAATCAGCAAAGTTACAAATTCAAAATCTTCTGGTAACGTACAACAAAATTTTAAAAATAAACCACTGCTACCATCTGTTCTTAAGTCACACAGCAGTCACGTGGAATTTCTTGTTTTAAAAATGAGATATCCCAAATTTAGGTTTCCTCTTTCTTTGTTAATAATGTCCTCTTCCTCACTTAAAACAGACATAATTACACAAGATGCAACACTGGAAATAAGTTTTCCTCTCGGGCCCATTTGGACACTGCAGGTATCAGTTGGAATAATGACAAACGTTCGAAGACAAACTATTATTTGCGAATATTTGGCTGGTGGAGACAACCAGCCAAACCACCTGACTACAAACACACAATCGTTTACAAATGCCATAAACATCTGTAAACTATGCAAGCTTGGTGGATCCCAGGTTTAAGAAGGAGATAATTTGCACACTGCGCACTGGAAAAATAGGAAGATGTGTACATTGATAATATATATTAGGCACTTTCAATAAAAGATTGAAGCTTAAGCAAGGCAGTATTTACAAGATTCTTTCAGAATTGTTATTATCTCTAGGAATTGGTTACAACTGACATCCAGAGATTGCAAAATGAGAAATAAACCCACAGATTTATTAAAAAACTAACATTCTGACTACAAAAACAATCACAAGTGGGAGAATGTGAAAACCACTAAATCATAAATCCAAGACGACATGCTTCATAATCACTAACTTCAAAAATATAACAGGAATATAAAATACAAAGGGACATTACAGTCAGACCTATTATAAGCCTGTTTTAATGTTAAATGATGAAAGATGTTTATTCAGTTATAAATAGAAGAATCAATTAAAGAAATGAAAAAAAAATAATTATGGAATAAAGATTAAAAGGGAATTGATTCAATGGGCTAAAATCTGCTGGTAATATTTTTCTATTTTCAGTTCAGTGCCTCGGATATCGTAGAATCCCCAGTTGGGCAATACTACGATATCCGAGGCACTGAAATTTTACGGATTTGATGGTCGATTCTTATAGATCTCGACAAGGGACAAAAGGAAGAATAAGTTTTTTTGGTATCTCGCTTAGTTTCCGAGATATCAGATGTTTAAAAAAGGAAAATACACACTTTACTAGTAATTATTATCTAAGAAATATGTATTGTTACCCATGTAAAAACACTTTAAAAGAAATTTTTAATAAATATAAATAAAAGCAAAAAGTTATTCGTAAACAGAAATGATAAAAATACAATAATTATAAATTTGATAGTATGTAAAAGGTTAATGCTTCACAGGAAGGACAACTATATCCTATGAAGAAAGCACTTCACAATATAATCTAATATTAAAAACTTTTTAACTTTGAAGCCTGGAATTTTGGGAAGCCAGAAGAAAGACCAGTTGAAGCATTCAGTAATATAATTAGTATTATAGAAGGATGTTGAAAACTGTGTAGGCTGATAAGCAAAACATTTAAAGTTCTGAAAATAATAAGAAAGGAGATTTAGTTTTAAAAGTTTTAGCTATAAACTACAGTACAGTGGCTCATATTTTAATATACTGAATTATTTTGCTGATAGAGGGTACTGAAGAGAAAGACAGCAATTAGAATTTATGATGCAGGTAGATAGCTAAGAACATGTTATAGAGGCCAACTGGTAATTCAGATATTTGCACAGTACAGCAAGAGGTGGCAGACTGCATCAAAACTACTGAAGGCCAAATAAAAAAATTGCTTAAATTTTTAAGAGTATGAAGCACAAATAATTCAAGAATTATTCTGATAGTCACTTAACTCAAATAATAACCAATTCAAATTTATTTAATTATCATTCTAATACTACAACCAAATATTTTAAAACATCCCATATTAATTTCAGATATGTTATAATATTTAGGTTTATTCTCCTGAAGTACAAGGAACACAACAATAAAAAATTAAGATCACAGCCATTGAGAAAAGCTTCCAGATATAAAAACAGGAGAAAACTATATAATCATTTTACTTCATAAAGTATATTACTTTAACACATGGCTTTTATAAAAGCAGCTTTTTTAAAAAATATTTATGACTTAAATCTGTAAAACATTTTACTACTACAAAAATATGAACAATCTAAGGTAATATAAAATATCAGATATATACAAGGCTATCTTACAGATAAAATAGGAGGAAGAAGATATACAATATATATATATATATATATATATATATATATATATATACAAACACTAATGATTAACTTTCTTCTGTAAACAGAATTCTGTACATCAAAAGGAACACTCAGTAAATGAATTTTTCTACATAAATACAAAATGTACAATTTTTAACAGTGAAGCACAACCACAAGACAAATTTTGGCTTGGATGTTTATGTTGCACTTCCAACAAAACATTACTGGAAAATAAATTTTACTGCTAGAACAACTGTCTGACAGGATTTCATTTCATTTGGACAATGAAATTCTAGGATGTGATGTTCTCCATTTCACTTTCAAACTAGTTATAAAATCATCACTAAGCCATTTCTTACAATGCTATGCACATTTTATATGAAATGGAAACAATATATTAAAATTCTTTCTTTTTACACCAATACTTATATTTAAAACATACAATTCTCTCCTTGGTGCAATGCCCACTTGTCTAAAAGGCCTAGATTCAAAGCTACATGGTATTTATGAAAAGGAGTTATGCTAACGGCATGGTAAAAGAAGTGCCACAAAAATGATGTTTAATAACTAAGATGTTCAGATGTTCACACAAAATATTAGAGAAAGGAGATTTTCAATTACACTCAAGAACATTTTTAATTTATATAAATAATCTGGAGGTAGTATCAAATTCACAAAACCATCCAGAAAAATGTTTTATCACTACCATAACTGATGAATTCAAGTGCCAAACAAAAGAATGACACAGTTACACAAAAGATTACATTTTTAAACATTCAAGGCAACAAATTAATGGAAGATAATGTACAAAAAAAAAAAATATGTAGCAGAATTGAATAAAATACTTTAGCCTACATCTTTGATAATATTTATTTAGATGGGATCAAGAGTAGCATTGATAGCGAGTATCATTTCTTGAATTTAAAGCACATAATTTCATTTCAATCAGCTGAGTTGGTTAAATGTTTATCAATACTTTACTTGAATTCAATGGTATGGTCAATGATGTGATTTATGAGCGACACTATATGAGTGCATAGCCTAGTTTGAGAGTGTGCCTAATCTGTTATACATAATTTGTTTACAGAGCTTACGTACTAAACATAGTTAACTTAATTTATTGTTATTAGTATTATGAAGAGTTAGTCTTAATTTAATCCATAATAAATTAATATTTTGCAAAGTGAAGTCTTTCCTGATAGGTGGAGTCAGTTCGCAGCATTACTTTCAGTTATCATGGTGATGTGAAGGTGTAACATCAGCAGACACATAGCAACATTTGTATAAGATGCACATAAATGATTAATGTCATGTGCAATGAGAAGAGATCTGTGTAGTAAAGAAATATGTTAATTAGTTCCATGATTGCTTCTCCAGCGAGCTGCATGATGATGCAGTTTGGTTATATTTTGTGTTACTAGCGTACTCGAACATCAATGTATGTTAGTTTTACTGTGTGAATGTGTCACCAAAATTATTGTGAATGCTGTTAGTTTTCCCATTACATCTTCTAATCATTGATGAATCAAAGTCCTATAAAGTGACAGGTAACTGGCGTTAGTGAAAAAATATTGACCAACTGTTATTAAACGCTTGGTACTGGAAGACAGAGATTAGAATATATGAAGCAGATAATTGAGGACGCGGGTTGTAACGGATATGTAGAGTTGAATAGGTTAGCTCAAGACAAGAAGAGATGGAGCATTGCATCAAACCAGTCAAAAGGCTCATGACAGCAAAAAAAAAATGTACCACAATCCAAATTCTCTTATTTGTAAATTTATTTTCACTTAAGTATTAATAGAAGGTTAGTTTCACTTGTAGCTGTAATTATGAATTTATAAAATCTCTATAAAAACACATTGTGATGCAACTAATATAATTAATAGTGTGTCATCGACCAATAATAAAGTGAGCCAAACAACTATAATAATACCAGTAATGCCACAAATTGAATCAGACAGATGCATAACAGATAGCAGAATTAAGTTGGCAACAGACAACAGTGAGACTTATCAATAAATGACTATACAATGATCGCCACAAGCAACCAGAAAATTTCCAGAGCAAGGTTTTCCAAAATTAAGAGAGTTGAAAAAGACTATGAAGAGGAAGCAATTTGGTGAACCTAGTAGGAACCTGCCATTGTCTGTAGCTATGTTGAATAGCTGCTATCAGAACCCGTAACTGAAAGGGATACCAACTCCAAAGCATTTCTAAATGAACTGTAAAATTACTTTAAGAATATACCACTCACTCAAAATATTGCTAATTCATCAAACACAAGAATCCAAAGTGAATTCATGTTATAGTGTTTTATCTACTCCTAAGTATGAATAAGGAATTCAAAGCAAAATTTCTGAAAATATTCTGGGGTCTGTAGGCTTAAGCTTTGCTGTATATGTAACAGTAACAAATTCATCATAATCATAAATACAACAACTTAATGTTTATTTATGGCTCGCAGTAAACAATTTCACCTCAGTATCTATAAAATGTGAATGGAGATAGTTAACTGATTACCGCCTTTAAGAATCAGTTTTCTCCAAGATGTCAGCTGTATGCAGCTAATATTTCCTTGAAACACGCTGTAATATTGACACTATCCAGGTAGAGGTTAAGAAAAATCACAAAATAAATTATAAATGAAGGAAGTTGTAGAACACAAGATGGTGAAAAGTGAGGTGAAAATCTGATAATTGTACATACCAAATATTTTGAGTTATAAATTAAATTTGATTTAACTGCAGTGGAACACAAGAACCAGTGGAAATTTCCCCAATTGCCTACTTCAGCATTTCTCTTTTTTTTCTGAATTTCTTTCACTGTCTCTGGCTAATTGTTTGTCATTTTCCTCAGTAAATTATACCAGTCTCTGACTACCTTATTTACAGAAGAAAATTTTCCCTTTCCCTTATGCCTGTAATCAAGAGCTAGTCAGAAGTCATGCTAATGCACTACAATTAATTCTTCTAACAATATCCACTCAGGCATCATTGCTAATGTATACATTATTCACTCTACATTGCCAGGTCCTAAACTTGTTCCATTATACATCATTGAACATTTAACTATAGATCTGAGTTCAGATAAATAAAATCATATGTTGTATGGCTCATATATCATAATATGAATTACCATTTCTGTTTGTGAATCAGTGAAGCTAGGTGTAAGCAAATTTGTAACCATAATCTTTTTGGTTTTTCTAACAATGTAAATAAATTTAATGCTTGAAATATATATATATATATATATATATATATATATATATATATATATATATATATAGACTAGGGGTAAAAAACAGATACCCTTCACTTAATACAGATGAAGGCAGGAGAGCGAGACGAACACATAAAAACACAAAAAATATACACAAATGCACAATATTTCAGCATGAGCCTTAATCATGTGAGAGGCGAGACATATGCCATCTCGCCTCTCACATGATTAAGACTCATGCTGAAATATTGTGCATTTGTGTTTATTTTATTGTGTTTTTACATGTTCATCTCGCCCTCCTGCCTTCATCTGTGGTAAGTGATGGGTATCTGTTTTTTTCCCTATCGTATCTTATTTTCAGTGCCTCATGGCAGTTTCTTTGTTTCCATTACCCATATATATATATATCAGTGGACCCCCGATAATCCGGCCCCTGTCTAATCCGGCGCCCCCTGTAATCCGACATGACTTTGAATTATGTTTGACAATCTTCGCTAATATAGATCACGCAGGTTTGAACAGGTCACAACTCGTACGCGCCACCGCTATTGTGCTCGACGCGTATGCATTGTTTTACTTAGTTTGAATTTGACTACTAGTGATAGCGGTACGGCCTAGCGTGCGTTCATTGTTTACTATTTATTCATTGTGTATTAGGTATAGTACCTAGTAATGTCGTCACAAACCCAGAAGCGAAAGCACAAAACGTTGACAATTAAAGAAAAATGTGATATTTTAGATCGCTTAAATCGCAATGAAACTTTCAGTAGTTTAGCAAGTGAATACGGCGTAGGCCGATCTACAACTTATGACATTACAAAAAACCACGAGAAGATTAAGAAGTTCGTGTCAACTACTGACTGCGGGCCAGGCAAGAGACAGACACTCAAGAAAGCTGAACATCCAGAAGTGGAAGAAGCTTTGTACATGTGGTTTCTTCAGGAAAGAAATAGGCATGCACCAATTTCGGGACCCATGTTGGCCATGAAAGCTAAGTTTTTTTATAAGGAAATAACAAAAAAAAGATGATTTTGTGGCCAGCAAAGGATGGCTAGAACGTTTTAAAAGTCGTCATGGCATAAGTTTAATGACTATTACAGGAGAGAAACTTTCTAACGATGCCACCTGCATAGAGCCCTTTAAATTAAGATTTTTGCAAAAGGTGAACGATTTAAATCTTGACCCGTCACAGGTGTACAATGCAGACGAATCGGGGCTTTTTTGGCGTGTGATGCCTAACAAAACTTTCGTTTCTTGTAACGAAAAATCCGTACCTGGACGAAAAGTGAGTAAAGAGCGTGTAACCATACTACCATGTGCTAATGCTGCAGGTACACACGCGCTTAAGATGGTGGTCATTGGGAAATCTAATAAAACAAAGGGCATTCAAAAACATTGATTTACCTGTACACTATTAAGGACAAAAAAGTGCTTGGATGACAAAAGACCTTCTCAAAAAGTGGTTTGATGAATGCTTCGTACCTGAAGTTAGAAAATGGTTAAAAGATCATAATTTTCCTCAAAATGCGTTGTTGCTTCTTGATAACGCTCCCGGTCATCCGTCTGAAGAAGAACTGACAACTGAGGATAAATGCATCACTGCGATGTTTCTTCCGCCAAATTGCACTGCACTGATTCAACCAATGGACCAGAACATCATTCAGTTTGTTAAGCAAGACTATAAAAAAAAAACCTACTTCTGAGAGCCGTATCAAAAGACCAACCAATAGAAAAAAAAACTTTAAAAGAATTTAATATGAAAGACTTGGTTTTTGCTCTTAGTTAGTCGTGGAGTGCGTTACCGTCATCAACTATTAAATCGTCTTGGAAAAAGTTATGGCCAGATATAGTCACCACTCCTAGCAACGATCCACAAATCAGTGTAACTTCGGAAGTTATAGAACAAGTCGCTACTGAAACACAGATAAGTCCGGAAGATTTGGAAATCTGGTGCCGTGGAATGGATAAAGAAGAAAATGTTTTTCATGAAATGTCTGACGAAGATATTATAAAAGAGGTTTCTAATTATACAACAAACAATCAGGAAGATAACGACGACGTGATTGCAACTGCTCCACAAGTCACAGAACAAGACGCAGTTAACGCTTTTGAGCTAGGTTTACAATGGGCTGAAGAGAATGGTAAATCCTACAACGAACTTTTACTTTTGAGAAGACTGAGGGACAAAGCTCTGATCTCGCGTTATAACAACCTTAAACAAAAAAAAAATTGATGAATATTTCAAAGCTTCATAATTGGCTAGTTTCCACTAAGAATAAATCGGGCGTATAGTAGTTTTTAATGATTAATCATGCTAAGGAGATAACAAAAAACAACCTTATTTAATATAAAAGGTAAAGATTAGAATTATTTATAGAAAATAAAATCGACAAAATCAGCCGTAGTGACACGTGACCGCGAACGCCAATGAGAAAGCATTACGTCACAGCGTCCCAGCCGCCACAGAAGTGGTTGACATTTACATGTAACAGAACACCTTGCGTAGTAAATTTGTCGTTTGTAGCAACTTCTGTGTTGGTAATTTAGTTATTTTTAATTATTTGGCGAAAGAGAAGTCTAATTCATTATGGAACAAGGTTTTAGCAAAGCAAACAGTTGTAATTTGCCCAAAATTGACGCCGTAGCCGTTGGAAGATTTTTCGCCTCAAACATAGACTTCTGCTCGTCGGAATTCCGCAATGCAAAAACTTCCATGTAAGTATATACAAGTGTCAAATATATATTATAAGCTGAAATCAGTTTCGTAAACAATAATCTATTGCTTAGACGTACGTTTTTAAGTTAATTGATATGGTTTTGATGTTACTTTTGCGAAGTATAAGCAACTGTTAGGGAGTTCTATAATTACCGTGACGTCGCAATCTGATAACGAATTCTTGTAGAATTCGACGAAACAAATCGTAAATAAAGAATAATGTTTTTTGATATCTTGCTTCGTTTTCGAGATATAGCACGTTAAAAATGAGTTATAGTTCTTTGTTCGGTACTATTATTTCTGTGCCGTGTCTTAACTTTTCAGGTGCATCACGCCTAAGATATGTTTCTTTTTTTTATATATATAAACCTTTTCTAGAAAAATATATCCTCAAAAACAGGTGTGGTAAATTTTAAAGGTATGGCACTGCCAGTTTCCAGACTGCTCTAACTTGGAGACCATCAGACGTGTTCAGAACGGATTTCGATCCCCCGAGCATATGTTGAAGGGAATAACTCCATATGTCTCTGTAACAATTATTTCTTCAAAATGAGACCTACGTATCGAGAAATTAACGCGCAAACATTTGTAAATATGTGTTTAAATATTATAATTTTAACATGTTGTTTAGTAGTTTCAGCGTGGCGTATCGGTAGTGCTCTTGCTTCCCATTTTGCGAACCCGGGTTCAAATCCCCACACTAGCAAATATTTTTATTTCTTTTTTTATATGCAGTAATCATTGAGCATTGATTTTATTTCATTTAAAATTCATTTAAGAATTTTTATTATGCGAAATAACTATTAAAACATTATTTACAATAATATAATTACTTACAATAGATAAAATAACCAATTTTTATTACAATGCTACGACCATAAAAGAGATATTCTGTTAAAGTTCCATTTCCTTTGTAGAACATGAAATATACCTGTTTCATAAAAAAGAAAAAAAATCAACAATAAACAATGAAATAATGATTATATATAAAAAAAAAGTTGGGACTGTATATTCTGTAATATTTTGTTTTAAAAGTTATTTCACATAATAAAAATTCGTAAATGAAATAAAATCAATGCTTAATGATTTCTGCATATAAAAAAAGAAATAAAAATATTTTCCAGTATGGGGATTTGAACACGGGTTCGCAAAATGCAAAGCAAGCACGCTACCGATACGCCACGCTGAAAATACGAAATAATACACTAAAATTATAAAATTTAAACAATATTCACAAATTTTTGCGCGTTAATATTTCATTACCTAGGACTCATTTTGAAGAAATTATTCTAATACAGACATAATTATGGAGTTATTACCCTTCAACAAATACTCGGGGGATCGAAATCCGTTCGGACAGGTCTGTGGTTCCCAAGTAAGCTTCATATCAGCCTAACATCATCATCTTTCAGTAACGATATCTCGAGAACCAAGAGAGAAATTAAAAACAATTATTCTTTATTTTCGAATGGTTTCGTCAAGCTGCTTAAGAACCTATCACCAGATTGTGGCGCCACTTAATGATGTTTATTCTATGAAAAATAGCACTAAAGAAAGATTTTATCACATAAAACCAAAACAAACTCAACTCATACCTTATTCCATTATCATTACTTGAAAAGTAGTGGTTCTGCAAAATTCATCATTTTTGCTTTGGATTTAGAAATATATTATGCACAAACACTTACATCAAAATGGTCTTCACAAAAATAGATACTTCTGTCTGCAGTTAAACTGTGAGCATCCTCCCTCCTTGCAAGTTTTAACCACTTTCTCCGTATTTTTTCATTGTTTGGAACATATATAAATAACTTATCTGGTGTTTTTATTGTTGTGCTTCTACACTTCGGCACTACACAGTACTTATAAAACGAGGAACTCATGTTTAACTAAAGAAAATCTATACCTGCCATATACGTACACGACTGTTCAGACGCTATGACGTCATCCAAGACGCCATGACAGTCTAGAGCGTTTTTGAGCTAAATTTAAATTCGCTTTTACAAATGCAAAATACATAATGTAAATGTTCGATTCTTTACAAAATAAGATGTTTTTTGAGTAAAATAGATAATAAGGTGAAGTATGAACCTATTTTTCAAATTTAGTCAACTACCCAATTTGATATATTCACTACATGATTTTGATTAATAATTCTTGATTATTTTGGTAGATATGTATGTGCATTTATGCTTAATTTTATAATAAAACGTAAGCTCTCAATTGTTATTTAATTTACTAAATTCGACTTAATTAAGTATGATTTGTACTTCAAAGTACATATGCACATACAGTATAACATATAGATTCTTATCATTGGATATGTAATTTGTCGGATTACAAGGTACTCTTTTGTAAAAAATTCCGGACTATAGCGGTCTTAGGCAGTTGCTCTATAATCCGACAAACTCGATAGTCCGACACTGCCCTGCATAATGTTTGTCGGATTACCGGAGGTCCACTGTATATATATATATATATATATATATATATATACTCTTCAGACATTCATTATTTTCAGAAAATACAGGCTCAGCAAAATAATACTGTTAAAAAAATCCTGCTTCCGACTTTGCACCTCACTAAGGTAACTGGAACAAGGAATGGGAAGGATTTCAGCCCTAGCAGGAACCACTCCAACACTTAAGTGATTTGGGGAAAACCTTAAACCTGAATGACTAGATGGGATTAAAAACAAGCATCCTCCTGAATGCCAGGTCCAATCAACCATAAATGAATCTGGCACTAGTACAACAATCCCATAAGATTCAGCAAATTGAAAATAGTTTAACAGCAGCCCTAAAAACCCTGAGCAACTATTTTAAGAAATGGCGTCTTGTATCCAGTTCCAACAAGATGGAATCTAGTGTCTTCCATCTTAACAGTAGGGGCAGTGAATATCTCCCTTGACATTCTTCTTGGTGGCACTCCCCTCTGACACAATCCCTTTTCGAAGTATTTGGGAGTTGTAATGGATCGCACCTTGTCTTACAATAAACATCTAAACAACCTTACAGCAAAACTAAGAACTAGAAATTATATTCTTTAGATGTTAAATGGCACCTCCTGGGAAGCATCTGCCTCCACACTTCGCATCTCAGCACTGAGCCTTGTTTATTCTGCAGCTGAATACTGCTCATCTGTCTGGATGAAAAACACCCACACCCACACCAAAAAGGTTTGAACCAGACAATGTTGATAATTTAGTGGCTGTGTCAATTCCACTGTACTGGCTAGCCATTTTGAGTAACATCAAACCACCTATGTTAACATGACACAATCGCCCAATATAATAAGATCTGTCATAACTTGGATCTGCCCGTTCACGACAACATGGATACTCAATTTCACAGACTTAAATCAAGAAGTCGAAGCATAAAAACTGCAAAACAGATTATGTATAACAATTTTAATGGGAGAGAAGCATGGAGATTGGAGTGGATAGCCTCAGCCCCACCAGAATGGCACTCCCTCTTTGACAATCAATAAGTACTAAAGGCTCTCGACATTCCCTGCAAAACCTGGGCTGCTCTCAACAGAGTTAGGCCTGGCCATGGCAGATCTATTATATCTCTTTACACATGGGGGATGAGAGATTTGCCGAATTGAGACTGTGGTGAGGATGAACAAACCATCTGTCACATGACCTTTGATTACCCACTTTGAGCCTTCAGGGGATCACTGAAAGACTTCATAGATATTTCAAAAGAAACCTTACATTGGCTGCACTAGGTCGATTTTGAATTTTAACCATGATTTAATGTGACATTATATTAGTGTGAAACAATTGTATAGAATTGTATTATTGATTATGTGCTATGGCCATAAGATAAATAAACAAATGAACCATAAATTAAATTAGTTAAAATGAGATCTACTGGTGAAAAAATAAAACAATCTTTGAACTTTCTTGAATTACTAGAATTAACATCATAAAACGAGTAAGGGTAGTGAGCAAAGTATTTTGTTCTTTACATTTGTGTAGTTTTTTTTTTCTTTCTTTCTTTCTTTCTTTCATTCTTTCAGCAACAGTTCTTCCTTCATCTTTTGCAAGTGATGGGTCTACTTTAACTTTCCTTTCCATCTTAGTATCACCTCACAGCATTTACTTATTTATTTTATTGATTTATAATTGTACTAGTTGACCCATGTAAAAACTTCGCAAATAAAATATGATGAACAGTGAATCAGAATACAACTAAATTGAAGAAAAAACACAAAGTATATCCATATATCTGTGATATGTGGTTTTGATATCTAGCAGTAATTTTTACAGAGGAGTTGTGTAGCAAAACACAAATGTTTCCTTAACAGAAAAAAAAATATCAATAAAGCTCTTTACTGCAGAAAAAAATACGCAGAATAGCAAAACAGAAAGATTTCCTTGTAATAATAAAAAAAAAATCTGAAAAGCTTTTTACTAAGAAAAAAACACACATTTCATCGATATCTCTGTGATGCGTTGTGCTTCTATCTAGTGGTAACAAGAGCAATTCTTACAGACGGCAGTGAAGCCTACCAGTTTAGCTCTGAACTTTCTCAAACATATGACCTTGACAGTTAATAATTTTGCCTTTTACAATTTGACTTAAAATAAATTCCTTTCTTAAATTATAATTTCATCAAAGAAGAGACCTTAATCTTTATAATGATACCTCATTTATTGATTTCAATTAGTTGATTAAAGGTAAGTGGCTTGTCACAAAGAAAAACCTTTTAGAAATAATATATTCAATTAGGTTTTGCTCAAAACATTGCCCATTTGGAACAGATATAAATCAGCAGCTACTGCTTCATTCAACAGTAAATTATTACCAATACGTTTGATACTAATTAGTTATTTATCCTGAAAACATTTGAGTGAAACACTTTTCATAGCCCTAGAAACAAAGGAGCATGAATATATACAGTGAGGTGATATTAAAATTGAAACAAAATATAAAATAAACCCATCTTTCATCGAAGTTCAAGGAAGGATGGCAGCAATGACAAAAAATGCTTCACAAAAAAAACAATACTTTGGGCTATGTCCATACTCATGAAAATAGAAACATTTGACCAAGCTCATGCAGGCACCCACAGCGAACATTTAATATCGAAGAAGAGTTGTTGAGGGAACAGAAACAATATCAGAGGAACTGTTAATATTGAGGAAGAAATTCATCAAAATCACGTATATTATTATTTCCATAAAGATATATATATATATATTTCACAAGCCATCATTTTCCTTCATACTTAACTGAAATGTATGAATGAGGCTTATAGTCTCAACTTTGGTCACTTCATATTTTAAGAAAGGAATTTTTCGGAATTCTACCCTTAAGGGGCAAAATTATTAATAAAAATGCTGTTTTTTTTGTGTTACAACTCATTTATTATCTCCCTATCTGAAATAGTTTAATGAAGTATCATTTTAAAGATTTAAGTATCCGCTTTGGTGAAATTGTATATTAAGACCTGAATTTTTCAGAATTCAACCTTTAAGGGGCAAAAGCATAAATATTTCTGCAATGCGTTTTTGTGTCACGAGCCATTTAACTCCCTCCATATCTAACAGATATAGATAAATAAGGTATCATTTTAATGATTAAGGTCTCCGTCATGGTCAAATTATATTTTAAGAAATAAATTTTTCGTTATTCAGCTCTTAAAGGGCAAAATTACCATATTTTATATAATGAACATTGGATAGGATAAAAAACCACCGCTTACCAAAGAAGGGGATTCCAGCGGCATTGGTACACGAAAAAAACACGAACACACAAAGAATAAAATTTTCGAACATGGCTCTTCCTCAGTAGAAGTGAGATGGCTGCACGCAAGCGCTGCTGGCAGCCAACTGCATGAGCCACAATTTCGGTGGCTCATGGTGGGGGAAATACATCATGGCAGGAAGAGAGGGAAGGGGTAGAAGAGTACAGGCCGGAAAACGGAGATGAATGGCAAGTATAAAGCAAAACTGTACAAGGTCCTGACACGGAAGGGTAATATACCTCAGTTAATCAAGTAATGGACACAAGTGGGGGGGGGGGGGGGGGGGGGGGGGGGAAATTAGTTAAAACTAAAATTTGAAATCACAATCTATAAAGATAGGCTCTGGTGAGCGGTGGTTCTGTGAGGGAAGGTGGAAGTGAGGGGGATGGGTGGGAGGAAAATTGGTGCTATCTTAAATTTAGACCTGGAGATTGTCTGGTCCCCAGTTGGTACTGATAGGCCAGATCCCACCTTCTAAGT
Source organism: Vandiemenella viatica (assembly GCA_031002005.1). Lineage (NCBI taxonomy): Eukaryota > Metazoa > Arthropoda > Insecta > Orthoptera > Morabidae > Vandiemenella > Vandiemenella viatica. The sequence goes on from JARYHS010008074.1 coordinate 180,790,647, forward strand.
TCTGAAATACTGCTTTTATCTGGGAGGACTCTGATGGCGCGGACCGAGAAACACTATACATGGCACCAACGATTTTAATACCTGTTTCTCGGTCCGCGCCATCAGAGTCCTCCCAGATAAAAGCAGTATTTCAGAACTTAGAAGGTGGGAACTGGCCTATCAGTACCAACTGGGGACCAGACAATCTCCAGGTCTAAATTTAAGATAGCACCAATTTTCCTCCCACCCATCCCCCTCACTTCCACCTTCCCTCACAGAACCACCGCTCACCAGAGCCTATCTTTATAGATTGTGATTTCAAATTTTAGTTTTAACTAATTTCCCCCCCCCCCCCCCCCACTTGTGTCCATTACTTGATTAACTGAGGTATATTACCCTTCCGTGTCAGGACCTTGTACAGTTTTGCTTTATACTTGCCATTCATCTCCGTTTTCCGGCCTGTACTCTTCTACCCCTTCCCTCTCTTCCTGCCATGATGTATTTCCCCCACCATGAGCCACCGAAATTGTGGCTCACGCAGTTGGCTGCCAGCAGCGCTTGCGTGCAGCCATCTTACTTCTACTGAGGAAGAGCCATGCTCGAAAATTTTATTCTTTGTGTGTTCGTGTTTTTTTCGTGTACCAATGCCGCTGGAATCCCCTTCTTTGGTAAGCGGTGGTTTTTTATACTATCCAATGTTCAATATATCCGCTTTTAGCGCCTTTGTTTCCTAACAATCCATATTTTATATAAGGTATTTTGTCATGAACTATTTATGACATCTAACCAAAATTGAGAAATGAGGTATTATTTTAAAAATTAAGGTCTTCGCTTTGGTCAAATCATATTTCAAAAAAGAAATTTTTCAGAATTCGAACCTTAAAGAGCAAAAGTATTAATATTTTCACAATGCATTTTTGTGTCAAGAGCCATTTATCTCCCTTGATATCTAACCTATATAAATAAATGAGGTATCATATTGAAGATTAAGGTCTCCGCCATGGTCATATTATATTTTAAGAAAGGAATTTTTCGTAATTCTTCGACCCCTAAAAGGGCAAATTTGTCAATATTTGAAAAATGCGTTTTTTTGTGTATCGACCCATTTATCTCCTTGCATAACCGAAATTGAAAAATGAAATAGGATTATGAAGTGTAATATCTCAGCTTTGGTGACATCATATATTAAGAAAGAATTTTTTTAGAGTTCAACCCTTAAAGGAAAAATGTATAAATGGTTCTACAACCCATGTTTGTGTCACAAGCCATTTATCTCCATTAATAACTAACCGAAATAGACAAATGAGGTATCATTCTAATGATTAAGGTCTCCACTGTGTTTACATCATATTTTAAGAATGGATTTTTCTGAATTTTACCCTAAAAGGGCAAAAATATCAGTATTTCCAAAATGCATTTTTTGTGCCTCCTGCCATTTATCTCCCTTGATAATTAAACAAAATTGATAAATGGGGTCTTCTTAAGGTCTTCGGTTTCATTACACCATATTTTAAGAAAGGAATTCTTCAAAATTGAACCCTTAAGGGGTATTAATATTTCGACAACGCATTTTTCTGTCACGAGCGATTTATCTCCCTTAATACCTAACTGAAATCAATAAATGAGGAATCATTTTAAAGATTAAAGTATCCGCTTTGGCACATCATATTTTAAGAAAGAACTTTCTCCAAATCCAACCATTAAGGGGCAAAAATATCAACATTTCTAAAAAAAATTTACCTCGCATGATGCCTAACCGAATTTGATAAACAAGGTATCAATTTAAAGACCAAGCAGTCAGGATTTTTTTTGAATTCGACTCTTTTTTTATTATTATTACGAGTCATCTGTCTCCTTCGATACCTAACCAAAATCAATAAATGACATTTCGTTTGAAAGATTAAGGTCTCCAATTAGGTAAAATCATAAATTAAGAAAGAATTTTCCGGAATTTGATGCTTAAAGAGGTCACGCATATGAGACAGTTAAGAGCCAAGTCCTTGGATTGCAGCAGCAGATAACACAGAGATGTCAACAAACTGTTTTTTATACAATAAGTAGTTTTTCGGATATTGTTTTCTGTTATTCACACAGCAACACATATCACAGAAATGTTGATACGCGATACGCTGTGTGCATTTTGTTCAGGTTGGTTATATTCTGTTAAGGTCAGTGACAGATTATCGTGCATACAGTATATTTTAAATTTTCCTAACTATTTCATAATATGTTGAAAGTATTTTGATGTGTACCTATTACACTAAACGAATAAATATTTACTACAAAAGTGTGGTTCTACCTTTAATTATATTACAGGGATTCAACCTCACTATTCATTGTATTTTATTCACACAGGTCATCTAGTAAAATAAAAAGGGGACATGTAAAAGAGGTGAAAAGTTATTTAGAAAATAAAATTTTAATAATGTAGTATAGGGAAAATAACCCATCACTAAACACAGATGATGAAAGGAGAATCTGATGAACACAAAGAAAAACACATACACGCTTTACAACATTTCCATTGATAACTTTACTCATGTAAGAGGCAGAGCACGTGGCAGGAGGAAAGATGTTTACACATCCAGACCTTGTACATATGTATATATACCTACAAATAAGGCAACTTATTCATACATGCACCAGACAGCATAATTCAAAATATTGCCTGCAGAGAAGCTTAAGAAATAATAATGAAGTTTGACTGTATCAACAACAACTACATAATCTTCTAAAGAAGAGGCAGTCTGAAAGAATAGAAGAAACAAATAACATATACATCATCATCATCACCATCATCATCTTCAACAGTTTCCAGCCTCTAGCCGGATCTGCTTCATAAACAAAACTCTGCATTTCATTCCTTCTTCCCACCACCTCTCTGTCACCTCCTTGTTCCAGTCTTCTCTCTTCCATACACACTCCTCCACTCCATTCAGTCATCCATCTCATGGTTTTCATCTGGGTTGTTAACCATGCATCTTAATTTTGTGGATTTTTCTTGGGATTCACTGAACCTCCATTCTGTTTACATTCTCAGTCTGGTCCTCTCTACCCTTTCATGTAGGGGTTCCTCTTTTATGGTGCATCTAATCACTTCATTCCTTATTCTGTCCATTTTAGTAACTCACATTCTACCTCTTAAAAACTTCATTTCACTTGCTTGTACTCTGCTGATGTCCCGCTTCTTCATTGTCCACGTTTCAGTAGCATAAGTCAAGATAGGCAGACAGTATGTGTGATAGATTACTCTCTTGCTTCTATGTGGCACATCTTCATTCCATATCAGGCTTCTAATGCTCCTTAGAAACACCTCTGCTTGTCTTCCTCTTTCACTTATCTCACCATCATTTCCTCCACATTCCTCTAATACACTCCCCCAACACTTGAACCTGTTTATCTTCTTTAGTTGTTCCCCAGCCATCACAATTCCCTGGGTTAACCTATTCTTCTTTCTGGTTGTTACCATGTATTCACATTTCTTTATATTAAATTTCAGGCCATATTCCTCCACACTGTCTGTCCATATATCCAAGTGCTGCTGCACTTCCTCTTCATGACCTCCCCAGATCATCAGATCGTCTGCAAAAGCAATCACCTTCATGTTTTCCTCTCCCATCCTCACTGCCACCTTCTTAATTATATCATCCATGATTACAATAAAGAGTAGTGGTGATACGGCACTTCGTTGTTTTAGACCATTCCTTTGTTCCAGCCAATCTGTTATTCCTTCCCTTCTTTTCACATAGCTCACACTTCCTTGGTACAGTTCTGTCACTCTCCTGATGGTTTCTTTGGGAACTCCTCTCTTCTCCAAGGCCTTCCATACCTTACCACTGTGTACAAAATCATATGCTTTCTCAATATCGAGAAATACCAACAGCAGATCTTTTCCATACTCAATGTTTTTCCTGCAGCTGTCTCATAGCAAATATCAGGTCTACCATCGATCTCCCTGATCTCAAGCCTTACTGCTCTTCCCTAAGCCCTTTTCCACCCTGTCATGTATCCTTTTTTTCAATGATGATCTCATACACTTTGGCACAGTAGTGTAATACCTCTATAGTTTTTAAACTCCCACTTGCTCCCTTTTTTCCAGTCTTCAGGAGTTGCATATACATTAATGACATATACAAACGTATTTAAAACACTAGCTTCAATCCCCTCAAAAATGACGGTTTGAACGCAATATTCTGGCAGTTCATTTTTTTTTTTTTTTTTTTTTTTTTTGCAGTTGTTTAATTAAAGAGAATTGATATTATATAATGCTAATGACCTTGATTATGGGATGTTCTACATATTTCTTTTGCAGTTCACATAGCCATACAGTAGTAACTTCTACTGAATTAATGACACCGGAGGTAAAGAACCAATAAAATTAAATAAAATTAGGATTCACAAAAACTTTTGCTATCCATGCAATATCAGTTTTATTCCTGGTCCAGGCATAACTCAGCACGTAAAATATAGAACTACTTCCACCCGCACTAATTAATACCTTTAGTAACATGGCGCTTATGAAAGCAGTTTAATTGGTTTGTAAAACTCATTTCAGAGTGAATTATGCTAGAACAAAATGTGTCAGTAGCGATTCTGGTCAACTTAACCACTACCTCCACTAATATTGCGTTCGAAAGTCATAGCTTCTATTACCCTCATATGAATAATGATGGGTATCACCTATGGTGGTAGTAGCAATTTATTCAGAGAAAGCTTGTAAGGAAAAATGAATAACAATCGGGTCTACTGGAGATCGCAATTCCGCCAAAATAACATTCAGTAATGACGTCATTATACTGCTGTAGTCAATCGCAAGACATATTATTTTCAAGATGTAATTCCGTTGTAATTCAGCCTGTACCATTATTTTCAAGCAGGAATTAGGTTGTATTACAGCCTGGACCGGCATAATACAGTTAAATGTATTTCAGAAAGTATTTCTAGAGGAGTATTGTGTTTTATCGCAGCAATTCCTGGCGGAATCGCGATCTCCAGTAATCATGATTTATCTACTTTACTTTAAATGACGGAAAGTATAATATCAAAAACGGATAAACATGGACAAATACCACTACCAAAATTTTTCAGTAAAATATGCAAAAAGGAAATAAGCTGTAATAAATAAACTTTAATCAAGCAGCAACACTTGCGAAAGTTTTAATTAAATTAAAATTGAACACAGGAATGAGATTTGGAATTTACCAATAGCAGAGACCTTGCGGTTGCATATTTATTAAACTGTGTAAATAATCTCTAATATCTCTGCTCGTCACTATTTGGCTGCAAGAATATCGTTGTAGAATTGCCATTTATGAATTGAGCTGATAAAAAGGTTATCTTAAATCTCATTTAATAGCTAACACGTTTATAAAATACTAAGGGTATCATCTATGATGGTAGTAGGAAAAGCTTGTAAGGAAAAGAATCATTTTTAATTATATCTTTTGTTATATGAATATGTTACTCTGGTTAGATTATCAGAGCACTTGGTTAGGATTTGACATAAATAAATGCATTTTACATTAGATGACGGAGACTATAATTTCAAAAACGAATAACTGTTATTTATTTGACTGATACATTTCGCAATTACGTATGTACGATTCTATGAGTTTTTAATAAAGTTCATGGTTTCTTATCGTGTGCCAAAAAAATACTTAGGTTGCGGTTTAAACTAGTGCTTACAACTGATGCAGATAAAATAGCGTAAATATTGAAAACCCTTCTCCTTACATTAATTTCTGCATCTGGTTGTCGTAGATAAACAAAAAGCAATATGTAAATTTAAACGAACGCACTAATTGTAACTTTGTGACATATAATTGCCCTGCATTAATTTTTTTCCCCTGCTCTCAGTATTTCTAATATCACTGCTCATTCCTATTTTGCAGCAATAATATTGTTGTTGAATTGTGAGTGTCACATCGCTTATACAGTAAATAGTAATATCCTTGATAATCTTAAATCTCATTTAATAGCTAACACATGTATCAAAAACTAAGGATATCATATATAATGGTAATAGGAATTTATTATGGAAAAGCTTATAAGGAGAAACGAATAAGTCATCTTTAATGATATCTTTCGTTATATGAATACATTACTCTGGTTAGATTATCAGAGTATTTGGTTAGGATTTTAAGATAAATAAATGCATTTCACTTTAGATGACGGAAACTATAATTTCGAAAATGGATAACTGTTATTTATTTGACTAATACATTTTGTATTATATTTTTCCGAGTTTTTAATAAACTTCATTGTTTCTTACCATCTCCCAAAACTGAGGTTATTGTTTAACCTAGTCCTTATAACTGATAGAGATAAAATAGCATAAATATTGCATCCCCTTCTCCTTACATGAATTTCTGCGTCTAGCTGTAAATAAACGAAAAGCAAGATGATGGTACGAATATAATATGGTGGTTGTTGATTGGCGAGAGAAGGATAGCACGTGACCGTTCTCTAGCCAATAGCTGTAGTAGCTATAGACGACATACCCAGACTCCAGATTATCGTTTTATACAATAGGATTTACATACAAGCTAAATTCAGAATGAAAGTGGGGTAACCAAGACAAAAAAGGGAAGCTTCTTTGATTTTTTTCTACCTAGCAAACATTTCTTTGCTAGTTTGTCAGTGAATTAATAGCACACGTATCAAATTCAATGCGGACGAAAGTGTGGACAGAGGTATGGTTCATATAGTGAAAGAATATCAAGTAAGAATCCACATGAACCATAAGTAGAGAAACTTCCACCAGGGCAATGCTCAATAGCAAGTAAATAACATTATTTTTCAAGAATGTGCCTGCTTTAGAAAGTATATATTAAAGAGAAGTTCAGACTATATGCATCAGTGGAGGTCAAAGCATTTAAAACAAGAGTGAGTAAACATTTATAAATAAGCAATATGCAGGAATTAATCATCAATACTGAACTTCTATGATGTGTATTGATGCTTAACCACTCAGTTGGGATCATAATACAAATTACTATGTAAAAGTCCTACACCAAGTCAATTAAAAAAATATCTAAAGCACATTACATAAAGAAAGAAATGTATGTCAGGTTTGGGTTGAAAAAAATATACTTAAGCATACCTTTCCTTGTAACAGTGTGAATAGGAAAGGATAATAATAGATGGATTTCTGGGAACAGGTCTGAAAATAGGTAAAGGTTACAATAAACTGGTTGTGGCTTTGTTATCATGATGTGAGAGGAGCTAAGGAATTATCTGAGAATGAAGCTTCGGGGCTGTCGGGAGAAAGCCATGTCTGGAATAAGGCTTTCCAGTAACTACTTGAAAAAGGCCTGGAATTATCAAGCCGGTACATCACCGTCTTGATTTTCTTGTTGGCTATACTTGTCTGAAACTACAAGATATGGAAGCTATATTTTTAGACTTACAAAAGAGAAGCAAGCAACAAACGCCGCACTCTGAACATGTGATATGTAATATATAGCAAATATGACTGTTGGATGAATACCACCCTCAAAAAGATGAATACTACCCTTTCTCCCATATGTAGACAAGCTTAAAAACATTATGAAAAACTTTTATGCAATTTAATTTTGTAATAGCACTGAAATATTTATAAAATAATTTTATTGCTTGTATATGAATTGCATTAACTAACTAACTATGTGTCAGAAATCTACAATCAGTTGAGGACTTATTCATCACCTTTGACAAGTATTAAAGATGACGAGTTGCTTATGGTATAAATGTTCAAATTAGTTGCAAAAAAATTACAACACAAAGGGAATGTGGAATTTGAATCATTTGGAACCTTGAATTCAAACAATTTCCTAAGGTCTGCAAGAGAGACTACAAAATGTTTTATGACAGTGCAACTCATCAAAAACACATCCATAAGCATCCAAGCCATTAATAAAAAAAAATATGGTCCACTAGATGAAGCTTTGCATGACACAGTGTTACACCATAATCATTTCACCCAAGAAAGCAGTGATAATTGCCTTCTGTGTAGTTCATCTCTTTCAAAAATCTGCAAAAGATAAAAAAATCTGATATAATTCAAACATAAATAATCATTTAAAATTAAAAGATTACAACATTGCTATGGGCACATGAGACAGATGAGTGAAGAAAGAGTGCTTCGAGTTCCTCTTTTTTATTTAAGAGTAATGTGTGGCTATAGAAGATAAATTTGTAACAATGGAAAACTGTAGAGGCTATAGAAAGTGAAAACAATCCCCATATCACATGAGGGTTCTTAGTTTATGGATCTCTGTAATTGGTATATGATGTATCTGAAGCACATCAAAAACATTTTGCGACCACAAATATATGCTCTCCTTGATGTTGTGCATTTATTTATCATTACCACATAAAAACCACAAACCAAACTAAACTAAAAAAACAGAAGTGTTTAGCCCTCTTTTTATCTAACTTTTGTATGACAACAAGAAAGGATGAAGGATAGGAAAATAAATCCATCAATTGGCAAAGATTAAGACATCAGGGTAACAATGAAAAAAGGCATGCACAAGATTTTCGTATTAACCTTACCATAATATTTGGCAATGGGTTCAGATGTGCATACATATATTTTCTTTTTCATTTTTCTTCCTCACAGCCTTCAGCATTGGCAAGTTTGCTACACCCTTTTTACATCATTTTTAAGTTTTAAAATATGTACTATATACCACATCTATAAACAAAATGAGTTTGTTCTAATACATTACATACATTTTGTAATCTCATCACTATTGGACTAAGATTACTGTTGGCTGGTACTAGCCAGAGTCAATACTACTTTAATTGTGCAATTGGTGCCATGTCATTGATAATATTGTAAAGAATTTCAAACATATCACAGTGGCTTGTTATCAGAGCAAAATGAGGCTGTCTTCGGTGGTTAATCAGACAGCTGACCTTACATGTGAGAAGAAACAGTACTCAGTATTTAGTGGCATAACTACACCATTGAGGTCCATGGCAAATTCAAAGGATGGGGCCTATGAAGGGGCAACAAATGTCAAATTTATGTGGTGAGTGATCTTTCCTTCTAGGTACACTATTTCCCTGGATGGTCACAATGAGGGGGCATATAGCAGTTGTGGCTGATTACCTCCATTACTGCCCCCAGCAGTGAGATCTTTCACTACCCTCTCTCAATGCAAAGAAGCTCAACCAATTTAATAATAAATGTTAGGATCCTCATATACCCACCAGGGGAGGGGGGATAGGGATCCCTCCCATTTAGCCTGTCCTGCAACCCTGTTACGTCAGAGACTAGGAGAGCAAGTCCAAAACTCCTCAATGAAAATATATATATATATAGATTGTTTGGAAACAAAGGCGCTGAGAGCGGATATATTAGACATTGGGATAGGAGAAAAACCACCGCTTACCAAAGATGAGGGCTCCAGCGGCGTCAAAACACGAAAAAACACACAAACACAAACATAATACAAATTTTCAAGCTTAGCTCTTCATCAGGTTGTAGGATGAGGTGGCTGCCCCGCGGAAGCTAGCAACCAACTCAGGAGACCACACGGGGTGCACATGGTCGGCTGGTCGGGGTGGAGAGGGAGGGGGGAGAAACAACATGGCGGGAGGCGGGGGTGGGGTTGGAAGGACCTAAGCCCGAAAATGATAATTAGACTGCACAGTGGAAACGCGGTTGCGGTCATAAGGTCACTGGCATAAAACAAACCAAGGAAACCCGGGGGGGGGGGGGTTGGAATCTACTGAAAACGATCTATAAGTGCCCCCATAAAAAATTATTCCACACGCAAAATTATTGAACATATTACACACGAAAGAGTACTACACACGGAAAAAATATAATAATATAAAACACACGAGAGAAATTTTTTTTTTTTGCAATAGATCTAAGTACAAAAAGAGAAAGCTCTGGTGAGCGATGGTTTTGTGGGAAATGATGGCAGGTAAGGGGCAAAGGTCGGAGGAGAGAGGAAAATTGGAGCTATCTTAAATTTAGTCCAGGTGGTTGTCTGGTCCCCAGTTGGTACTGAAAGGCCAGTTCCCACCTTCTCAGTTCTGAGATGCTGCTTTTGTCTGGGAGTACTTGGATGGCGCGGACTGTGAAGCAGGTGTTGAAATTGTTGGTGTTATGAGTGGTGGCATGAAAAGAAACAGGGTGGTCAGGGTTCTCGGTCCCGACCGATTGTCTGTGTCCATTCATCCGGATGGCCAGTGGATTTGTGGTCAGACCTATGTAGGAGGCTGGGCAGTGGTTGCAGGTAAGTTGATAGATCAGGTGAGAAGTTACGCAGGTAGCCGATCCAGTGATATAGAAGCTTTCCCCTGTTACGGGACTGGTGAAGGTGGTCGAAGGCGGGTGCATCATGCAAAGTTTGCAACGGGGCTTGTTACACGGAAAGGATCCTTGGGGCTGTCTTGTGGGCTGAAGGGTTCCATGTTTATGGACCAAGAGTTGGTTCAAGTTGGGGGGTCTACTGAAACAGGTTCTGGGGGGCTGGGGAAGGATTTGTGGTAGGAGTGTTTTCATTTCCGGGCAGGCTCGGAGGAGATCATATCCTTGTCTTAGGATCCTGTTGATGGATTCTAAGCCAGGGAAGTAGCGGGTGACCAAAACTGGGCTTTGGTTGGTTCTTGATGGTTGTGGGGTGTTGATGGATTGTGTCGATTCTGATGTGGCTCGTGTAACTTGTTTATGAACTAAATCTGGGGGGTAATTGCGGGATATTAGGGCTTCAGAAATGTTATTAGTGTACTGCTTAAGGGACTGTTCGTTGGAGCAAATGTGCCTGCCCCGGATTCCCAGGCTGTATGGGAGGGCGCGTTTGATGTGATTGGGATGGCAACTGTCGTAGTGAAGGTATTGTTGTAGATTGGTGGGTTTTATATGTACCGAAGAATTGATGCCCCCATCAGAGAGGGACAGGTCGACATCCAGGAAAGTGGCCTGGGTGTGGGAGTAATTCCATGTAAATTTCAAAGTGCTGGCATTATTGAGGTTATTGAGGAAAATGAGAAGGTTGTCTTCCCCGTGGGTCCAGACCATGAAAATATCGTCAATGACTCTGACACATAGCAGGGGTTTCAAAAGGGCTGCAGCTAAGAAGGACATTTCTAGGCGGCCTAGGTATAAGTTGGCGTATGAGGGAGCCATGCGGGTGCCCATGGCAGTGCCGCTGACTTGTCCATCAAAGGTGAAAACGTTGTTAGTTAAAATTAGTTCGGCCAGGTAGACTAGGAATGATCTGGACGGGAGGCTATTAGGGGGACGCTGGTCTCATAACACTAACAATTTCAACACCTGCTTCACAGTCCGTGCCATCAAAGTACTCCCAGACAAAAGCAGCATCTCAGAACTGAGAAGGTGGGAACTGGCCTTTCAGTACCAACTGGGGACCAGACAACCACCTGGACTAAATTTAAGATAGCTCCAATTTTCCTCTCTCCTCCGACCTTTGCCCCTTACCTGCCATCATTTCCCACAAAACCATCGCTCACCAGAGCTTTCTCTTTTTGTACTTAGATCTATTGCAAAAAAAAAATTTTCTCTCGTGTGTTTTATATTATTATATTTTTTTTGTGTGTAGTACTCTTTCGTGTGTAATATGTTCAATAATTTTGGGTGTGGAATAATTTTTTATGGGGGCACTTATAGATCGTTTTCAGTAGATTCCCCCCCCCCCCCCCCCGGGTTTCCTTGGTTTGTTTTATGCCAGTGACCTTATGACCGCAACCGCGTTTCCACTGTGCAGTCTAATTATCATTTTCGGGCTTAGGTCCTTCCAACCCCACCCCCGCCTCCCGCCATGTTGTTTCTCCCCCCTCCCTCTCCACCCCGACCAGCCGACCATGTGCACCCCGTGTGATCTCCTGAGTTGGTTGCTAGCTTCCGCGGGGCAGCCACCTCATCCTACAACCTGATGAAGAGCTAAGCTCGAAAATTTGTATTATGTTTGTGTTTGTGTGTTTTTTCATGTTTTGACGCCGCTGGAGCCCTCATCTTTGGTAAGCGGTGGTTTTTCTCCTATCCCAATGTCTAATATATATATATATATATATATATATATATATATATATATATATATATCGCTTACACCTACATTTCACAAAAGATAATCTGATCTAATTTAAAAATTCACTGTTCACAAGGTTTGTTGTCAATGAGAGTGAGAATGATGTGTGATTGCAACATTGTGCATATTCAGATGTCATATACACCTGTATCATCTGTCTATGTGCAGAGCTGCAGTAGTATAAACTATTTAAGAAAACTGATTCATCCGCCAACTAAAATACAGTCTGTAATTCCAATGTTGAGTGCAAGAAACTTGGCAGCAGTGGAAATTCTCACCAGATTTGGGAAGTATGTGGTGATGCTGCTATGACTGATTGTAAATTTCGAAAGTGGTTGAGAACATTTTAGGACGGGCAGGTTCTGTATATTTTGGTTAAAATTCGAGAGGACCCAGTGATTTTCACCTGTTTCGGTACTTAATGGAATTCCATTGTTGTCAATGGTTCAAAGACGACAAAGATGGATTGGGTTTCTTCACAGACAGTGGATTTCTGTGGAGTCAGAATTCAAGAACTTGTTGAAAAGTGTGACAAATACTTTAACGAAATGGAAATTATGTAGAAAAGTAAATGAAAGAATGAAGAATATGGAGATAAATATATTGTAATGTTATTTATAGCATTTTTCTGCTTACTAAAAAAGGGCCTTATTTAAAAAAATAATCCTCCTACTTCCCAGAAAATCTTAAATTGGTGATTATACCATATCTTCTCATTTCAACAAACTTGAATCTTATTTTTTGTTTACATTTGAACAAAATAAAACTTTAAAACTGTCTTTTTTTTCCCCACACCAAACCACATGCGGGAAGTAATGTTTTTGCTGTCCAAAGAAAAGCAATGTTCTTTTTTGGCAGTGACTGTTCTTGCACATAACAACCTTGATTCATATGCTAGTGTTATTCCATTGTATAAGCATAACGATGACAGTTAAACTTTTTCTAAGAGTAACTGGTATTCATCTAGGTTCATGACTAAGAATATACAGTAAATATAATCAATTATGGAAAATTATTATTATTATTTTACACATTAATTTGGGAGACTGTTATGTTAGATGTTGTGCCACCACAATCTAATGATTTTTAAGGTCTTTAGGCAGTGTCAGTTTTGTCATTAACACAATGTTCTTAAGCATTAAACCCTCTCTTTTTCTTTACTTTCTGACAATATTCTTGCCTCAATAGCACCGTTCCAGGTTGTAAAAGGAATTATGGAATCAGGTGGTAATTCAAGATTCACACATCATGATGCCCTATCGTCCACCACTTAAAAAATATTTCATAAAGAGAGGCAGAAAGCACCAAGAACCAATGTCTACAGTTCGGAACGTGTCTAAGTTTAATATGAATTTGTTTATGGACAATGAAATAGTGTTCAATCTTAAAGAGTATAAAAATCTCTCTCGTATGCTCACTGACAGCAGATTTATTGACTGCAAGCACATCTTCCTTAACAGTGCCTCACAATTGTATGACAGCTTGGGAAAAATATCATGGAAGGAATTTTCCATTGAGACAATTCTCAGTGAAAAGTTTTCAGCTATTTAGGCCATTGAGTGGCACTGTGGCATGACTGTAAGAAGATGTGATTTTTTGCTGTAGGCAAATAAAGTTTACTCTAGTAGCTGTTAGTAGAGTTGACCAGAACACTGTTAAGAGGTAGCCATGCCAGTTTGTTGTTATCTTTGTTGTTCAGGTGGAATTTCATCAATTTTTTGAAACCTAATGTCTCAGACATCATCCAGTGATTTTCATCAGAGAACTGCCATGCCTCGATCACTGCCACCTATAGGCAGTCCTCTAATAGTAACAATGTGCATGGCATTATTGGTTGGGAAACCCCAAAGGGTAGTTCGGCTGCCAGTTTGACACCATTACAAATTTGACAACCATGTGCCTTGGTTGAGACATGCGGTGGTGTGTTCTTGTGCTTGACGCTTCAATTAGTCGAGTTCATATGACTAAGATTGTATTGTTGACACATACATAGTTATATAAACAGTTTGATTTGTTAAATCATCCAACATTTTTTGTTGATGAAAGATGAGGCAGAAAGTAATATGACAGTATTAGATGGAAATAGACTTTGCTTATTCAGAAACATATAATTTGTGATAAGAATTTCCTTGTTTGTTTTTAAGTTTATTTTTGATAAAAATCTAAATAATTATAAATTTATTTTGCCATAACCGCTTCCGCAAGACATATGCATCCACAGATGTCAAGCTCTGAACATCTGCATCTGCTAAGATGACATCTGTTACAACCCTACTTGAAGCTAACCTGGTAATTCTAGCAGGTAAAGGGGACCTACAGTTTAACATAGAATCTAAACCTTGAAAGTATTATGGTTTATTACATATTACACAACAAATTGTGCCAGAGGTGGAAAGTCAGGTAAAAAAAATTCAAAAAATCTGCCAAGATAGGGATTCAAACTGCGAATCTTCCAATCTCCAGTCAGACTGAGTCACCAGACTGTTGATGAGAGCCAAATTATGGGGCTGACACTTTAGGCTTCAAAAATTTGATGGGGTACCACCCGAACAACCTAGAAACCATTGACAATGACAGCAGAAGTCTATGCAATCATACCAGTTGGCTGTTTAGAATGTCCTGATCAAAGCAGAAAAATGTCTGATGTATTTTGGAAAATATTTCTAAAAAAAAATCTTAAGTATATATGAAGTTCTTTTAACCTGGAAAATGAATAACACTAGTGAGAGTACAATTATTTTGTGATTGATTAAATTGTATCTTCAAATCACTTGGCAATACTGCTCAGATTAATTTCAAAAGGCATTATTAGGGCTCCAGCAATATTTCAGGTGACAGCAACCATGTCAAACAAAATATTGAAGGTGGTTAATGCACATGCATTGTCTGAAGGGCAATCAATATTATCATAGTTAAATGTGCTTAGAACACCTAGCTTACATGATGGTGAATCAATGTTGAGACAAATAAATTTTAAGTACTCTTTTACATACAATGTTTCCCCCCCCCCCCCTCTTGCTTTATGCCTTATCAATATTGAGGTTGTCACAGGTGGGAAAGGACTGGGAGCAAGGAATGGGAAGGAATTCAGCCATGGAATTTTGAAAGAACCACCCCAGCTGCTTTGAAGATTGATATTGGTCAGTAATTATCTGAATAGTCAGTTTACTCCCAAATTGTACTTTAAGGCATTTTACAAAATAACTGGCCATTAAAATTCTTGTATATGGGCACTTATCTTTACCAACAAAATAAACTGCTTACAGATCATCCCATTGTGTGATTGTGGTGATACACATCTGAACCCTGCAGCTAAATTATTAATACCTGGATAATAATTTTATAATTATTAAAATGGAAAGGACAGGTAAAATACATCCAACACTCACCAAAGTTGAAGGGAGGAGGGCAGCAGCAACACAAAACAGCACACAAACAAAGAAAATATAATATTTCGGGTGAAAACCCCTTTTTCAAGTTAAAAGAGGTAGGTGGCTGGGCTTGCGCAAGACTTGAGTTCGACGCAGCCACTCATAGAACGCAATAGACCGTCAGAGATGGTGGAGGGAGGCGGGGGAACGATAATATAACTGCGAGTATAAGAAAGATTAAAATGGTTGAAAAAATAATGGCAATAAAAAATATAAATAAAAATATAATTGAAAAATTTTGAAAAATATATGAATCTATTTTGTTGGCCAGTGACGGGTGTATAGGGTGAGGATGGAAGATATTAATGGAAATTAAGGCCTGGGGGATGTATAGTCTGCAGGATGTATTGATATGCCAATTCCCACCTGCGGAGTTCAGATTGGCAGGTAGTGTCTGGAAGTACTCTAATGGCACTGACTGTGAAGCAGTTATTAAGGTCGCGGGTGTTGTGAGCAACAGGGAGGTCCAGGTTTTGGGAGTAAACTATTTGTCTGTGATCATTCATTCTGATGGATAATGAGTTTGAGGTCAGGCCAATGTAGGAACTTGGACATTGGAGGCAGGTGAGCTGGTAAATGAGATGGGTGGTTGTACATGTGGCATGACCTATATGGGGTAGGTTTCACCAGTAGAAGGGTTGCTATAGGTAGTGGTAGGTGGATGCATACCGCAAGTTTTTCAATGGGTCTCTTACAAGGGAAGGATCCAAACGGTGGTTTAGGAGCATCACAGGGTTGATATTTATGTACAAGAATATTTTTTAGATTAGGCGGTATGCTGAAGGTGACTTGGGGTGTGCTGGGAAGGATAGTGGGAAGAATGCGACACTTTTCAGGAAAGGATCTAAGAAAGTAATAGCACAAACGAAGAATTTGGTTTAGCGACTCCAGGCCAGGAAAAAACTGGGTGAGAAAAACAGGGTTCTGGTTGGCTTTTGGTTGTTTGTGTCAGTGTGGGGGACAGTCCCTGACTCTTGATAGTTGTTTTTAACTAGTTTTGGAGGATAATTGCGGTTTATGAGTTCCTGGGTCAGGTTGTTGGTGTAGAGAGTAAAGGACTCATGATCAGAGCAGATGTGTTTGTCTCGAATGGCTAGGCTGTATGGAATGGAACATTTTGTATGATATGGATGGCAACTATCAAAATGGAGGTATTGTTGTAGGTTAGTGGGTTTTATGTGGACACATCCGCTTGACAGTGAGAAGTTGCATGTGGTCACACTTGGGCTGACGCTCCATCCCCCTCAAGGCAGTTTCAAGACCGCCAAATGTTTGACTAGCTGATGCTCCGTGTCTGCTTCAACTTTGACATTATGGTCATCTGCTTCTCACACACATTCAATAAGTTCATCATTATTTAAAATTTCATACCCACAGTCTGACGAATCACAAATCACACACTCTCCTACATCTAAAAAGTGATGCAGATAATCAGAGTTCGGATAATTGGAGTTCTACTGTATTTATTTATATTTTTTATTACTAATATTTTTTCAACCATTTTAATCTTTCTTATACACGCAGTTATATTATCGTTGCTCCCCCCCACCACCTCCAAAGGTCTATTGCGTTTTATAAGTGGCAGCCTCGAACGCAAGTCTTGCGCAAGCCCAGCCACCTACCTCTGTTAACTTGAAAAAGGCGTTTTCACCAAAAATATTATATTTTCTTTGTTTATGTGTTGTTTTGTGTTGCTGCTGCCGTCCTCCCTTCAACTTTGGTGAATGTTGGGTGTATTTTACCTGTCCTATGCATGTAAATATTGCCTCATGGCATTTCTTTCCTTTCATTGTTACCTTTATAATTATTAAATTATGTATGGGGAAAATAAATAATAATTTGTAATATAATTTGGTTCAGGTAATGCATTATTCATGGCACGAATGATGAAAAAGATGACAGTGGTCAGTTTTTAATCAAATAGTTCCGCCACTGCCAAAAGATTTTGTGGTCAATGGCAAAATCCTAAAAACAGCGAGAAGTAAGACTATAAACTTTTTGAAATGAAACACCAAATGAAAAATTAAATTTTTTCCACATTTCAAATTTTCTTCAAAGATTTAAATAAATGTAATAAATACTAATGTCCAATTATTAACTTGATATAAAAAAAATAATTTAAAAAAATAATCTTTTAATTGAATCACTAACAACAATAAGTGTGTATGATGTGGAAGAAAATGAATAATTGTATATGATGGAGAGAAAAAAGGAACTGTCTAGCAAATACAAGTATGATAAGGAAAGAAAGAAGAGCCATTGAATACCCACCAAACATGATGGTAGCATGCCATAGTTCTGCCACACCCCCAGATGTCATTTCATTTTGCAACAGTGGGAGTATGCACCACAGTGATGCTAGTATTCATAAATTTCCACCACAGTCCCACCTGGAACTAACACTTTATAATGGAACTCAGACCCAGACCTTTAATGACATTTTAAGAATTATTTGTAGCAAGCTGGGAGTTGAGTCAATACGGTTTGTATATTTTTTCCTGCAATTAATTGTGTAAATGAAAATAGTTTTATGGAAAGAATCTATGTAAATACTATTTAATATGTTCAAGGACAGTACTATGTATGAAACATTGATTAAAGGTTTGTAATTTTAAGTATTATGTGAGCTCAATGTTTAGAGGACAATTTGTGATAGTTTGGACTGGTTTATGTAGATAGTTCTGTGTGTAAATATCTTTAATTTTCATTTCTGTGCATTTCTTAATGATTGTGAATGATTTTGTATTAATTCCGATTGTTTTAATGTGATTATAATTGTTTAAGTATTGTTAGAATTCAAGAAATGTTGAATTATTCTGGAATTTTTTGTAATGCGTATATAAGTGATCGGCAGAGATGAGTTAGTTAGTTGAATATTAGTTTTAAAAAGTTTAATATTGGAGGTGTTGCAAATTATTATCGTTGGAACATTTTTTTACATTTGCATTTAGTATTTTTGTATGAAGTCCAATGTCTTTGAAAAAAAATTAACAAACTTGAAAGTGATTCTTCTTTTATTTGATCGAGGTACCTACTGTATCATGGTGACCATGGACAGACGTGGTATCTTACGATATCTGCTTAACAGCAAATTGAGAGAGTTGTAAACTGGAGGCGGCAAGCTACTGACATAGACGGGTGCAATTTGGGAGACCTGGAGGAGAATTCAACCAGCGACTGCTTGGATTACGATGACTTTGGTGTCTCGGTGGCGAGTGCAGAAATTTTGCGACCCAGGATGCCAGTTTTCAGCAGCATCAACACGGCGTATTTTCAATGAGCAGCACGGGAAGTGTGATTGTGTAGTGTGTGAAGTGTTTTGAATAGTGAGGCAACATGAAGAAAGAAAAAGTGATAAAGGTATTAAGAGAATCCAGTGGAACAGCACACAGTGAGTACTGTGTATTTAGATATTTGCTTTTGTATATGTTTTGTAGTAACTTGGCAAAGTCAGTTTCCTTTTCTTTAAATAATTTTGTAACTAGCTGAAAATGGCTGACAGTCAAAATTTACAGGCATTTCTAGCAACTTCAGGCTTTATAGTTCTATATTCAATTTAAATTCCAGGTTGGGGGAAATAGTCATAGAATGTCAGGAGAAATTTGAAAAGGTTGCACAAATTTGTGAATAGAATAAGATTGAATGTGTAAAGTTGATTGGTAAAGAGGTGGGAGAAGTCAATGAAAATTGTGATAAGATGAGGAAGGAGTATGTGAGTTTCTTCAAAGCCAGTGATATTAAAGGGCTCATAAGGTCAATGAGCTGAGACATGAAGTATCTGGGATGGGACAAAATGATAACACATTGGTGCAGTATCAGGAACAGCTTACCCATGGATTGTAGGTAACACAATGTAATGTAAATCAGTTGGAGAAAAAGTTTGCTGGGTTACAGGTTCAGCTAAGTCAAAGTGTCATTCCGTTAAGTGGCAATCAAAAGGTCAATGTTGATGTTACAGAAGAATTTGAATTTTATGATAGCTAGGAAGCTACATTCTGTAGAATTTATTGATAGTTTCAAAAGATCAGACTATTTTGATGTGTTACAGGACAGTAAGAAAATTGCACTTTTATGTAAAAACCTAAAGTCTTAAGCTAGGATGTGGGGAGATAGGCAAGTTAGAGAGGTAAATGAATATAAATTGTTCAAAGAGAATTTCCTTGAACATTTCTGGTCTACAAGCAGGCAAATTCAGGAGAAGTGAAAATTAATCACGGGTAGGCCCTACAGACCATGATTTTTTTCATAAATGATGGATCCTGTGCAAGTATTTAGACCATCCTTATGAGGAAGAGGAATTCATCGATTTAATAGGAGCTAGGCTACCTCCTTGAACTAAAAATCTAATGGCTACTGAGGAGATAGTTAATGTAGAAAGAGTTTCAGAATTATTGAGGAAATTGGATGCCCAGGAGTCATTCTCTGATCGATATTACAATCATTATCATAGGAGGGAGAGCAGAAGTTCTCTGAGGAGGCATGATAGGTCAAGAGATGGTAGATCCAGGGGAACGGGTCATGAAGTTATGGAAGGAGAGATAATACTGGTAAGATGAGGAAACAAAATCAACATCTTGAAAGGAAAATACAGCATGGGGGACAAACAAAACAGTGGTGGGAAAGAGTTTGGATCCAAGTACTAACTGTGATAAGATAAATGCTATTTTTATGAAGAAGGTTGGTTCAAATGCTGGTACAGTTTCAGGTAGTAGCAAATCAAGTGTAAGTGTTCCCGAGGAAGCATTTGTTTCTGATACTATGAATGAGATAGTTCAAGAGACAGAAGTTGGTTCTAACAATGATCAAGTAGTTCATTTGAGTGTAAGGGAAGTAGTGTCTGGTAATAATACATTAGTAGTATCTCCAGTATGTGGCAAAGTTGTAAGTCTAGGATGTGACAAGAAAGTTAATGAATGTAATGTAGAAAGTAATCATACTGTGGTAGACAATTTAAAGGAGGGAGCAGCAAGTGAATTTCATGATAGTGGTACAGCAAAAAGGGATGTAATTGAGGATGTTAATAAAGCAAGGGAAAATGAAAAGGCTTATGTACCAATTCCTAAGTTGAGAAAATGTCCTGAATTTGACTTAGCTGATATTTTGTTTAGTTCCTTATTTGATGTAGGTGATGGTATTGAAGATACAAGTAGGAGTAAGAAGTTTCCTGTACCAGTATCTGACTTGGAAAAATATCCCGAAATTGACTTAGGAGACACAATTTTTAGTAGTCTCTTTGATGTAGGCAGTAATAGTGAAGTCGTAATTGCAGAAAAAGATAATCACGTTCTGAAGGAAGACAGTGAGCCAAATGTTAGGACAATTGTTGGTGCTGATTCAGATAATTTTTTAGGTATGGCGAGTAGTTATCAGTTAATGAATAGTGAAGTCAGAAGTAATGAGGGATTGAATTGTATGAGTGATGATTGTAGATCTGTGTTGATTGATTCAACTATGTTGCAGTTTAGGGACAAACAATTTGTGAAAACAGAACGGTACAATCCGTCAGCTGTGCTGTGGATACCCCAAAGTCTGCTGTTTGTGATCATTCAGTGTTTATGTGTCTTTCAGTGTATAGTAAAGCTATGTATATATAGAAGCGTAGTATTAGATGTTAATACAAAAGTAGAAGAAAACTGGAAGGTCCAAAAAAAAGTAATTTATGTAGTTTTTGGTTTTCAGGGAAATTCCGAAACCCATTTTCACTATAAGATGTAGGTCCCTTTACCAATGTCTTGGGGAGGGGTGCCCTAATGTTTGCTATTCTGAGGTTAGCTTTTACAATTCAAGTTTCGGGGAGGGGTCACTACCTGTAAATATATAATTTTGTAAATAAGATTGTCTACAAAATGCATCTAGATAACTAGTTTGTATACTACAGGTACAATGTTAAATAAAATGATGTAGAATATTTAAAATGTAATGATTCAGATGTATAAAGCAACTTAAAACAGTTCTGTCTAGTGACTTTTGGGGTTTCATGATGTGGGCTTGGCTGCACTGCGGTGACCACTGATCAGCTGTCAAATGTAAATACTGTTGTCATTAAAAAAAAAATTAAAAAAAATGACAGCATCTATGTAGCTTATAGTAAATGAATGACTTTGTACCTTAGGTTCAAGCTGATGCAATTAAATGTTTGTTTATTAGGACAGGAATTAAGAAAATAAACTAGTAAGAAAATGATTGGATATGTAATTAGATAATTATTTATTCTGACTGGAATAAGAGTTGTGAGCTATGTATAGATGTTGTGTGTAGTAAATGATTGTGTAATTGATCGGTTAATTATGATTTGTGTATGTTGACGTTCTGTGTTTGTACAATG
This sequence comes from Vandiemenella viatica, assembly GCA_031002005.1. Classification (NCBI taxonomy): domain Eukaryota; kingdom Metazoa; phylum Arthropoda; class Insecta; order Orthoptera; family Morabidae; genus Vandiemenella; species Vandiemenella viatica. The sequence goes on from JARYHS010008074.1 coordinate 180,812,429, forward strand.
TGTTTAACTTCGTGAAGGATTCAGTCAATTTTATCTATGTAAAATCAAGTGAAATCTGGGGAGGGATTATAATGGTCTTCAGACCCAGACCTTTAATGAAATTGTATTTTAAGATTTATTTGTAGCAAACTGGGAGTTGAGTCAATACAGTTTTGTATATTTTTATCTTGTAATTAATTGTGAATTTGTGTAAATGAACATTGTTTTATGGACAGAAACTGTGTAAATGCTGTTTAATATGTTTGAGGACATTAGTTAAAAGTTTTTAATTTTAAATATTGATGTGAGCTACAATGTTTAGAGGAGAATTGGCAACACTTTGGACTGGTTTATGTAGATAATTTTGTGTGTAAATATATTTAATTTTCATTTCTGTGTGTTTCCTAATGATTGTGAATGATTTTGCATTAATTCTGAATGTTTTAATGTGATTTTAATTGTTTACGTATTGTTTGAATAATTCTGGAATTTTCTTTAATGCCTATATACACAATTGGCAGAGATGAGTTAATAGAGTTTTAGTTTTGAAGGTGTTGCAGGTTATAATCGCTGGAGCATTTGTTTAAATTTGTATGTAGTATCTTTGAATGAAGACTGATATCTTTGGAGAAAAAAAAAAAAAAAGAACTTGAAAGTGATTCTTCTTGGACTAATTATTTCATTTAAGTAAGATACCTATCAACTTCTTCCCCACAGCTAGTCTTTTCAATCATTCAAAATTTTCTAACTTCCTTTCTTGGCTCAGGAAACTTCCAAAAATGCTATACCTACAATAACCCATCAAAAATGTTACCACCCCATTATCTGTTGTAAATAATGGTTCTTTCCTCTTTCCGTATTGACATCAATATATATATATTATACTACAAAAATATGTGAAGTGAAATATTAAATTACATATTAAGATAACTCACAGTTCTGCTTGTTTTGTAAATGCAACTGGCCCACAAACACAGACAAAGTAACTGCATGATATGCTATCAACCTTTGGCAGGAAGTTCTGTAGCATTGAAATATCTATCCTACCACGAAGACCAGTCCATCCAGCAACAGCTTCAGAAAGAACATAAACCACACTGAATCTGCAAAGAAATGACATTCAAGTGATTTTATGAAAACATTTACTCTTTTGATTTTCAGTCCAATTACATTAAGAGAAACTTTACAATTCAAGGCACAGGAATAATCCAACCTATAAATAATATAATACAATTATTCACACTAAAATTGAAAATTTGTTATTAGAATTATGTAGGCAAGGTCAATGTAATGAACTCTATACTAGTGACAATTTGAGAGTTTAACTGAAATTATTGCTGTATTTTGAATTTCTGTAACTCTTTTACATCAAAATATTAAAGAAGAAGTATCTGTGAAGCTACAGATAGTGAAAAAAAAGCCATTCTAATAGTCTGAGTGAAGTCATGACTGAATGTATTCAGTCTGACTGAAATATCAAAATGTTTCTCTGAATGATGAAGGATATATGAAGCGAACTAATCTTCATAAATGAAATTTATGGATTTTGGCATTTGGTGAACCAATAACGTAACCCCAGTTATATGTTTCTGCAAGTTTATAAAACTGGTTGGGAGATCCATAAATCAATACAAACAACTAAGCAATGAGTTACTTAAGAGATGATCTAATCAGCCCCAGTAACTATAAATAAAGACTTGTATATTTAACAGCATACTGCTGTTACTGCCGTAATTATACACACTAATACTAATGAGGTGTCTAAATTTTTGTATCCCTAATGTATTCAATTATTCAATTTACTGAAGTGAATATGTTGAATTAGTCACAAACTTCAAAAACAATATCTGCTGTTATGTTAGATATAATTTTCAAACCACTGTACTTTACACAAAATTACTGCTCTAAGAACTGATGATGTTGACACGTATGAGTATATGTCAACTTTTCAAGCTTAACAGTCCACAAGAGACAGTAATTTTTTTATTTTTTTTACGACTTCTCGAGAAACATAATTTTTCACATTCATATTTTACTGGCTTCAGAGTCAAATATGAGTTTATATTAAACTACTAAAATCTACTAAGTCTTATTAAAAAACAAAAAAAGTGAATTCTGCAAGAAGATTCCTGTGGTGGTAAACAAGGTGCACTTAAATTATGACATTAAAGAATAACTGCTTAGTGAAGTTGTTAACAGAAAATGTTGGATCCAAAAAAGTATGGATGATAAAATTTCCCAGTTATATAACCCCTTTTTAGCCACATTAATTCATATGGTTGAAATATGTCATTTTTTTCATAATGTATTTTACATTTTTGACAAGGACATGATGAAGCACAAGAAATGCCCACACAAATTTCTATCTTAATCTGACGGTTTCCAGCTGCATATAAATGTAACTTTCATGGGATGTTTCGAAAGAATCCATCTCTGCTCTCATTTTCAACCAATTGTACAATACACGAGCATAGTAACTGTTTGTTTTGGTGGCGTCATGGCAATGGTTAAAGACAAGAGCTATCCATACGTTAACTCTTCTGCCCCTTACCAATGTGTTGCTGCTTCAACATACTGATTGCCAGTTTCCAGGCCACACTGTGTCAGTGTCCGTGTTGACTAAAATATCAGCTATGTGATTATGCTGTCCAAAAAATCTCTGGCACTTACTAAAATTCTCGATTCTTTAAATTTAAATGTATGCCCCTCTTAGAAACTGTGTTTGGCCACTGCTGATTTTTCTTTCTGACCCAGGAGAACATTTCTTGTGATAGAGAAAATACAGAATTTAGAACGAAAATCATATACGTCATTACAACATTAATAAAAAGTATATGTGGCTATGGATTAAGTTCATTTATAAAATGTTCCTGGTGTGAAAGTTAATGTTTTAATGTTACCAGAAATTTATTAACTTACTAGCATTTGCCTGTTGCTTCGCACACATGTGTCTTGGCGTGTAAAGAAATACTCTGATCTTTTTTAGTTTAGTACCAAATATTAACTTGGAGAAGCAAAAAAATATAGATTTCATTTAAAGATTTTCCTTCCTTTTAGTTACTACCTGAGATTCAGTTTTCATTACTATAGTTCAAAAGTTTTCATTATACTTATATTTTAACACAATATAATATATGAAAAATAAGAAATTAAAGCTACATAAAACATTGTGGCTAACGGTCTAATAAGAAATTTGAGACACATTTTTCAGAGGATAGAAACTGCCTATTAATGCAAAAACAAATGTACCTTACTTTAGACATAAAGGCGACATGAAAGGTACCGTCTGCGATAGTTTTGACAGTACATTCAACGGCTATTTATAAAAATATCTTTGCAACCAATGATAGCATTTACAACAATGAATCTAAAATTGCTGGCCAGTTTTCGTATGCCATATATGTACAGTACGTTCTCATGCCGTAGGTAATAAGACGTATTTTTTGCTTATAACTTCTACACATCCACCCGAACGTCTAGTCATTTTTCATCATCGTATCTCAAAATCAAAATGGTTACATTGAAATACGGCCTGGACCAGAAAAAAATATGTCGTCATTGCCACATGGAAATATAGACATGGACATGCACAGCAGTTGGTTTGTTTTCGTGATAACACTTCATCACTAATATTGCAATCATTAAAGTAGCCTATTAATTATTAACAGTAATTGAATGCCTCATGCCTTTTGTTGGTCCAAGAACATTCTTGTTCAGGTTTTATTTTGGCCTAACCACAACCATACTGATATTGCTGCTTCAAAATCAAGTGATGCAGATGCACTTAAATGCATAAAATGCATCGCTAAATACATTTTTTGTAATGACAGGATTTCAGGATTCAAAGTACGCCCAGCATAAATTATAAGAATTAATTTCAAAATACAACTTCAGTTTGAACTGCAAGAGTATCACCATGTAGAGTATATTCATGCGGACTGGAGCAGATTAAAAATGGCACCAAAGGCACAAGGAACTGTTTGACTTCGATATCTTGAGAACTACCGCTAAACGATATAACTGTTTATCACTATCAAATTGCGGCGATACGGTATAGTGAAGATCCTATACTATCTATATGAAGCACAAAATTACTTACCATAAATATGACACTTCTGCTACTCTTATTGAAGAGTTAATATAATGTGTAGTGGTTTGAGTAACGATTTCCTTTTAATTATACTTATCAAAATACATGAAACCGGGAATATGTGGCCAAAGACAAATAAAATATAAAAAATCCAGAGATCAGTATCATCTGTGGTCAAACCCTTCAAATGCATTTTTACATTAGCTAAAAAAATTATCTTATTTAGCAGTTTTCTTTGTTAATAATAATAATAATAACAGCATCTATTTTTCTGATTGGATATTGGTTTTATTTTGACGATGGTTGATTCGATCAATTATTTCTGTTTTAAAATAGCACGTACTAAAACTAATCTTACGCATTATGAATCTATATATTAATACGCTAAGCGAAAACTTATGTTACATTTTTAAGAATATTTCATGCATGGAGAATAGTGAGATTTGGCATAGTTAAAGATTATATGGAGAAGAAGTGAAGGAAGCTAAAATCTATATATAATATGCGTTACAAATACATTAAATGAAGTATAATAAAATGCTTGCCCACCTACGTAGTTCGCTCAGATGTCTGGTAGATGGCGCAGCTAGTGGCCTTATTATGTCTTCTTTGGTGAAACAAAAGTCGAAATTAATCTCTGAACTTATATAGAAGTAAGAAATAACATTTCGAGGGATGGTAGATAGCGCAGCTAGCGGCCAGAAAATTGGGCGAACGGAGGAACTTAAAGAAATACAGAAAGCTAAAATTATATATAATATATTTTACACACCTTGGAATCAATATAAGTAGTCAGAGATATTCGATTGCTTCAGTTGTAAATAAATGCGCAGTTTGTCTCTGGTTTGCGACATGGGCTGTGCAGAACGAATTTCCCGTAAACTTTTTACTCTTGGTCCAGGCCGAATTTCAACCTAATCATGATCACTATGACAAAATGAACCTATTTAAGTTGGTATGATCCCTGTACCGATAATTTTTGTGTCATTTTTACAGTGCTGCTAACATTTCGCAAGGCATCCCATATTTTGGCACTTTTAATTTAATTCGTGGCGACTTTTCCAGAAAAGGAGAGTGCTAAACGTGAAGAGGACGCTATAAGGAAACAGTTAATCCAAATTTCAACAGGTCAGTAACAGTTTTTCACTGGTGGAGAATGTCCCACCCCACCCAAAAATATAATAAGCATAGTTAATACATGTTACTAATAGATTAGTAAAATAAAAAATTAATTTGCGAATGTGTGTGTGCGCGTGAAATAGGATCGGAGCCAACGTTCTTACGTGAATTCCCCGCATTGAGACACTCTATGGTCATTGCTAAAACAAAAGACACGGATAAAGTAGAGATTAATGTTTGAAGTTATGAAAGGAATACTTTGAAAAGGAATGTAGCGATTGTGCCAGATACTATATGGTCATTTGATTATTTAAAATGTTAAACTTTGGTTAAGTGTCTTTTGATTTTTTAATTTCAGTAATTTCATTAGTGAGAGAGAGAGAGACAAGAAATAAGGAATACTTATTTGCTTGAAATTCAAAATGATAATAGACCAAATTTAAATAGTGACCATACAAAATGACGAAATTATTTTGATAGATAGATTTAAATGCACATGTTTCATAAAGCTAAAGCAGTTTTCCGGCCTTAAGTCAAAATGAATATTTTGAATTCAAATGAATCATCGATAAATACATTTCATCATTTGCTATGGTTAGATTAGAAGCTAAAATTTAGCATATAGTCACGCGTGGAGTGTATCGTTTTAATTTTATAGGTAATGCAGAGAATTACTTGATTATTACTCTTTCATGAATGAAACTAAACAACTTAATGAATTACGGTCGAATTTCGATCGCTGGGCGATCACTAGTTATTTTTAATTTCCTTCGTTTTCAGTGACACCAACTTACTAATGTCGTTATTTCACCCGCATGTAAGTAATTCCAAAGTTTCAAGAATCAATCAAGATACAGGGAATGTATCAATGCGGATGTGACAGAAACTATGATATATGAACGTAATCATTAGTCAAATTATTGGTTAGGTTGAAATGCAGCCTTGACCAGAATGACAATTGACTCGCTTTGTTAGAGCATAACGCATGATGGATTTAGTTTTATTGTTATTTACGTGGTGTGGCATAATGTTTTAAGATGCTTAATTGATTTTTTGTTTCTCTCATTCCATGTTGCTGTTGTCATTAACCCAAAGCACGTATGGTGATAAACATTGCAGAATCTGGGTTATGAGACTTGTTTAATAGAAATAACAGTTTATTTTACTGGCCGTGGTTTGAACAGCAGCCAAAATTTGTACACATGTTCCTTGGGCGATATTAGTGATGAATATTTGCACTTTACAGCCACAAAATATATATTAGTCGAGTAGCATACGTAGAAATATGGAAAGTTCCGCACAAGTAATTGTGGGGAAAATGTGTTGTTACCTGTTGATATTTATGGTAGCTGTTTTTTAGACATCTTTCTTCGAGAAGAAAAAAAACTGAATTTCTTAACCATAATGATATGTAAAGAAGAAATATTGGCTTATTAATTTACAACGTTTAGCAACCATATTGTTCCAGAGAAAACTGTTAACTGTCTACCAGAGATAATATACATTTACAACTACACAGTAATCTAATGCATTTCGCATATTAACTTACCTGTTGTGATGCAAGTCAATGCTTATTACATTTGATTCGCGTATTCCATTTATTTTAAGCACTGTGGTCCTGAAAACTGAGTAACAAAAGTAAAAAAAATAAAACTGTTTTCTGAGATTATTGCGAAAGGAGTGCGCATCTGAAGTGCACTATGATCGGCAGCCCACAATTTTCCAAATATAAAGGTTTTTAATTGTTTGCTCCTTCCCATGGTACATATAAGTCATTAGCTATTTTCCCAGATTTTGACTGGCACCATTAGCTCTAAAAACGTGAAAACCACATCCAAATTGCTGCAGTACTTATTGTGTGATACCCTTTACAGTAAAGAGCTTGCTTGCTTACAGATATATAATAGTAGAGATTTATATTTTGATTTTTTTTTATAAACACATCTGAAATATTACAAACATCACATAGAATATGTAAGTCTCAATTTCTTATAAATGAAGAGAACCATTTTGGTGAGATGCCCCCCGTTTCATACTTTAACTTCATTTTATTGATGCTTGGAAACACATTTCCTTTCAGGAGACCTCGGTTTGTAAGTCCCAATTTATGATATGTTAAAGTATAAAGAGCACTAAAAATGAGAAATAAAGCAGAACACTGTCAACACCATGAATTGAATGCTACCCCTGATGTGTAGTAGGAGGGCATGGATAAATCATTGCATATACTAACATGCACAGTGACTGCAACTCACAGGTAGCAACTATGGGATAGCCCATCTTATGAATCTTCGGAAAACAAAGGGCATGGATTCTTGGAGTAGGGAGAGAAATCCAGTGAGCTGCAAGTCCTTGTAGGTGACCACAAAGACTTCCAGGCAGATGGAGTTGGTGTTGTTTGGTATTTGTGGTCAGTAGTTAGCAGTGTTAGAGAACTAAATAATGGCTTCAGCCTCATTGTTGCATTCCAAAACTTCAGTGGTTGATCACTAACCAGATGGAAGAATTGTGATAGTCTGGTTTTTGGAAAGTTTTCTTATGTCTTCAGTTGTAGGCAGAGATTAGATTATTGGAATGAAGGGATGAAGTTTAGGAAGGATAAGTGATGAAAAACTGGCAGTATATCAATCCATCATCCATTATAAGACAGTTCAGTCATTAACTGATGTGGGTAGAACTTCTCCAGGTCAATCTGGGTGATTCTTTGTCAGTTACCTCCCACAAGCCCTTGTCACATCGGTTTTATGGTCTTCTGGTCTTCCTCTTCGTCTGTGGTGATCTCTTGGGCTCCACTCTAACACTATTTTGGTCCATCTTTGCTCTTTATTCCACACAATATGTCTGGCCAATTGCCACTTTAAGGATGCTGTCTTCTCTAAGAAGGTCAGTGACCTTCGTAACTGATCTAATATTGGTTGCTCCTTTCTGTCTTTTCTAGTTAATCCTAGCATTGACCTCTCCATAACTCTTTGGGCAGTCCTAAGTTTACCTTTTGTAAATTCATTTAGAGTCCAGGTCTCACAGTAATATCTCAGAACAGGAAGAATGCACTGGTCATAAAATATTTTCTTTAGATTTGTGAACATATTAGATTTGAGGATAAGAGAATGTCGCCCAAAAACTTGCCATCCGAGCTTGATGTGACGGAAAATTTCAGGTCTTACATCAGTTCTCATGTTTACAAGCTGTCCAAGATAAATGTACTCAGTGACATTTTCTAAAGGTTTATTATCTAGTTGTACATTCCCCTCTGTGGCCCATTTGTTAGACATAATTTTTGTTTTGAAAGATTCATTCTTAGGCCAACTGCTTTCCACTTGGAGACAAAGTTGTTAACCAAGGTTTGGAGTTCAGCAATGTCATTAGCCACAAGCACAATGTCATCAGAAAATCTCAAGTTATTAATGCCTTCTGCCATTGATTCTAATTCCTTTTTCCACCCATTCTAGCTTTAACACTGCCATCTCCAAGACAGCTGAAAATAATTTTTGAGAGATACAGCCACCTTCCTTAAAAACCTCTTTCAATTCTGCTGTTGGTTCTCTAATCCTCACTTTGATATAAGCTGTATCCACGCCATGTTCAGCTAAGGCTTGCAGGACAGCCTTTTCGAAATCAGCAGAGGATACATTAAGAAGCATCTGGTATTTGTTTGCATGGCTAATTAGTTCTCACAGGACAGGAATGTGGTCGACTGTGCTAAAGCTGCTATGGAATTCTGCTTACTCAATGGGTTGGGCTGAATCAAGGATGGAACAGATTTGGTTCAACCCAATCTTTGTAAAAACTTTGTAAAGAACAGCCAGCAAGCATATAGATTAATAGTTCTTGATGTTATGAATAGTTCCTTTTTTGTGTAGCAGAATGATTTTAGCTTTATTCCATGAATAAGTGATTGATGGATCGTGTAGGTGGGAAGAGAATACTTCAGCCAAGTGTTTGATAGTTTCTTTGCCAACTAGCTACAAAAATCAACAGAGAGACTGTTGTTGCCAGTGGCCATTCCTGTTTTCATGGTATTTAAGCATAACTGACATCAGATGGAAGAATATCTGGCACTATGGATCCACTGTAGAGGGCAGAGAAAATCTGAGTTTCCTCTTAGCTGCCACATAGGTTACTATAAAAACCTCTGATGAATTACAGAATTTCATTTTTTTCAGTAATTTATTTATTTAGCTTATGGCCATTGCACAAAAATAATACAATTTAACATTAATTACAATTAAAATTCAAAATTAATATGGTGTAGCCAATCTAAAGCTTCATTTGATATGTTAATAAAATCTATCGGTGATCCCCTGAAGGCTCGAAGTGGGCAGTCAAATGTCACGTGACGGATGGTTTGTTTTTCCTTACCACAGTCGCATATCAGTGAATCTCTCATTCCCCATGTATACAAAGATGAAGCAGATCTTCCATGACCAGTCCTAACTCCATTAAGAGCTGCCCAGGTCTTGCGAGGAAGGTCGAGTCCCTTTAGTGCCTGTTGACTGTCGAACAGGGAGTGCCATTCTGGTGGGGCTGAGGCTATTCACCCCAATTTCCAAGCTTCTCTCCCATTAAAATTATCAGATATAATCTGTTTTACAGTTTTCACACTTGGATTTCTTGATTTAAGTCTCACAAACATATTATCCATGTCGTCATGGATGGGCAGATCCAAGTTATGACAGATCTTATTATATTGGGCAATTAGGAGAGTGTGTCGTCTTATTGTAGGCAATTCGATGTTACACAAAACGGGTAGCCAGTACAGTGGAGTGGTCTTAATACATCTGCTAATTATCTGCATTGTCTGATTTAAAACTGTGTCGATCTTTTTGACGTGGGCACTATTTATCCAGACAGATGAGCAATACTCAGCTGCAGAATACACTAGGCTCAGTGCTGATGTGCGGAGTGTAGAGGCGGATGCTCCCCAGGAGGTGCCAGTTAACTTCTGCAGAATATTATTATTCCTAGTTCTTAGTTTTGCTGCAAGGTTGTTTAGATGTTTATTGTACGACAAGGTGCGATCCATTACGACTCCCAAATACTTGGGGAAGGGGTTGTGTCGGATGGGAGTACCATCAAGAAGAACGTCAAGTGAGAGATTCACCGCCCGATTATTAAGATGGAAGACAATAGTTTCCGTCTTACTGGAACTGGGTACAAGACGCCATTTCCGAAAATAGTTGCTCAGGGTTTGGAGGTCTGCTGTTAAACTATTTTCAATTTGCTGAACGTTATCAGAGTGTTGTACTACTGCCAGTTCGTCAGCGTAAGAGAACTGTCTGGATTCTGTTTGAGGAATGTCAGAAATATAAACATTAAAAAGAAGTGGGGCAAGAACTGAGCCTTGAGGCAGACCATTATTCACTCTTCCTACTTTGCTTATCTTATTGTCCGAGACAACCTGGAATGTTCGGTTAGCTAGCACGGTATTTATCAGACAAGTGATTTTTTTGCACTTCAAAATGTTCAGCAGTTTATATACCAGGCCCTCTTGGCATACTGTATCGTAGGCTGCGGTAAGGTCAACAAATACAGCACCAGTCTTCAATCGTCTCTCGAATCCTGCTTCTATGTGAGTTGCCAATGCCAGGACCTGATCCTCGCTGTTTCTTGCAGGCCTAAAACCTGCCTGTTCAACTGGGAGGTTTGCGAAAATAATTGGACTGATTCTATTGTAGATGATCCTTTCAAATAACTTGTAAGTAGTACTTAGCAGTGAAATAGGTCTAAAATTCTCTGAAACTTCAGGGCTTTTTCCAGGCTTCAGAATGGCTATGATCTTTGCCCGTTTAAACTCTGCAGGAATTACACTTGTCTGTAGTATGTTAATAAAGAAGCAGGCCAACCATTGTTTGGTATGTTTTCCACAGTGTGTAAGGAACTCTGGGTGAACTTCGTCAAAACCTGGAACCTTCCCATTCTTCATTTGTTTGATGGCCCTTGCCACCTCTATATTGGTGACAGGGGATGAGAGGTTTGTAGGGGCAGCGTACAATCTTTTTAGATGGAACAATTGTTTTTTCACTTTCCGAGTATGATCTTTATCCGCGCTCACTCTAGACATGTTGGCAAGTCTACTTGCTGTTTGGTCTGGAGTGACCAAATGCTTTGCTTGAGGGTTATGTAAGGTTCCACCTAGCTTTTTAAGGAGGCTCCATGCTTTCCGGCTGGACTTCTTGAAATTCAAGGTTTGCACCGTATCATTTCATTTGCATTTTCGGGCATTGTCCAGGCTCTGCAGCAGCTCGTCGGCTGCTTCTGTACGTCTGTTCTGTTGGAAATCATCATATACCATTTCGCATGTTTCGTTCCAACATGGGATATATTCTTTTCTAAAGCCTCTAGGAAGAGACTTTTTAGCTGTCGCTATGGTTACTCTGACAAATCTATTATAATTTTTTACTAATGGAGGTATCCATCTTAGGTTTTTATCCAGGTTACCGGCAAATTCTTCCCACTTTGCTTTCCCAAAGTTCCATCTAGGTAAAGGAGAGGATCTAATTATGGGAATTGTTAGACCAACTTCTAGCAAGACTGGTCGGTGTTGACTATGTGGAAAGGCTTGTAGGACTCGTCTTGTAGTTGGTAAAGGGTGGCTTTGATCGTCACGTGAGACAAAACATAGATCTGGGTTGGTTTTGGTGTTCCATCTTCCCGATTTAAAAGTACCTGCGTCTTTCGGGTTAAAAACTAAGTTCATGTTATTTGCTGCCGCCCACTCCTCTAGCCTGATTCCATCCTGGTTGTTTTCTGTGTACTTCCAATCTGTATGGTGGCTGTTGAAGTCGCCAATATACATTACAGGATGTCGAGACTCTGGTAGAACTTCACTCGGCCATGAAATGGAAGGGGGTTTATACACATTAATAATTTTAATGTTGTTCACCACCGTGGTAATAATGTGGATGTTATTTTCACTGCATGCTGAGATGAGGTAACAGTATTTTGCACATATGTTGCGCACCCATAATTTTGATGATGAGTGGCACCTAAAATTTTGTAGCCTTGTACTTTTCCTCTCAGACTCAGCTGCAAATCATCCTTGGTGTGGGTTTCTTGAACGCAGGCTATATCGACGTTGTGGTCAAGTAATAACTTTGAAAGTCAATCGCCTTTTGATCGGCTTATTCCTTCCATCTTAAGTTGGCAAACCCTAAGTGAAGGTCCAAGGGTTCTTGCCTTTTGGTTCTGATAAGAACAATTAGGTGACATGAGGATTACTGTGCTCTGGTTGCCAGGAGATCCTGTAGGATTGTCTGGCAGGCCGACTGTGTAGACTATTTAGCCGTGCAAGCATGTTGCCCATGGTGTACCACGAGGAGGCTAGTCTACGTTACACCCATGTTTCAATCCAGTGCTAAAATTAAAGTATCAATTTAAGGAAAGGAATGAGGATCTAATTTTGGCTTATTTTTGTAGAACACTGAAACTGAGGTTTCGAGATGGAGGAAATATTGACAAGACAAATTTTGGGTTTGTCCAGGAATTTGGGAAAAAAAAGGAGAGGTGTTTTAAAGTGTAATGCCTGTGTGTGTGTAACAGAGAGAGAGAGGCTACGTATCTCTTGTGTATGAAAGTGTTTCTGAGAATGTATAGTTAACATTAGGTAGTAAGTTTAAAACTTCAATTCACACTGAGAATAGCAATCAATTATGTACATAAAAGCATCTGTACACACCTATTATCCTCCCTCTGTAATATATCCAACTGATCCTTCCAGAGTATGTCTTCTTCTTTGCAGTTGAAGAACATCAGACTAACATTTTGGCTGAAAGAACAATATATTTGTATTATCCAACACTAAACAATAACAAAGCCAAATGCAGATTTGAATAGAAATGCATATACTACTACTATTTACATTACTGGTTTTTCAAGCAAAAATATAAGTTTATGCATTTTTCTACTGTTAGACAAATTCTTAAAGGATAATTGCATGTGATATATTGCTGCTAAATCATGTCATTTTCTACATAAGGTTCCCGCATCAGATAATCTTAAAATCATAATTAGATGGATAAACATAGTAATCTCTTAATTCTTGGCTGTCCGGGTGGCGCCGCGTCATGTTTCTTGAAACCGACATTTCGACCCTCATTCTGGGGTCTTCTTCCAGGGCAGAACTGCGTCTTCGGTCAGCGAGTGGTCTTGTTTTATAGCCGAGGCCCGCGTCCGTCTAGATGGTTCGATTTGTCTGGCCAATCAAAGGTCCGAGCCGTCACGTAGTTCGTTGGCCTGGCGGGGCGCGGCGCGGTCTGGTGGGAGGTGACACGTGACATGTTCTCTCCGCAACAGTGAGAGCCAGGAGTCATGCAATTTAAGCCCGTTGTCTTTGTTGATATTGTTTGGGCGTTTTGCAACTTCTAACGCCTCCTTTACCCTCCTTGGCCACCATTTATCCTCATGCACTATAAGTGTTGTGTTTTCAAAGTCTATAGCATGATTGGTTTCAGCTGCATGACGTGCAATGGCGGATTTATCAGTGTTATTCGATTTATAGTTGCGAATGTGCTCATACAGCCTCTCCCTTATAGTGCGCCCCGTCTCTCCTATGTACACCCGACCACAGGTGCACGGAATCTCATACACCCTGGCAGCCTGTAGTGGAGGCAGTCTGTCCTTGACCTTGACGAGCTGGTTACTGACTTTGCTGTGCGGTTTGTTATAGTGCGTGAGGATAAATGGTGGCCAAGGAGGGTAAAGGAGGTGTTAGAAATTGCAAAACGCCCAAACAATATCAACGAAGACAACGGGCTGAAATTGCATGACGCCTGGCTCTCGCTGTTGCGGAGAGAGCATGTCACGTGTCACCCCCCCACCAGACCGCGCCGCGCCCCACCAGGCCAGGCCAACGAACCACGTGACGGCTCGGACCTTTGATTGGCCGGACAAATCGAACCATCTAGACTGACGCGGGCCTCGGCTATAAAACAAGACCACTCGCTGACCGAAGACGCAGTTCTGCCCTGGAAGAAGACCCCAGAATGAGGTTCGAAACGTCGGTTTCAAGAAACATGACGCGGCGCCACCCGGACAGCCAAGAATTAACTGATTCTGGCCGCGGAAGCCTACGATTACATAGTAATCTCTTATTTTATGCAGGGGTTCACTCCACAAATGCTGTGCAGATAATGAAAATATGAATAACAAGAATAGGAATTTGTGTAAAATTGTATTAATAGCTGTAACAAATATTTTCCTTGAAGTAATAGCAATAAAAAATTAGAGGAAAGCTTTATTTAAGTAATTAATGTGCAACTTCATCTCAACCAAATTAATTAAAACTTATTAATAAATTTAGCATTAAAGAGAATGAGAAACTTTCATTGTGTTTACTGTCTCCTTATTCTACATTTATTTAACTAACCTTCACAGAGCTCATTTAGATTCATTCTTTAAGTCTTCTGTTCTATTTCCATAAAAGCATCAAAATTAACGAAACCATTACTGGCTGCTCTGCTAAAGAACATAATAGCTTTAAGATTTGTATTTAATGAGGTGGTAAAGCAGACAATATTGGGAATGGCTCTAGCAATTTGGATGAAATTTCATATGTAGATAAATTTTGCTTTTCAAGTTTGTAACACAATTTTACAACAACAACAACAACAACATCAAACAAATGACCAATTCTTGTGTATAGAATCTTGAAAATGAATGGCTCTAACCTCATCTTGTAGAAGTTTCAGGTACCAGTAAGCCTACCGATGTTAGTTAATCTTCTCTTTGGTAAGAGTAAGGGACTGTACATTTCAAAATTTCTATGAAGCCATCAAGAAAAATGTTTACTTTAATCAAACTTTACTCAAAATCTTGCATATTGAACAGAAATCGAAAGATGTTGAGCGAAGATCGGTCACCCAGGTACTAAATTGTAAAATCTTGACAACACATTTTGAAGTGTCATAATTCTGCTAGCTTTGTGTGAATATCATCATCACTGTTGTTCCTTAAAAGTTGCAGTCATCAATTGATCTAATGGCTGTAGAAGTTAGGTAATGAAATGAAGTCTTCACGGGTGTACAGCCGGATAGTGCTTTGAAAACACAATATTTCGATGACTAGCTCCGTCGTCTTCATCAGGTGTCGAGACATCTGCACAAGTTCGCTGACCATCGGATACTGAGACAGCCCAGGTGCCGCACCTCCTTATATAGGCCAACAGCTCTCTCTGACGCCCCGCGCCCGGCAGCTGGCAGTGAGTGGGCAGGGCTACAGTTGTTCGTTGCGGGCCGAGGAAGTTAATATTGGGCCATTTGTGGCGGTTGCTGAATATGCGTGCCACGCTCTCTGCATTGAGTTGCCAAGGCTGGTTTCCATGCTTCGCTAAGACATAGCCCACTATCTCTGTTGTAGGTATCAGCCAATCAAATTTCAATCGCTTCTTTGACTATGGAATTCCAAAAGTATGAGGTCCTAGCCAATATTGTAACATTGCTGAAGTCAACCCTGTGGCCATGGTTGTACACATGCTCGGCAATCTGTTATACTGTCCCAGGCGAAAATAGCATTTGTGTTCTTCACACCAAAAGCTCTGGAAAGTCCAGTTCTCAAACCAACATGTTTATTCCACTATGTCGATGACACGTTTGTTTGTGTGCCCCATGGCATCAAGGCTTTAAATGAGTTCTTAGAACATCTCAATGGAATTCATCCCAGCATAAAGTTTTACAATGGAACTGGAAAAGGACGGCCGCCTACCTTTCCTCGACATTCTAATTGAAAGAAAGCCAGACGTAACGCTTACACATAGCATATACAGAAAGAAACCCACAAGAACCAATATTTGGGAGCCACAAGTTTTCACCATACTGTGCACACTCAAACTGTTCTAAATATGCTTGTACACAGGCCTAGGGCGATTCCGACAAAGAAAGCCTACCACAGAAACTGGAACATCTAAGAACTGTCTTCAGACAGAATGGTTACACCGAAAGGCAGATAAGAAGAGCAATTGATCACAACCCAGAGAAAAATCCAGTCTAACAGGAAGAAATGCCTGAGCCACTGCTTTCTGCCTTTCGCTGGATACACTTCGGGGAAAATTTGGCAGAGTTCTCGCACGGCATGGAATTAAATGTTTTTATTGACCACCTGCTAAAATTCAGGACTACCTCCGCTCAGTGAAGGACAATCTTGGTCTCAGAGTTTCTGGAATTTACAGCATCCCTTGCGAGTGTGGAAAGTGCTACATCGGTCAAACCGTCCTCACTGTACAAAACAGGTGTGAATAACACAAACACTATCTTCGCCTGGGACAGTATAGCAAGCCAGCGATCGCTGAGCATGTGTACAACCATGGCTATAGGGTTGACTTCAACAACTTTATGATATTGGCTAGGACCTCATACTTTTGGGATTTCATAGTCAAAGAAGCGATTGAAATTCGATTGGCTGATACCTACAACAGAGATAGTGGGCTATGTCTTAGCGAGGCATGGAAACCAGCCTTGGCAACTCTACGCAGAGAGCGTGGCACGCATATTCAGCAACCGCCACAAACTGCCCAATATTAACTTCCTTGGCCCGCAAAGAACAACTGTAGCCCTGCCCACTCACTGCCAGCTGCAGGGCGCGGGCGTCAGAGAGAGCCGTTGGCATATATAAGGAGGTGCGGCACCTGGGTTGTCTCAGTATCTGACGGTCAGCCGAATTGTGCAGATGTCTCGACACCTGATGAAGACGGTGGAGCTAGTCATCGAAATATCGTGTTTTCAAAACACTATCCGGCTGTACACCCGTGAAGATTTCATTTCAAGCATACGCCGGGAATGTCTCCGTTTCTTACAAGTTAGGTAATGTTTTGAGACGAAATCAACTTGAACATTCAGTGATATAGTTTTGAAGAATGGTTATGGCCAGGTGAATTTCAAATCCACAGAAGCTTTTAATTATATACACCTTGAATTTAAGCAAGCATCTATTGCTGAAACAAAATAGATCTTAAACCAGTCACTAAAATTATATGCTGTTATTAGCCAGGCTTTATAAATGGACTTCAAAAATACTGGTAGATTGTTTGTGTAATTGATCCTTATTGCATGTGGATTCAATTCTTATAAACAGGCTTATACATTAACAAATGACAATAAGCATAAAACAACAAGGTAAGTCCTTGATGGATGAATAGAGGCTATCCTGATGTATCAACTGTACAAAATGTTCTAAGGTCTTGTAAGAACCTTAGAATTTGGGTAAATTCTAGTTTCCTCAGTTACAGAGCATAAGGGAGGGGGTAAGCTTTCCAGTAAATATCAAAATTTTTCAGTTAGTAACTACAGGATAGGAGAGAAACATTTCATGCAGAAGCCGATACTGCAAGCTAACTCAATAAATAAACCGATTTAAAAACAGTAAAGTCACTCAACACACAATACAAGCTCTAAATAAACAATTTATAATAGTAAATCACTTTTAAACTAACCTATTATTATCCAATTTGTAAACAATCGATTTTTGTTACGTGATATCATCACTAATTCTTAACACTTTTCGATGCAGTAAAGTAACTTTATAATAATAATAAACCGAAAAGAAAGTAAAATTCACTAAAATTCTGTAGTTTCAGGCTGTGTAAATAGAATAAATAAAATTTTAAACATTTCGATAGACACACTTGCACTTTCAACATTTTTAATCTCACGTTTTCGATAATTTCCCAATCTAAAAAGTAAAGTTCCTACTAAACATACTAAAATTCCATGCAGTAGAACTAATATTGAATCCATTTTAAAGTTATTTTGTCGTAAACCACAACATGATAGTTTTCGAAATTAAACTGTAATCAAACTAGACCACTTCCATAAACAAAACTACTGTTAAAACACGTAACTAAATTCAAAGACAATTCACATAACATCACTTTTTCGGTATAAACAACACTTGACTAATTATTAAAAAGAAACAGGTTTTTACCTGTCTTGACCATTTCAAGCCCAATTTTTGACAAACTAATAACTTTGCTATTACACCACCAATCATAATAAAATGTACACCTTTGAAATCAGGAGGAAAAGTAGAACACAATGACATTAATTTTATCACAATAATTTGTAATTCAGCAGGGCCGCATAAAAAATTGCTCAATTTTTTTTTCAGAAACTTTTAACCATTGCGCACATAAACTTAATTCATTTACGAGAAAGCTAAGTATTTTACAATTTTAGCTAAATACGTTTTATAAACTTTAAAAGCCAGGCTACACTCAGTTAAATTTTGAACACAATTTATAATCACATCTTTTTAGACTTTTTTTGGTAAGCAGTAGAATACACATATTATGCGGCTGGGGGTATAAAGCTAGTTGCTCAGACCGTCTGGCTGTCTTTATTGTTTTGTCTTTCGATTTCGTCTTTTGGGCTTTATCCGGGAACGTTGTGCGTAGTGGATCTGCGCTAGTATGTTTCTTCGTGTCGTTGTGTGCTTGTTGGTTAGCCGGGTTGATATCCGGTTAGTTTGAACTTAGAGAAGCATCATGGTTGAATTACCGCCATGTTGACTTTTTCTCGCCAGTGACTATTCTTTGCAGAGACTATGGACCGATAAATTTTCTAAAAGGGGTTAGTCGGTAAATTCTTCCTCTTCACCACTTGCAATTTTTGGAAACATTTAGTTCGATTGCCTACTCAACTGTAATTGCTAATTTTCAAAATGTGACTGTTTAATAAACTTCTAATTTTTCATCGAAGTGGATTTTTACGTGCTTTCGTAGTGAACAGTAACCTTTCCTGAGCTTTTCGTTCAAATAAGCTTTGTGGCGGCCGTTAAGCTTTACAGTTGAACATCCTGGGTGCAACATGGTCATTTAAAATTATTCAGAAGAACTTTCAACAAATTAAAATTCAGTTAAGGTGATTAAACCTATACTACACCCCGGTATAATGGTTTAGCCCCTTATAGTCTCCCACTATCAAATTTATGTGCTACCCCTGTGGGAGGCTTGAGAACATTTTATAAGGTATTTCTGTCTTTGGTATTTGGCAGAAATCCTACACTACATTTTGGCAACAATTTTCCAAATTTGTTTCAGTATTCTCTTGATCATGGATAATCCAAATTGCAGATAACCATGGATTAATGTAATAGTTTGAGGTATTCCAATCAATAATTATATTTACGTTTATTTTACTGTCATACACTCAGTTTGTTCAGGCAGAAAAGCCTCACATTCATTTCTTCTTTCCCTTGAGTGAGCACTCAGAATGAATAGTGCACATGCAAGAATAATGGAATATCCATGATAATAGCATATTGTATGCCAAGGTCTCTAACATGACTAAAATGCACCAACTGTGAGAGGTCACTTTGAAGACTATTAGTGTTTGAGGAATTACAGGAATATTCGGTCATCAGGTATTGCCTATCGCCAATCACTGACCCATTGAACACAAGATGTGTATGACTTCGCTCAGCTTGCAGTCAGCACTTTATTGTTGACAGGGCAGTCTGAAGAGGCCTTCAAAGTACCCACTACGTAGCAGTGTCTTTAACATTTGGGCTGTCACAAAGTACAATTGGTACAGTTATAGTGGCCAACTGCTAGGAGCCTGCCACCCTCACATTCACCTTCCATCCAGGGCAACCAACTTCCTACAGTTAAATATTCTAGTTTGCACTAAGAGAACTAACATATTGGGGTTTAGATAATTTGGCGACAGTTGGAATCCACTTTGTGGCACAAAATACATTACTCAGGCTTCAAGGCCAATAATTGGTTCCATTGCAAGTCTCGCCTTCCTTCTTGTAGTTAGAACTTGAATCCATTTCTAACCTTTGCTCTGTGGCTGCAATTCACAGTGGTGTCAGAACTTAGCTTCAAAGAGTACAATGGAAGTTCTAGTGCAGCAGCCTGAAGTGCAGAAGAGAAACTTTTGAGCAGAACTGGAATTCCATCAGATAATTTTGTCAGTTCACAGAATACATCCACACACGCCCACTAGCCCTGGCAAAACAACACCCCGTGAAGCCAAGTTTATATTAATACTATTATACAATTTGTTTTCCTTTCTACCCTGTCTTAGTAAAAATATTTAGTCCTTGTGGACTTGGTATGACAAAGGCACAATTAATCCCTGTAATGAAGCAGTTTTTCTATTGTAAATGAAAACACCATCTATTAGCAACTGGTTTTATTTATATGGGCTCAGACGCATTTTGGCCTTGTGGAATGGGGCATCATCAGTGACTGTGGATGTATATGCATGTTGGTGTTAACAAAATTACAATATTAATATACATAACTAACTAATAATAAACTACATACTACTTACGACTTATGGTTGAGGCAGTTACATGGTGGTCAGGAATAGCTCAATTTGCACTTTTTTGTGACCTGAACTGTAGTTATGGTTCCACATAACTATGAGAATAGCTATTGTTACCCTGTTTCTGGAGGTAAACCTACCACTGTTTTCAAAATCGATTGATATTGACACTTTTTTGTCTGACGAACAGCTAAACCTTGTTGTTTACAGTGATGCCAACCTAATGTTTTTTTTTCCTTGTAATGTAACGTCTGTGTCTATGTATTATTAAAATATGTCTCTGTTTTTGCAGTGGTGTCAGTGTTGTAATTTACTTTTTATGTGTATTATATTCCTGTGTCTTGGTTATTGTTTTAAACAAGGTCTCATTTGTTAAATGAGTGAATTCATTAAGTACAGTTTGCTTTGATGCAATGGCTTTGTGAATATGGTAACTTTCCTGTACTGTAAGTAGGTGTTTCTTCTGATTATTTATTTTCAGTATTTTCATTTCTGTTTGAATTGTGGTGGGTTGATGGTTGTGATCTAACAAATGTTCTGCAAATGTTGAGTGATTTGTACATGTAATGGCTCTGATGTGTTCTTTGTATCTTGTAGTAAAGTTCCTGGTTGTCTGTCCAATGTATTTCGCTTGACATTGTTGGCAAATCAGTTCATATATCCCTGATTGCTGGTACTGATCTATTTCATTATGGTTGTTTAGGTGTTTCTGTACTTTGTTGTTTGTCTGAAATGCAATTTTTAGCCCTTGTTTTTTGAATATGTTACTTATTCTGTCAATGTGAGGCTAGGAGGGTGATTGACTGGGAAGAGAGACCTTGTAAAGGGCTCTGCAAGTCCAGGAACATTTTTATTTCCTGACAGATGGAGGTGGTGGGACCTGTAAGGTGCGGAAGGTAAGTGTTTGTGTCAGACAACTGCCTCAGGGCCTCAGCCTCATACTGATTGAGGTCCATTGCTACTGTGGTTGAGCCCTTATCAGCAGGGACGATGATAATGTTATGGTTTCTGGATAGTTCTCAGATGGCTTGAGTGATGTAATCTTTGAAATGCAGATTATATAAAAAATAAAAAAAAAATAAAAAAAAAGGATAGGCTAAGAGAGAGAACACATGACAAGAGGAGCACTTCAGTATTCTCTAGGATATCGTTTGGGTAGGTATTGTTCCGTACAATTTACTATTGGCTGAAACACCTCATTGCTGATTAAGTAGGGATAAACATGTGTGTTGTTCAAAAAAGTGATTATTTGCTGAGCTGTTCTGGATTTCAACCTGCAGATTTGGAGTCCATTGTTTGCCAAAGGAAGTGTAACGCGATTGGTACTGGGACAAAACAGAGCTATACATAAACTGAAGCATTTATTATACCTGGAGAGACCTAATCAATTAGTAATTAACAACACAGTTCCATGTACACCTTTACGAGTGGAACTTTCAATCTTTCGCAAAATACGGCATGGAAGCTGTTTAATTACTTTCAAACCTGTTAACAATATCTTAATCTTATAATCTGGTACTACTGATGTTAAGCCTTATACGTCAAAATTCATATTTATAAACTGTGTGGAATAAGCCAACAGTGAGCTAGCAGCTAGCTACAAACCAGTACAAATAGTTCGACAGATCATCGCATCGCCATTTCATTGCAACATGGTGACTTTCAAAGGCACTTTGCATTGAGAGGCTTTATAATTACATATGTTCTAACATTCACAAATGCCACAATCATTATCCTGTATTCTCCCCTTATTACTAACATCCAACCAACACAAACTGGCTATATGACCTATGAATGTCACTATTAGTTGCATAAACACTTTGAAGTTATTGATGAAATACCTGCTGAACTGCAACAACCAAATTACACTTTGAGACTTGCAGAGTACATAAATTAACGCTCGAGTGTCGGTGACTTTAATGATGGTACTGCTAGGGGATGGATGAGAAAATAATTTTTGCATGTAAAATGAATTTCCAAAGCTGCTCTTTCACGATTTAGTAAAGTACAAATACCTGCAGCTGCTTACACTATTATAAAAATGACCTAAAACCACAACATTCTTTTATGTAAATCTGGTATAATACAAAACAAACTTACCATGTGTTATTGCATCGATCAAGGCCCCATTTTACAAGAGAAAGCATAGGTGTAAGACCAGTGCCAGCAGCAAGCAGGTACAAATGAGAAACACTGACAAGCCTTGACTGTTGAAAGGTTCCTTCTGGTCCACTCACTTCCAACATTCTTCCAGGGCTCAAGTTAAACAGCCACGGTGTCAGCTGTCCATCTGCATACTGTTTCACCATAAGACAAAGGCTGTCAGATCTCCACTCAGGAGGTACTAGTTCCATATGCAGTGATGGTGGAATTGGAGTGTAGTTACGAATCACCTCAACACCTACGGACAATATCGTTTTGTGTTAAATGTGCCAAAAAAACTGATAAATTATGTTCAAATTCTTTACCTTCAATAAAAATAAGAAAAGAAAGGGAAATTAACCCACCACATACCAAAGTGGACGGATGCGATGAGAGAACACTAATGCTGACAAACAAACAACACAATATTTCGGCATATGCCGAAATATTGTGTTGTTTGTTTGTCAGCATTAGTGTTCTCTCATCGCATCCGTCCACTTTGGTATGTGGTGGGTTAATTTCCCTTTCTTTTCTTATTTATATCGCCTATAAGCCGCTTCCATTTTCCTTAGTTGCATCATTACCTTCAATAAAGTTATCCCCATCATATTTTATAAAAATGATTTCCCTTTTCTGTTATTTGAATTAAGCTATATACTTATTTATCCACTTACCTATGTTGGGTTAAAAAATACATAGCACATTTTTTT
Organism: Vandiemenella viatica; assembly: GCA_031002005.1. Classification (NCBI taxonomy): domain Eukaryota; kingdom Metazoa; phylum Arthropoda; class Insecta; order Orthoptera; family Morabidae; genus Vandiemenella; species Vandiemenella viatica. The sequence goes on from JARYHS010008074.1 coordinate 180,835,729, forward strand.
TTTTTTACTCCTTACATTTGGTCTCCTATCACTAAATGATGTATGAGACAGTGAGTGATGCATATTTTTGGATAGAGCTTCATACATTGTTAACAAATTTGATCAATTAAAAACATTTATTCGTTTAGTGAGTATGTGGCAGCATTATTGTCAATTGTGTAAATCTTATCCAATATTTGTTGTGCTTGAAATTTATGTATTTTAAATGTGAAAAGTTGTGAGTAACACAGCATTTTTGTAGGCAACTACAAAAAACATACAAAAGCTGAAATCATGATGACAGCTGTAAATAAAATCATGTCTGACCAACAGTTTAATACAGCAGCAACTTAATACAATTATCCAAACTGAAGGAAATTTTAAACTGATAATCAGAAATATAATTAGTGGAGTTGTGTGATGAATGCAGCAGTAAAACCTGCTAGTGACAACATAGTAAGAACAAAATACTGAAAATGAAACTAAAACAAAACTACTACCGTACAAAAAACTAAACTAATAATTTACACAAGGAAAATGTTCACTGTTAATAATAAAATATGTAGGTATTGAGATAAGAAATGAAATACTACTAGTACTCAACACAACACCAATTTTAATAATTTGTTATAGAAGTGTTGGCAAAAACAAATAAAGCTGACATGCATACAAAACAATTATTTTAATATTAATACAAAATGCAGTACACACCTTCCACATCAGCATGGATTCGTATATGGTGTCCAAGGGGGATAACACAGTACATCTTTTCAGTATATGAAAGAACAAACAATCTGGTATTGTAAGTGACTTCTATTATAGCATCTATAGTCATAAGGTGTCTCTCAGATCCCATTTGGAATTTGCTACTGGTTGCATTATCATCACATGGGGTTCCAATAGTTTCCCACATTTTTTCAGTCTTCTTTGAAAATTGAACTTCTACTTTTTCTTTGCTCACAGATACATTACATGGCCACATCACATCATCAGTCAAGTTGTAATGCCACATGTGGTTTTCATCTCCAATTTTAATAAACACTCTCAATTCTCTGTCACCACTGAGACACACTTTAGCATAAGGATAAAGCACTCTTGTGTAAAACACCAAACTCAATGATGAAAGCTTCTGATACCAATCCATTCTTGGGGACGGTACAGTCTTCTTCATAGCTGATAGAGAACTGCTATCATTAATATCTGAAAAACAAGTATAATTTCATTACTAAAAATATAAAAATTAAAAACAATCATGGAACAGTCAGTGTAAGTTTTAGCTTAAATTTCTGGAAAAATGAAAGTTTTTTTTTATCATAGCAGCTGATATATTTCACAAGACTAGTGATTTTAAATAAATCTCTCATCACCTTGCCAAATGTGGAATACTGGGTGCTCAATAAACACTGCTTTAAAATTAAACCAAGCATCATCAATATTTTCGGTGCTGGTCAAAGCATTAAAACATTAATTTATCTTTATCTCAAAGGATGATACCAATACACTATGACTTTTTAAAACTTCATAGTCATATAACATGGCTTGAACAGTGAAAAGTATAGGGGAAAAAAGACTGAAGTGAGGAAACCATGATCTGCAAAAGCACCAGAATAACTCTAGCAAAAAATAGTGAGGCAGTATTTGTTATAGGCTAGTACGAGTCCTAAACAATGTAGCTGACCCATGAGGGAGCTGCCATCAGTACTTGTACGAGGCACAATTGTAACATGTTGTGACCGTTGCCATTTTGGCCTAGGAAGATAACGAAAGTAGCTGTCAAAAGTTGTGCATGACAGAACTTATCCAGCCGAACATCCGAGAAGAATTCTAAGAAGTCATATGCTGGGTAAGACTGAATTCCCAGAACAATACTGCAACGTTTTCCTCCTTGTATCTTCTGAGTCTTTATGTCCAGCCATAATGGAGTCAAAGAATGACGACGTTTCAACAACCTGCTCGGTTGTCTTCATCAGGTCTATTTAAGATAATTACTTCTCGAAATCACCAACAGATTGGCTTAGCTGCCACCGAAAATTCTAAGGTCGTGTATCGAGGGTTGCCAGGACGCCCAATGAGCACACAGGACTTGAGGGTTTCGATGTTGCAGACTGCGTATGGTGCCCTATCTGGTCACCCATCCAGGCACTCACCACGCTCAACGTTGCTTAACCGTCAACTGAGGGTATCAATGTTGCGGACTGCGTATGGAGCCATAGCAGGTCACCCATCTGGATACTCACCACGCTGAACGTTGCTTAACTTGAAGCCGTAAGTGCTGGCGAACTTAATCCACGGCATCAGTTTGCATCCATTTGGCCTTATTGAGAAGATTTCTGTTTTGCAAGACATAGATCCTTAATAATCGGCCTCCAGGCTTCACTCACGTACAGTCCCCTATCCCTATTAATGTTATTATCGTTAAGCTGTATTTCCAATGCTTCCCGAATTACTGTGTCCCAGAATGAAGAGACCCTGGCCAGCACCACCGCTTCATCAAACACTATTTGATGCTCTTCATCAAAAGTGTGCTCGGCTATTGTGGACTTTTCCACTTGCACCAGTCTCAAGTGTCGTTTGTGCTCAGTAATACACTCAGCGATGGTTCTGATCGTCTGCCCGATATAAACTTTGCCGCATTCACAATGTATGGAATAAATACCAGGAATTCTTTGGCCTAAATCATCCTTCACCGAATGAAGCACATGACGTATCTTGGCGGGCAGCCAAAAATGCTTTTTATGTCAGACCGCGCCAAGAGCCTTTCAATCTTTCCGGACGTTTTGCCGGCATATGGCAGAAAGGCAAGAGTTTTAGGTAGTTCCATTAGTTCAGTCGGTGGCCTTGGTGGCTTCTGGATAAAAGCATGCTCCATCTGTCGCCGAGAGTACCCATTCTGTTCAAAAACAGTCCTTAGATGTTTCAACTCCAACGGTAGGCTCTCACAATCGGATATGGCTCTCGCTCTGCGCACCAATGTGGTCAATACAGAGTGGCGTTGTGCTGGGTGGTGGTAACTGGTTGCACCCTAGTAATGTTCAGTGTGGGTGGTTTTGCGGTACACACTATGTGCCAATGATCCATCAGGTTTGCATTTGATTAAGATGTCCAAAAAATGGGATGCACCCATCCTTCTCAACTTTTTTCGTAAACCGTATGTTGGGATGGATCCCATTAAGATGGTCTAGAAATTCATCCAACGCTTCCATACCATGTGGCCACATGGCAAAGGTGTCATCAACATAGCGGTAGAAAAAAGTGAATATTAGGGTAGCACTCTCAAGAGCCCTCTCTTCAAAATCTTCCATGTAGAGGTTAGCCACCACCGGTGAAAGCCGAGATCCCATAGCCACTCCATCAGATTGTTCATAATACTTCCCTCCATACATAAAAAGTGGAAGTAAGTACCGAATCAAAGAGGTCTGCTACACTTGGCTCAAAATGATGGCGAATCAAGTCCAGAGTGTCCTTTACCGGCACACGAGTAAAGAGAGACACCACGTCAAAACTAACAAGGATGTATGGTTTTCACGAATTCAGTCGAGTTCTTGACATGATGGCAACAACGTCCCACAATGGGACTAAGAAGACAAGCTGGTAAGTCGGTAACCCAATAGTACTGGCGATCGGACATAAAGGAACACTCTATTTATGTATCTAGGGTAAGCCATAAAGTCTCGGTGGTCTCGTGGCACATAGCCTAATTCTCACAATCACTTCCTCGGGAAGATCAGCCTTTTTGACAAGGGCCATAGTCTTCTTCACAACTTTAACGGTCAGGTCAGCGTCCAACGAAACATAAGACACATCGTTAAGGAGACTCATCACTTTTGCGTTATATTGCTGTATAGAAAGAAGAACAGTAGAGTTACCTTTGCCTGATGGATCATTGGCACATAGTGTGTACCGCAAAACCACCCGCACTGAACGTTACTAGGGTACAACCAGTTACCACCACCCAGCATAACGCCACTCTGTATTGACCACATTGGTGCGCAGAGCGAGACCCATTTCCAATCGTGAGAGCCTACCGTTGGAGTTGAAACATCTAAGGACTGTTTTTGAACAGAATGGGTACTCTCGGCTACAGATAGAGCATGCTTTTATCCAGAAGCCACCAAGGCCACCGACTGAAATAATGGAACTACCTAAAACTCTTGCCTTTCTGCCATATGCCGGAAAGATTGAAAGGCTCTTGGTACGGTCTGGCATAAAAAGCATTATTCGGCCGCCCGCCAAAATACGTCATGTGCTTCGCTCGGTGAAGGATGATTTAGGCCTAAGAATTCCTGGTATTTATTCCATACGTTGTGAATGCGGCAAAGTTTATATCGGGCAGATGATCAGAACTAACGCTGAATGTATTACTGAGCACAAACGACACTTGAGACTGGTGCCAGTGCAAAAGTCCGCAATAGCTGAGCATGCTTTTGATGAAGAGCATAAGATAGTGCTTGATGAAACGGTGGTGCTGGACAGGGTCTCTTCATTCTGGGACTCAGTAATTCGGGAAGCACTAGAAATACAGCTTAACGATAATAACATTAATAGGGATAGCGGACCGTACTTGAGTGAAGCCTGGAGGCCGATTATTACGGATCTACATCTTGCAAAACAGAAATCTTCGCAACAAGGCGAAAAGGATGCAAACTGACACCTTGGATTAAGTTTGCCAGCACTTACGGCTTCAAGTTAAGCAACGTTCAGCGTGGTGAGTACCCGGATGGGTGACCTGTTATGGCTCCATAAACAGTCCGCAACATTGATACCCTCAGTTGACGGTTAAGCAACGTTGAGCGTGGTGAGTGCCTGGATGGGTGACCGGTTATGGCTCCATACACAGTCCGCAACATCGATACCCTCAAGCCCTTGCTGCTGTTTGGGCGTCCTGGCAACCCTCGATACACGACCTTAGAATTTTCGGCGGCAGCTAAGCCAGTCTGTTGGTGATTTCGAGAAGTAATTATCTTAAATAGACCTGATGAAGACAACCGAGCAGGTTGTTGAAACGTCGCCATTCTTTGTCTCCAACCGGCTGGACACCCGTGAAGAATTCATTGAATCAATACGCCGGGCAAGTCTCTATTTACATACAAACCCTATCGCTTATAAGTTTTTTTGTTTTAAGTGAGCAGGTAAAAAATAATATTATTCGTTTAATGTCTTTATCATTGATTTGATGAAATGCTACTTTAATTAATTCAAATAAAAAGTTGATATTAATTCTATTGTCCCGAAAATACTTTTCTTAACTAGTTAACTTCTAAGGTTAATAAATAAGAAAGAATGGTAAAAACAAACCATCACTCACCACAGATGAATTGTGATAAATTCAAGATATATGGTAAGGGAATCAATTGTGTACACATTGAGATCATGCGGAGAGTCTTGGTGTGTACTCATAGGATTCCTTTGCCATATGTCCTCTAATCATAAAATCAATATTTCTATAACAACATATTATAAATTAAACTATGGGTTTGTCATGGTTCTCCTGCTTTCATATTTGGTGAGTGATAGGTTTATTTTTCCCCCATAATTCCCTATTTCATTTACTAACAGTACTTCCGTTATTGCTATTTCCAAAATTTATTAAATAGTAATACAAAAATTTATAAAAATACAGCTTCCAAATACAAATTTTACATTATAATCTATTCAGAAATTACTGTAATAAAAAACAATATCTATAGTAAACTGCTACTTTAAGCACTGGCAACAATAATAAATTCTCACCATTTGCTTGGAATAGAAGTTTACGTTTACTGCCGAATAAATGCATCCGCAGGTCCTCATTTCCAGAATCTCTCCTTTTCAGTCTCCCAACAGTACATTTCTTTAAAATAGAGTCATAATTCACCCAAGCATGCACCTGCAGAAATACATCGAAACCTAAATAAACAAAGCAACATTTGGTTAAATTTCAGGCATCAACACCAAAATTTGTTTTTCAATGCTTTCAAACATTACTTAAATCATAGTTAAGACATATATGAAAGCTGAACTGAAGATAAAAGATACATACATTACTGTACACACAGTCCAGCGTTAAATGAAACAAGCTCTATAAAACATGGAATTATATTTTATGAAGCATTTGGAGGAAAGCTAGGGGTTGAGTGAATATGATTTCAGTATGTTTGTCTTGCAGTTCACTGTAAATGGGTGTAAATTTTGTGAAAAGAAATTATGTAAAATCTTTTAATATGTTTAAGGACAGAACTATGCAAGAGAAATTGATTAAATGTTTGTATTCCAAGTATTAAGGTGAGCTACGATATTTAAAGGGCAATTTATGACAGTTTTAAAATGATTTATGTGGATAATTTTGTGTTTAAATATCTTTAATTTTCATTTCTGAGCATTTCGTAATGATTGTAAATGATTATGTATTGATTTTGTTTTTAATATGTTTTTTAATTGATTAAGGATTGTTAAAGTTTGAGAAAATATCTATCGGAAGCCTTTGTAATCTTCTGGAACATTCTATGAAACTTATATAAAGCTAGCAAGAGAGGCTCAGAACACAGTTTTTGCGTGAACAGTATTACGTGTATGGCAGTATTTTCTTTGGAAGTAGTATTGAGACTAATCGCTGGAGTTTGTGTTTACATGTGACCAGTATTTTTGAAACCCATGTCTTAATGTGAAATAAATACAAATCAAATTGGAAACTGTATCTTGGACTAATTATTTCATATATAATAAACCACGAGACACCCATTATGGTGACCGTGACAGGACGTGGAAAAATTAGACATCTGTGAGATAAAAGATGACAATTTTCCAAAAGATTCTGCAGCTGATTTGTAATAAGCAAATGAAATCTTCAGAGTTGTAAATGTTCGACGACAAGAAAACTGCATAGAAGAGGTTATAAATGCAACACACTTCGAAGAATTATGATGGATAATTACGATGAATTGAAATCGATATTGGTTTCACGACAAAGTTTGGAGAATTCAAAGAAGTGATGTAACCGGCGGCTACTTAAAACCTGACTGAGCGGTCTGGTAGCTCAGTGGCTAAGGCGCTTACTTTCAAAACATTTGCTGCTCTGGTGCCGGGGGTCGAATCCTGGCAGGTGCAGGAATTTTGAGAGTTGTGATTGATCATATGAGCTACGCCAGGCCACTCCGTGGTTCGGATTCCACGTTAAACTGTAGGTCCCAGAGGAAAGGAACTGGGCCGTCCTACCTCTGCCAAAAATGACTTAGTATGCCTCCTTCAGGAGGATCCAACCAAACTTCAGGTTGTGGACTAAGTTAAGTATGTCTGGAGCTACGACGATAGCAGGAGTCGACCATGCCTTTTCTGACAGCAAGTGGAAAAAATTGTTGCCCCGGGATACAAGTCTACTCCGGCATTAAGGTGATGCGTTTTGACAGTGTAGTGTTTTGTGTGTGAAGAGTGTGATTAAGTGTTTATAATCAGTGAAAAAAGTTGTGTTTAATGGAGGAAAAGTACTATGAAGAGAAATAAAAAGTGTTTTAGTGATACAAAATTGACACTGAACAGCACGTACACTATAACGGATATGAATCTATATTTTTTTCTCTTGTAACATTATTATGATATATTTGGTCCAGGGGACAGAGATCCCATTATAAGTACACTACTATGACCTACTTATTTTTCACAACAAGAGAACAATATACCAATTGTAAATGATATTTGACATTTTTGCACCAGTGTACTGGTGAACACAACTAGTGTTGTGATAATTGAAGAGAGATATTTTGTAAAATTTTGTCATCAGGGTACTGATGAAGTGAAACTACGTTTCAACACATACACTACTTTTATACTCTCACTTCACACAGCAGTGTACTGCTGAATGGAAACTACGTTTCCTTATAATTTTTCCCCTATACATTTTTAGCATGTTTAGTTTTATTTTGGGGACAATATTTTGTAAATAGCTACAATGCTTTATAATTATTATTATTGTGATAACTCCAGTATACTTAAGTGATCCATCAACTTGGCAAGAACCAAGTGCTATTTGTGTTTCTTTACTTTATTATTATTTTCTTTACGTATATGAGAATCCTTTTTTCATTTTTATAACTTGATTCTTAACACATGTTATGAATAATTTCCATTTGCTTTTTCATACTATTGTAACTACTTTCCTTTACTAAGGAAAATAATTATTTACTATTTTATTTCCCAACAAATCATGGGAACATTATTGTATTTACTATGTTTATTGTACACTTACTTTTGTATTGTCATTCAATTTTTCTTGTATGTATATGTTAGTTTCTAAGAACAGTTTGGCCGCCACTAATTCCCATCTTTTTTCTGATTTGTATGTTCACAGACAAGCTAGCTGACCGAGTTCCCTAGGCAACTCCTGCTGCGACAGGAACCGGGGAAAATGGACATTTCTCGGCAGATCTAGCCATAAGGCTTTTGCTTTGTATAATTTGCGAGCCTTACAGTCTGCTCCCGTTACAGGACTTGGGTTTTCACGCATTTTAGGGAGTTCTGTGATCAGTGTTTAAAGGGAAAGTGGTAATTTAAGGCCATAACAAAATAAAATAATGTTTGAATAAAGACGTTTATGAAACGAAAGACTTTCCTACAGGGAATTTCATAATGCAATTGTTTGTAAAACACTATAATTTTCTATTTTCCATTTTTGTAAAATCATACACATTACTATCTACTTTTCTGAGAAAAAAATATGATGTTCTATATGTTAATACTTTTCAAATGTACCTTTTGTAATTTGTACTTATAACCATTCATGTTTTGTATTTTGATAATTTATTTGATATTTTGACCATTTTGTGATTGTTTATACTAGTACACATGTTAATAATTTTGTGATAATCTGATATTTCACATTTTTCTATTTTAATTTGTATGACATTTAATAATTTTTCGTTAATATTGAGATTTTGAGAATGAATGAGTTTTTGAGAATTTTTGTAGTAATTGTGAGTGAAAGTTAAAGTTTTTGATATTGTTATAAATAATATTTTGCTTTTGAGTATGAATGGTGGAGAGAGAGAACCGAACCGATGCGATAGTTCAATTTCTTTTGGGGATTTTAAATTTTCTTCTTTTTATTTTTTCAAGATGTTCAGTTAGTTTTCTTTAGAAAATAACTTCAATCTTCAGGGGGCATGTAAGCACCTTAGAATTTTGGCAAATTCTAGTTTTGCTTAGGCGGGACTTAGAAATTCGAGAAGTCCAATTTTCAACTTTAAGTAATTTCCCTGTAATCTTGCTCACAGTTATAATTCGTTATAAAAATCATTTTAAAGTGTAATTATCATATCGGGAAACGTTTGGTTTAAGAGATATTCCCGTTTGTTCAAGTTTTGAAACACGCGATCGGAATGGTAAAATTCTAAGATCTGTAATATCTTTAAATCGCGTAAAGCTACAACCGATCTTTTATCACCAGCTGTAGTCAGCACTATCCCCGATATTTTGGCAATAAAATTAAGTAATTCAGCAAAGTCTAATTAGCGATTTTAATTGAGAGAAAAAAATAAGCTTTTTTATTAAAAGAGATATCAATTTAAAAATTACATCAGCGGATAGCCCTAATTAAGACGAGTTCATACATATATGGGTTTTCATAAAAAGTTTAAGCATTTGTCCAGTAATTAAGTTTTGGAAAAATAGATTGTCACGGATTGTTGTGCACGCGCGTAAAATTCTAGAACACTTAGGGATTTTACCCAAATTTGAATGTATCACTACGCGGAGTCTTAAACAGCTGAAACTTTAAAATTAATTACTCTAAATTTCTCAAGAGACTGCCGTTGGACTTCTAGTAGATAAGTCCGGGTACTGGCAAAGTTTAAACATTTTTAATAGTCGGGATCGTCCAATAAATTACACATACTTTGAGCTACGCGGAAGCAAAAAGATGAGATACAGTTGCTGACGTCACTGGTTCTAGCCGTTTCTATAAAAAAGACCCCGTCGCCATTATGGTTTGTCTGTTCCTGTCCGCGGTCTGTTCTTGCCTGGCGTCTGTTCCTGCCGGTCGTCTGTTTCGTCGCGCTGGTTGTAACTCGCAATGCTGGCTAGTTCAACCATGTTGGGTCGTGTCGTGTTATATCTCAACTTCAATGACTGCTAAAAACTTGTAAATTTACTAAAGGGGTTTCGGTCGGTTAGGTTTCTCTCCACAATCTGCAAACTTTTGGAACGAGTGTTCGATATGCCTGCTCAACTGTAAATGCAATTTTGAACTTTTGATTTTGAAAATAAAACCTTGAAGTTTTCTAACAGTGAACTTGTGTTCTTCAGTTGTTAGCATAAAACCCTTTTCTCTATTTGTGGGTATCAAATATTGTGGCGACCTGAGCATTTAGTTGAGTTATCCTGGCTACATGGTCAAACTAAATTAAAATATTCCGTAAGTTTTCATCGAACAGTGAGTTGCTATCCAGAGTGTAAGTTAAGGCACTTAGGCAATACTTCACCCCGGTATCGGCCTTTGTCCTTACAACGTACGTATTAAAATATTTGTTTTCACATGTTCATTTGTGGTAGCTTGACAAAATTTCAATTCTCCTTAAGTTTGTTCTCAAATTGATTTCATTACTAATTGATAATGGCTGACAGTCAGAATTTACAAGCATTTCTGGAATGCTTTAAAACCAATTTTAATGCAAAATTTTCTGAACTTGATGGCAAATTTTCTGAAATCAATGGTAAATTTGACAACAAATTTGTCGCGGTCACCATATTAGGTGTCTCGTGGTTTATTATATATGAAATAATTAGTCCATGATACAGCTTCCAATTTAACTTGTTTTTATTTCATGTAAAGACATCGAGCTTCAAAGATACTGGTCACATGTAAACACAAACTCCAGCGATTAGTCTTAATACTACTTCCAAAGAAAATACTGTCATACACGTAATACTGTTCACGCAAAAACTGTGTTCTGAGTCTCAGCTGCTCACTTTATATAAGATTCATAGAATGTTCCAGAAGATTACAAAGGCTTCCGACAAATATTTATCAAACTTTAACAATACTTAAACAATTAAAAACATATTAAAAACAAAATCAATACATAATCATTTACAATCATTATAGATATTTAAACACAAAATTACCCACATAAACCATTTTAAACTGTCATAAATTGTCCTTTAAACATCGTAGCTCACCTTAATACTTGGAATACAAACATTTAATCAATTTCTCTTGCATAGTTCTGTCCTTAAACATATTAAAAGGCATTTACATAATTTCTTTTCATAAAACAAAGTCAATTTACACCCATTTACAGTAAATTGCAAGACGAACATACAAAATCATATTCACTCAACCCCTAGCTTGCCTACAAATGCTTCATAAAATACAATTCCATTTAAAGTCTAGGTTTGAGGACTGTTACAAAGTCCTGTATATTTTCTCCCTCCTTCCTTTTTGCAGGCAGAACCTGAATTTGTAAGGGGGATTTTTTCACTAAAGATAAGTTCAAAACTGAGGTAAAGAAGATTCAAGCATGTCTAATCATTCAATGACAATGGTATGTTTCATTCATATACATTTTATACACCTCATTCTTAGACATTTAGACAGTTAACCAGCAAATGACTTGGTATCTGTAATTCTGCCCTCTTTTTTCACGTACTACATGACAGTTGTATAAAACAATAAAAAATACTGTAAATAATGATGTAGATGCCTTATAATTGTTTAAATAATTGTCATCAAAAACTGAGAGTCTCTCCTGAATCTCAATGAATCTCAAAATCTGAGAGTATCTCTGTGCATCTCACCAATTGAAACAACAGATATCATGTAAACCACCAAAACTAAAAGTCCTGTACCTATAGTGAGATTTCCATCTAAATATTAAAAGAATGCAGTATATAAAATTTGTGATTTGTGTGTATTTTGAGAAAAAACTGTTATTTTCTTATATCTTTATTTCATTTTATAGTTTAAGGATGCACAAGGTCTATCATATTAAACATTTATTTGCTCGTGTTTATTTGTCCACAGACTGTACATAAATGGCAAAATATATATTAAAGATTTTATTTTATTTACATTGGGAATGTTTTTTATTTATAACTGCCATTTGGAAGAAATAATATGACTCATATAATGTTTGGTCCTGAATGATTTCCAGGTCATCAACTTCTGAGAAGCACACTCATCAAGAATCATATATAACTTCTATAAGTTTCCCCCCCCCCCCCCCCCACAAGCCATTATCACCCTTCATACCTTTACCGAAATCGATAAATGAGGTATTATTTTAAAGATTAAGATATCCATTTTGGCCATGTAATGTTTTAAGAGTAATTTTTCCAAATTTGATCCTTACAGAGCAAATATGTCAATATTTCTAAAATATCTCCCTGGAAACCGAAATCGATAAATGAAGTATCATTTTACGCTCTCTGCTTTGGTGAAATCATAGATTAAAACAGCAATTTTTAGGAATCTAACCCTTAAAGGGCAAAAATATCAATATTTCTACAACGTGTTTTTGTGTCATGAGCCATTTATCTCCCTTAATATCTAACTGATTTAGATAAATGTCTGCGCTTTAGTCACATCATATTTTAAGAAAGGAATTTTTTAGAATTTGACCTTTGAAGGACAAAAGTAATAACTGTAAAAGCCGTGCATATGAGACAGTTCAGAGCCAAGTCATTACGTAGCGGCAGCACATATCACAGAGATATTAATAAACTGCTTCACTGGTGTCAATTTTTGAAATATACCTATTACACTAAACACAAAACAAAAATTTATACAAATGAGACTGTTCTTCTCTCATCCTATTACAAACTGCCAACCATATAATTTATTGCATTGACAAAATTTTTGCATGGGTCATCAAGTTTTAATAAGTGTACAGTAGAGAAATTGGTTTTTTCTTCTTCACTTTCTGATTCACTGCAATATAAGTTTCATTAACAAAGTATGGTAATCTTGACATAAGAGACCCTAGTCTTCCAAAAAAAAAAAAAAAAAAAAAAAACCTGCCAAAATCATTATCTAGAGCCTCAGAACAACTGGATTAAATATTGACAACCATATCAAACAGAAAACAGGCTATTCAGCCCAACACTAACCACAGATGACAGCTTCTGCAAACACAAAAAAAAATATGTACATGTGTAGCACCATATTTCAGTATTGAAAATAATTCTTCAAATTAGATGAGACACTTGGCAATGAGGTCAGATGTGATTTACACCAATTCCCAAAGAGTTATTGGGGAACTCACATAGCAAGACCAGATGTTGTAAAAGGGAAGGGGGGGGGGACAATAAAATATGAATCAATGATTGAGAATTCTGGAGAAAAATTATCGTAGGAAGTGGTGGGAGGGGGGAGAATACCAAAATAAGAGATAAAAGTTCCAGACAACTTTAGCAGAACAGATTAAATCAATATCTACTATGAATGGAAACAAGTGAAAGTATTGAAACAGAGACAAAAAAATTGTGAGAGGCAATGTAGCAAGCTGTAGAGGAAGCACACGGTAAAATACTAAAGACATAAAAAGGTTTAAAATATGAATGATGGACTGGAAACAGTGATAAAAGAAAAGAAAGATGCAAACTGAAAGCAGATTTGTGACAGTAAAAATAAATAAATATAAGGCAATATATATATATATATATATATATATACACACACACACACACACACAAATAATAAAGTAATATTTGGGAAGCGCATGACAAACTCTTGAACAAATTTGTAAGAGATCTAGAAAATGATCAACTGAGTGAACAAAAATCTGTGTTAAAGAGATAAAACAAGGTAGAAGAGAAAAAACTATATATATATATAAAAGGCAATGTTTGTGTTTCCACTATAGACTAAAACACCAATGGAGAAATATACATGCGTTTTTTTTTTTTTTTTTTTTTTTTTTTTTTGTAAAATTGTCCACTTTTTCTGAAGAAGCTGTTGAAAACTGTTGAAACCATCAAACTAACTAGTAGTAACAAAACAAAATAGATTGCATCTACATATATGAAAGACAATGTTCTTATGCATGTCTACTATGCATGTTAAATTACAAAATGAGCCTTCTGCAGAACATTTTGCTATAAAATTATTGGACATTGGAAATGGAAAAATTACTTCATGGACATTTGTACCTTTCACGCTCCTGTGTAGGATTGTACATATGCCAAATGAAACCACCAAAACATTGTATATTCAAGTGAATTGCGATGGATTTAAAACTGAATACAACCATGATTACAATTTATGTAATCCAAAACAAAAATAATAATGTATTTGCAAATATTTAATTTTAACAAAAATTGATATCAATTTTCAATTGTGTTCATTTAATCCATATTGGATATTATAATTGCTACAGTTGATGGAAGAGGGGACAATGAACACAAAAACACTTTCCAGTATTTTCGTTGATAATCTTACTCAGGTAGAAAGCAAAACATAAGGTGAAAGAAATCTTTCTGGTCCTACTGCCTACTTCTGTGGTAAATGACCATTTAATTTATATGTATACTGGAACATAGCAATAGTGAAGCATTGCTGGGACAGCTAGTATACTATAAACACAAACAGCACTACAGAAAGTGAATGGCTACAGTACTATAAAGAGCACTGGATAGATAAAAATAAGAATTTTGCAAAAGTTCAACAACAGAAAATTATTATAAGGAAAAAGCAGATCGCTTAGCAGCAAAAAAAATTAAATGGGGCCTTAAACTGTACTAAACTCAGATAACTTACAAGTACAGATGGATTAAGTGCAGAATTGTATAAAAATTGAAGCCTACTTTTTAAACTAGGGTTACTACACTTATTCAATAGGAGCTAATAACAACAAAATCACCAAGAAATATTAATCTTAATGCAATGTAGTCCTACCTGCAGTAACTATAGACATTTAAGGCTACTTAAAGCTGGATATAACATATATTCCAAATTAATAACCTCGAGACCAAACATTACATTGAAGCACTAAGTGGTTTCAGAAAATATCCATCCTTGATGGATAATGTATTTGAACTACAGTTTACTGAAATAAGGACTAAATACAACCAGCAAACACATTTGGTTTTCGTTAATTAGGAGAAAGCCTTCAAGTATGTAAACAGAGACATTTTATGGCATATCTATACTATTATAAATCTGTAAGCAAGCTGCATGTGTCTGATACTTTGAAACTGTAGGACCCAAAGACTGCCACAGCAATCCTGATGGTGTTTTCAAAGTTTTAGAGTTAATGGTTTGGATTAAAATTTGCAGAAATAGCTAATGACTTATATGTAGCAAGTGAAAGAGCAAGTAGTTACAATAATTTCTAAATGCACTATATATGGTCCAAGAGATGAGTGCTCCTTTCATGAAAAACTGACAAAAGATTATACTACATAACTTAGGATTCTGTTTCATTTTTTTACATTGGTTGTTCAGTTTTCTGGACTGCAGTGCTTTAAAATAAACTGAATAAAATGTAATAAGCAATGACTTGTCATCATAACAGGTTGGCTATCATGTGAAATGTGTTGGACCAAATGTGAAAGGCACATGTTGTATGTGGTAGACAGTTAAACAGTTTCTCTGGTACATGTCTGTTGTGGTCACCATATGCTGTACATTAAAAACATTAATATGCCAATACTTCTCCACTAATGTCATATGCATAAGAAATTCAGTTACAATAAATATCAACAGGTAACAATAAATATTCCTTGCATAATAACTTTTATGGAACTGCCCATATTTCGAATAACTTGACTAATTTAGTACATATTGGGTGGCCATAATGTACAAATATTCTTAAATAATATTGTCAAAGAAACGTGTGTACTAATTTTTCTACTGAAAGAACATTTCATTCCAAGCTAGTTCATTTGCAATACAGAGGAGCCATACTAGTACAATTAAAATGGATAATTTGGCAGTGGTTCAGTAATGGTGTACCGAGAATTAATTGTCCATTTGGTGCCATGTTTGATACACTTGTTCCTTGGGCAATAATATTTTAGAAAATGTCCATATTAAAGCCACAAAATACATAATCATGACTTAATTTTTTTTCTTGCTTATGGCATGGTTTCCAAATACTCACATCAGAATGACACAGCGGTTAAGTTGATTTGCAGCCTAGGCCAGAATGAAAAAATGACTCTCTTCATTTTGGCATAAGAAACGAGGAATTTAGTTTTCATTGATATCTTAAACTTACTTGATTTTTTTTATGACAATATACTGGTGATTAGATTAAAATGCAGCCTGAACCAGAATGAAAAGCAATTATTGTTTGCTATCGAATTCATGAAAACTTGGCTGCTACATTAAACCTGATGTAAAGGCATTTATTTTTGCTTCGATGTGCATTTTTTTTTTTTTTTTTTTTTTTTTTTTTTTTTTTTTTCGAAAGATATGCCCTCAAGAAAGCAAAAACTTATTGTCCAAAAGGACAATTGATTTTCAGTACTCCCTTACTGTGCCAATAATTTTTCTTGATGTTTCAATTTCTCATATTTCCTGTACTATATTACAATAAAAATGTTTATAAAAAAAATCTTTCAGACAATAGTATGAACTGAACTTAGGGCAATAACTAAAAGAATGGAAAGTTTTTAGATGAAATTTACATTTTTTGCTCCTCCACAATAATATTTAGTACTAGGATAAAAGGGTAAAACATTTCCACACACAAGAGTTCATGTCTTTGAAGCAGCAGGCAAATACTAGTACACGTTAAAAAGGATTACCATAATATATAATCAAATTGATTCTAAGCAGCTATCATGACACTAGTTTCAAAACAGCTGGTAGATGTCAATACAAAAATATAACTAGAGGAGAATAACAATGATGTCCACTATCAGCTTCCCATAAAAAAAAGGTATCTTCATGCCTTCCTTGATTCCATTGACATTACTTCCTTGTATACCATATGCCAAATAGCTAAGTGCCTGGTATTGCCCAGTCTAGGTTGGGTTGATTCACTCCTACATTATTTTTAGTCACCCAAAGAGAAACGTGTCCCAAGTTTCATCAAATCCATGCCAGCACTACGCAGAAAGGGGCAAGTTAATTTATCACTACATTATTTTTATTCATCCGTTGAGTAACATATACCAAGTTTAATTAAATGGGCATCACACATTTCCAGAGTTAAAGTAAATGCTGATTTAGCCACACCCAATCCAGAAAAGGTTGAGCTGGTTGTTTTGCCCCACAGTAGATGTGAACCACGTTTCATAAAATTCACACCAGCCATTTCCAGAATTAAACCAAACTTCAATTCACCTGCACTTTTTCCTAGTATGGGATGAGTTGCAGTTGATTTATATCTACAGTATGTTCAATTGTCCAGTGAGAAACATGTGAACCGAGCTTCATCAAAATCGCAAGACCATTTCTGGAATTAATGAAAAATGTTGATTCACCCACACAGTACACAGAACAGGGTGTGTTGGATGTTGCGATACTGAATATCAGTTTTTATGTTGCGATACAGAATATCAGTTTGTATTTTGGTGATTTCAACCTTATCACAATGTCCACTTTTTAAAAATTGAAACATGTACCATACACACATTAGTAAATTCCACACATAGTGTGGTGGGTGAGTGGTAATTTCTAGCCTCACATTCAGGAGGGCACAGGTTTCGATCTCTGTCCAGCCATCCAGATTTTGGTTTTCCATGATTTCCTGAAATCACTTCAGGCAAATGCCAGGATGATCCCTTCAACAGGTCATGGCAGAATTCCTTCCTGTTCCCTGCCTCCAGTCCTCTCCAGCTTATAGCAACATTAAAAATTATGAGGGATGTCTAGAATGTGTCCGTTTGCTTTGGTATGAAGTGGAAAATAAAGATTTTGAATTTGTCTTCACTATATGAAAGCTTGGGTCTGGGTTAAAATCCTACATACGTCTTAAGATGATACATCACTTTTTTCTTTCTTTTTTACGAATAAACTGGCATAATCTGAAAACTGATAACTTTTTTTATGTATGTATAACTATGCACTGATACTTAAAATTAAAATCCATTCTACACCTTCACAGTTGAGTATCATGTATCCAGAATTATCTTCCTAAATGCTTAATAAGCAGTTCAATTTTACATAAGATTTACATAAGATGCAGCAGTTGTGAACAGGTTATTGTTAGTAGTCAAAGATTGTACCTTTATTGTCTGAAATAACTTCAACGGCAATGAACTACTATGGCCGTTTTTACTTCCCCCCCTCCCCCCCCCCTTCCCCTCTATGGGGTGGAGTGGCAGAGGACAGGACTTTGTGGAGAATGATGCACAGTTTGGGTTTCGGAATGCAGAAAGTCATGCCCACAACCAAGGATTAGAATAGTGGACTCAGTACCAGGAGAGAACTGGGTGAAGACTATAGAGCTACAATCATTATTTAGGGATGTGATGGATGGGATGTAGCACGAGAAATTTGTTTTTGCTTGAGATCAGGAGGGTAGTATAGGGAAATGAGAGCTTGTGATAAGTTTGAGAGTACCTGGAAAGTGATTTTTGATTAGGACAGACATGTCTGCCATGGCTGAATGTAAGGAAGGTAACATTTGGTGTAGAAGGATGTCAAAGTGAAGGTATAAATTTGTAGGCTTGATGTGAACAGAGGTGTGTAGGTCACCTTTCTGTAACGAAATGACAACATATAGGAATGGTGACATGTGTTTGAATAAGTTCAGGTGCATTTGATGCAGTCGCTACTGTTTAGGGAATTGAGGAAGTAAGTGATTTTCAAGGTGGGTACAGATCATAAACATATAATTTATGTAGCTGAACCACAGGAGGGGTTTGAGTGTATATATATATATATATGAATAGTTGCTACAGGCAGCTGAGGAATATATTTTAAGTATAATGAGGCCATCGGATACACATGGCAGTGCCACATATCCCGTTGTAAACTTGAGAATTGAAGGAGAGGAAATATTTCAAGAGAATGAGATGAGCTAAGGAAATGACAAAAACTGTGCTGATGAAGCTTTAGGAAGTCGCATTTCTAGTAAGTGATCCATGGCACTGAGGATCTGACAATTGAAATGTTGGTATGCAAGGAAGTGATGTAAATAGAAACAAGGAACAAGTCTACTGGCAAGGGAGTGGAGAATGTGGAATGATGTCCAAAGAAGTGTGGAGTAAGTTTTATGATAGGGAGGTTCTGTACAAAGGTTTGGATGTGTTAATCCAAAGCACCTGAAATCATTTCAATAGGCAGTAATCCTCAACAGCCAAAATTGATTCAATAGGCAATCCATATACCACAACTACAGGTCACCTATGGTTGCTAGGCTTGTGGACCTTTGGAAGACTTTACAAGGTGGGTGTACAGGGATTCTGTGGGTTAAGCTGGGACATGGATTTTGGTGAGAGGTCTTAAAGGGATCTTGGAGATCAAGGAAGGCATACACATACCAGAAAATTGAAATAGTTAGATCTGCAGTTTGTGACAGTACATACTGGTTTCAAAGTTATCTTAATCCTCAGTCTTGGAGTCACTGCAGTCAATAACATGATGGTTGAGCCCTTGTTAATTGGGAGGGTGGTGATTTTGTTATTCTTGGAAAGTTCTGTCATGGCTCGGTTTAAAATGTTACTAAACTCGGAGGATGGAATTCAGGAAAAAGGCTGAGGCAAGGTTGGAAATCCTGGAACTAAGGAGAGGATAGTTTTGGAAAAGGTGGTGGTGGGTCGAGTTGGGATGAAGGTCTGAACCACTGCAGGTTGGGCTCAGTCTCATCATACCAATTATCACACTCATGTGTGGTAGCAAACTGATACCGCCATCACAGATTACAGCAAAATGCCAATGAGTTCCAGATCAACATAGTAAAGCCTAACTTTGGCCTGGTGAAAAGGATGACAATCCATTAAAAAGGACAAAGAGCTGGGGTTCTGAGAAAGGTGTGTAGGAAAGATTAGCCACATCGACTAATGTGTTTTAACAAGAGTATGGAGAAGTTTGAAGCAGGTTATGGAAGAGTTGGAGAGTGGAGTTAGAACATGGGGAGAGGAGGGATAAGACTTGTAATTTTGGCAATCAATGGAGAAGTTGGTATGTGCAGTGTAGCATGGAGTGTTGGCAGGGTAGTGGCAGACCTATACCTAGATAGATTTTTGCCAGCACACAACAATTGCACAGATGTGTATGTTTCATTTGGAACTGCCTTACAAATGTTAGAATTGCTGTACTTGATTCTTCATGTTAAGAACAACATGCACCATATTTTTTGCAGATTCTGTTAAAGAAATAGCTATGTGGAACTGAGTAATTGGGTACAACAAAAGGCATGGAGCTACTGGTGGAGTTCAGGATGTCAACCAGAGTAATAAAGTTCATACACTTAAAGGCATGAGGATGGCCCAATGAAAAGGTTTCAGCTTTGTGCAGAAACTCCCTACTATCATAAAATATACCCCAAACTTCACTGAACATCTTTCCACAATCCCCACTCCTCGACCAACAGAGACTTTCCTTTTTTTCACTGACATCACTTCCTTGTATACCAACATCCCCCACTGTCAGGACCCCAGTGCTATGGGATGCTTATTGGAAATGTGGCCCACTACAGCCTTCCCTGCACATTCTTATTCACTTCATTGGCTCACTGCATTCTCTCAAAAAATTTCTTCTCCTTCAAGTTTATCACCAGAGATACAGCACTGCCATGGATACTCACATGGCCCCATTCTATGTAAATCTTTTTTGGGCCCTCTGCAGCAACAATTCATGAACAAAATCTCACTTAAAATTCATTGTGTGTTTCACATACATGGATAATGCATTTATTATCTGGGCCCACAGTGAAAACTATCAACTGAAAGTATGGGCCAGTGGTTTGTGCTACCTTGTTTCATTGTTGATGAAGTGCCATTGACCAGAAAAATTCAATGCTTAATGCCTCTGTTTCAATACTGCCCTGCCTTCCACTCTGGTAAGCTGTGATTATTATCCAATTAATACCATCTCCTATGTGCAGGAGATGGTCTCACAGAATGACTTTTAGTAAGGAATGTGTGTGTGTGTGGGGGGGGGGGGGTAAATTCAAACAGAGAACAGGGAGAGAGGGACAGTGAATTGGATCTAGTACACAAGCAATGCAAAATGTTTCAAAAAGCGCAGAATAATACATTAAAATGTTCATAACATAAATTTGAGAAAGTAAAAGTAAACAGAATAAAATAATAATAAAATAATAATAATAAAAATAAAAGGATCTATGCACATAAACATCACCTCTGCTATGTGGTGGTTCAGTATAGACAGTGGGCATGGAGGCAGGGAGCGGATAAAGGGAAGGAAAAGTACTGACTGGGTATTATCTCAAATTGAGACCAGGAGGTTGCCTTGTGCCTAGTTTGTATTGGCAGGCAAGCTCCCACCTTCTGAGTTCAGAGGAGCTGCTGTTGTTTGGAAGGACTCTGATAGCACAGACAGTGAAACAAGAATTAAAATTATTGGTGCCATGGGAGATGGCATGGATAGCTACTGGATGTTTTGGATTCCAAGTGAAAACTGTCTGTCGGTGGCCATTCATTCTTATGGCTAGTGGATTGGTAGTCAAACCTATATAGGAAGCCAAGCAGTGTTTGCAGGTCTGCTGGTATATTACATGGGAAGTTTCACAGGTGGCGTGTACTGTGATGGGAAAGCTCTCACCAGTGATAGGGTTGGTGAAAGTGGTGGAGGCATGGTGTATGTCGCACATCTTGCAGCGGAGTCTATTGTATGGGAAATATCATTGGGGCTGTCTGATGTGACGAGGAAAACTGTGTATGTGGACTAGGAGTTGGCTGAGGTTGGGAGGCCTGCTGAAACAAGTTCTGGGATGGCCAGGGAGGATTTTTGGAAGAATGGATCTCATTTCTGGGCAGGTTAGTAGGAAAACATAATCCTGTTGAAGGATTCTGTTGATGGATTCAAGGCCAGGGAAGTATTGTGCAACCAGGACTGGACTGTGGTTGGTTTCTGGGGGTTTGGAGTAGTCAATAGGTTGAGCAGGTTGCAATGTGGCTCGTGAAAGTTGCTTGTGAACTAAAGCCAGGGGATAGTTGCGGGATACTAATGCTTGTGAGATGCTGTTAGTATACTCGATTAGGGATTTCTGGTTGGAGCATATACGACTGCCACGAATGACAAAACTGTAGGGGAGGCATGTGATATGGATGGCAACTGTCAAAATCGAGATACTGCTGTAAATTGGTAGGTTCGGTGTGGAAAGAGGAGCTGATGTGGCCCTAGGAGAGGGACAGGTCCACAACCAAGAAGGTGGCCTGGGTGAGGGAGTAGGTCCATGTGAAAATCAGCACGTTATTAAAGGTATTTAGATTGTACAGAAAATTTAGAAGGGTGTTTTTTCCAAGTGTCCAGATCATAAAAATATCATCTATGAACCTAAGCCACAGGAGAGGTTTTAGGGGGACATTCTCTAAAAACATCTGTTCCAGGCAACCCATGAAGAGATTAGCATAAGAGGGAGCCAGGCAAGTGCCCATGGCAGTGCCATGGGTTTGCTGGTAGATATTGCCTTCAAAGGAGAAGTAGTAGTTGTTAAGTATAAATTCAGCCAAGGTGGTGAGGAAAGATGTGCTGGAGCAGCTGTTCGGAGAGTGCTTATTCAGAAAATGTTCCATGCCACAAAGGCCATGGCAATGTGGAATGTGTGTGTACAATGATGTGACATCAATTGTTTCCTGGATGGAGTAGGAAGGAAGTGGTGTGGGCAAAGTGGAAAGACGGATAAGGAAGTGTTGTGTGTCCTTGATGTGGGAAGGGAGCTGAGAGACAGTAGGTTGTAGGTGCTGGTCCACCAATGAAGAGATTCGTTCTGTAGGAGATCTGTAAGCCACAACAATGGGGAGTCTCAGATTGCCAGGCTTATGGATTTTGGGAAGGAGGTAAAGGGTAGGTATACATAGATTTTGAGGAGTAAGAAGAGAGATTGACTGTGGGGTAAGACCTTGGAGGGACCCATTGAACTGTACATATTCCTGTATTTTTTTGTTGACAGCTGGTGTGGGATCTTCAGTGAGGCGGCAGTAAGTATTGGCTTCAGCCACATAGTCACTGTGATTCATCACTAACGTGGTTGAGCTCTTGTCTGCATGTAGAATGATAAGGTTTGGGTTAGTCGAAAGTCATT
The DNA here is from genome assembly GCA_031002005.1 of Vandiemenella viatica. NCBI lineage: Eukaryota > Metazoa > Arthropoda > Insecta > Orthoptera > Morabidae > Vandiemenella > Vandiemenella viatica. The sequence goes on from JARYHS010008074.1 coordinate 180,858,837, forward strand.
TTATGGCACAGGTTTCAGCTAGGCTGAGATCACTGGTATTCGTCAAGGACTTCAGAAAACTAGGAGAAGCCAAACTGGTGGATAAGAATTCCTCCAAAATTTGTATGGCGTGGTTCTGGGGACGAGGTGGTGGGTCAATTGTGGATAGTGGTTTGAATTTTTGATGCTGGGTTCCAGGTAGTCTTGAAGCCCAGGTTCACTGACATGAGTTTATATATATATATATATATCTCTAACAGCGAGGTCTTTAGAGATAGGAAAGGAGGGTGGGAAGGAATTCGGCCCTGGCCTTTTGAAGGAAGCATCCCAGCATTTGCCTGGAGTGATTTGGGAAACCATGGAAAATCCAAATCTGGATGCCCGGACGGGGATTTGAACCGCCGTCCTCCCGAGTGCGAGGCCAGATCGCTAGTCGTTACACCACCATGCTCGGTCTGACATGAGTGGCAAAATGGTACCACCAGTGGAGTGTTCGGCAGAATGAAAGAGAGTCACAGACAAGGCTGGCATGGTCAAATGTAGGTGTAGGAGAAAAGGTAAGGCCTTTGGAGAGTGTGGAAAGTTGGAGTTCAGATAGTGATCAAGAGGACAGGTTCACAACCAACAAACCTAAATTGTCAGAGGATGCCTTATATTCAGTTCTTTACCACTATCTCCACCAAAAATAGAACTCATAGCTCAATTAGTTCTCTGTAGTCATGTCTCAAGAAGGATTTTTAATTTAGCCAAATATAAATATAACAACTACTCATTTTGTATGTAATTAATTTTTTTCCAGAGTGCTTATATTAACTTGATGCTGTTATGCAAAAAGTAACAACTTTCTTTCTAACATTTGGTCCAGAAGTGCCCAGACACCATTGAGATGACATATGTTAGATGCATATGCGCCGCAGCTCATTATCTTATTCAGAGAATTCAGAACAACATCACCTATGTCTTTATCTCAAGAAGTTGTTCTCTATTAAAAAATGTAATTATGAGATAGATTGGCAGTCATTCTTCTTTGTAACTTCTTACACCCAGACCAGGCAACAACTTGCCATCCCACTGAATGGTCACTACTTGGGACATGTCGTTTAAAAATCAGTTATTATAGCTTCTGCTCGTTTGTGTCCCCATTCGTTGAATGGAAGGCTTGTTTAAAAAAAATTGTCAATTCCAATTCTAACTGCCTCCATGATAACTTGAAGATCGTAAAGTAAATTTCTTGCAGTTAACTGACGTCTATACAATGCAGCTATTAATTTAAGAGTAATTATATCTTTTCTTCTGTGCTTTGCAGCAGTTCCTGATTATATTATTTTGGGTGGGTTTGTTAAATGCTCTTCCTGGTGTTCTCCGAAACTAAAAAATGTGTCCTGGAGTTGTTCAGATAGCATCAACAAATCGTAGGATGCTGAAGAGCTTGACTACTCAGTGGACAACATGTATTTAAGTATTTTTCACTTTATTTATTTTCATTTGTTTTACCCTTTCTTCCATTTACCTTTAGATGATGGATGTGGGGTGCGAACACACAGAAAAGACAAAAATACAACTGATAAAGAAATTTTCGTGACGAGCCCTTTGTAAACAGGAGAACATTATAGGAGGTGGGTGATGTGGAAGACTGCCTCACAGAATGAGTGTTGGCCAGGAAAATGGCCATGGTAAATTCAAACTGAGCACAGGTAGTGATTCAGAGTCAATACCCGAGCATAGATAAACATCTAAACTGATCTCTGGTAGTCAGGAAGAGCAAAATAATACATTGTTTTGTTTTTGTTTTTCATTCTGGCCCTCCTGCCTTTATCTATCTATGGTAAGTGACTTTATTTTCATATCCTTCCCTATTTTTAATGCCTAACAGCAGTTTCATTATCACCGTTATATATACATAGCTTACGAATTAAATGCCTGTGACTAATGTACAGATGGCATAGTGACAACAGGATCCTATTTTCTGTTGGCTATAGATCCTCAATTAAAATTATAAAATCACTTGATATTAGTCTAAGGCATCTGTGATTCGTTGTGTTGTAATAGTCAGGAAACCGATCACAGACATCAAAGTTACATGAGGTATCAGACAGGGTTAATCAGCTGGTAGTGACCAGCCAGAGAGAAGGATAAAAGATACAGATATTAGCCATGCAAGAAGTAAGGCTAAAGGTGTGTAAGCTGAAAGAGAATGGAAACACAATAGAATATCAGAAATTGATTAGAATGAATGTGTAAACAGTAAAGCTGTAAAAGTAACGATGTATTCATTACTAAGTAATGGGTTCGTCTACCGACTCGAAGTACCGAAACGTTACTCACAAATTCATTTCGTTACTCGCATGTTTCGTTACTCACATTTATCGTATAGATACGAACACATTTCAGCTCCCGCAGGTAAATAATTTTGCCAACTTAAAGACTGATTTTGTACTTTTTATTTTGTTTAACATTAAAATTTACAGTGCATAATTTGTAAAAAGAAAATTTGTATGGATAATTTTGATAATTTTTTCATTGATCGTTTAATAGCGAGGTTTATTAATATCAAACATTTATGAAATTTGATTATTTTAGAACTGATACATTCAATTTTATTTTATAGTGTAATTTACAATATAAAAGAGTTGTCTAATAGTTTTTGATGTACATCTCTGCCCTTGTTAGGTTCTAATAATATTTAATTAAATTGCAATTGAGCATACGCTCCAGCGGCAATTTCTTTACACACTCATCTTCCCCCCTTTCCTGAATCCACCTACATTTCTACAAATTTTAACTTTAAGGACTTTCAACGTTTTTGGTAAATTATTCATAATTTCTCTTGGCAACTTATTCCAATACAAGAAATCCTTACCTAAGAAGAGAATCTTCCTAAATCCTTGTACCTGAAATCAATTGCAAGATTTTGGTCATGGTCATATTTTCCCTTCCATGCATTACTTTTAATTCTTACACCAATATCTTTCCATACCTCACCATCAATATACGCCTTGTACACTCCCATGACCATCTTCACCATCTTCCTGTCTTCCAATAATTCCCATTCCAGCTCTTTTATCATATCTGTTACTGATTGTGTTTGGCGATAATTTCTGGAAACAAATCTGGCGTCCCATTTTCTGCAGTTACAGAATTCCATAAACAAAGAACAAGTAACAATGACTTTATTCCCTTTGCCTGGTGTTAGTTATCGCATTATTATCGCAGGATCCATGTGATCAATCATCAATGCGGTTCTGGCTTTGATGTTCAATGTTTGTTGTAAGCGCGACACAAGAACAATTAATCCTAATCGCATATTTGTCCTGTACTCTTGTTATTGATTTAAAAGTTTTTAATATTGATAGTTTTAAAATGAAACAATTAACGCGGGAAGCCCGATTTGATGGTATGTCCAAATTTATTTTAACAAACCTATCCCAAAAAGATGAAGAATTTACAAAAAAATGAAAACCATAAAGGAAGACAGTGGTGAAACCACCTATTTAAAAACGAAAAACTTTGATGAGATTATAATATTTGTTAAATACATGTCCCATTATCACATCAGGCTTCTATGCAGGGTTTTGAGCAGGCTACTTTAAAAAATAACCGTCATTAGTTATTGTCACTAGATATGTCACTGTCAGCAGAAAAGTCAGGTCTTTTTTTTTATGCAAACAGGTGTTTGTTTTGAAATTAGATTATTCTTTCGTATACAATATTCATTACAGTAAATCAAGTGTACATTCAGAGGTTTTCCATAAGTTCTATGTGCTAATTACCTGACTTTAAGTTTTATCCAAATGTACAACTTATCTAAACTTATTTTATTAAATAAACAATTTACTCAAACTTTACCAAGTACGAACGAAGTCGTCCCGTAAGCGATGCGATGCGATGCGATGCGATGCTTCACGCTAGTGTTCGAATGTACCAAAAGTAATGAGTAACGAAACGATACGATAGTAACGAAGTTACCCCGTACGCGGCGCGACTCGATACAATGCTTCATGCTACTGTTCGATTGTGCCGAAAGTAACGAGTAACGATTCAAAAGTAACGGGTATTGATTGGTTTAGTAACGAATACATACGGGTACAGAATTTCTCATAACTTTTACAGCTCTAGTAAACAGTGCAACAAAGGACGATGAGTAAAGAACATAAAGGGTTCAAAAGGACCCTGTTAGGAGCTGGGCAGGCAGTGTGTAAAAGAACTAATAGTGGAACAAGGAAAATACCATGGCTGAATTCTGCATGTAAGAAAGCAATGATAATTAAAAGAGCAAATTATACATGTTTAAGACTGAAGAAGCTAAGAGAAGAAACGAAGAGAGAGAAAGGAAAACAAACTGAGAGTTTAAAATAAGATTAGGTGATTGGAGAAATTTAAAAAAATCCTGGAAATGCAGAAATTAATGCAAAAAAAAGATAGATGGTTGCGGATAACAGATGAGTCAAAAGAAATATAGTAGGAATACAAAGTAACAATGGACAGTTAATTGAAAACATGACATGGTAATTGTAAATGCACTAATGAAAATGAAGTGTGCTAAAGCATCGGGTGTGGATCATGTGTCATCGTACATGATAAGAGTGGCACTTCTTTCAGGAATAAAGTGGCTTCACAGACGTCCGAGATTAATATAAAGAGAGAAAAAGATCCCTTAAAACTGGGAGGAAGGTAGTAATATGTCCATCTTTAAGAAGGGAGATAAATGCCAGAATTACAGAAAAATCGGCCTGTTGTGCCACTGTGTGAAGTCATTTGAAAATGTAGTAGGAAAAGACAAGACATAAAAAGAAAAGAAAGTGGACTATGATAGGAGCAATGATGATCAGTAATGTCTTAATGGACAATGCACTCGATCCATGCATTAAGGCAAGAGAGGCATTGAGTGTGAGAAGGCCCTAATCATGACAGTTTTGGATATCTTTAAGATGCATGACAAGATATGGAGAAAAAAATGTTTTGGAAGCATTTAAAGTAAATGGAATAATTAGAGGAATAATTGAAGGGAGTAAGTATGAGGGATGTAAGAGTTGTGTGAATGAGAGTTTTCAAAGAACAGTATAAATCATTTTAGAAAATAGGAACAAGTACTCGCCACTATCTTATTATTATTCATTTAATTTTACTCTCAGCATGAAATTATAAAAGAAGTTGACAGAATGATTGGGGAACAAAACATGGAAAAATGTATTGTTTTCTGGTGAAGTAATAGTATGGAAATGTTCTGATATGGATCCACATAACAACTGAACACAGGAAGGAAGTAGTGACAAATAGAATATAATTCTTTGCAAATAATAATAATAATTAGTCATTAAAACTCAGAATAATTTTGGGATCCATACAGATATTAAACATTGTAGCTAAAATTCTAGCATTTGAAAAGAACAGAATGTAGTAAACTAAAGAAATAAAAAAAAAGAACAGCAAAGAAATTATCTAGGTGTGCTAGAGGACTAATATGGAGTAGGGATGTGCCACAGATGGTGAAAGTAAGGTATAATGATAGAATCTAGACTATAGAGACAAAATTTCAGTAATAGGTTTGGAGCTGTTAGACAGTTTGTAAAATCATCAAGTAAGAAATAAATAGGTAACCTTAAAATTCCCAGGTATGAACACAGGAAGGTAAAGAGAAGGATGACTGAATAAAGTGCCATAGAAAATATGAAAGTGGAATAAAAGATACCTCGAAGACAGAAAACAGAAGGAGTTTCCAAGGGATTACATGAAAGTGTTAAAGACAAAATTCACTTATGATATAAAGTGAAATCAATTACACTAAACAAAAATGTCTTTATCAGTTACACAATAAATTATTTCTGCTTGCGCCTGGAACAATCAATATTTTATGATGACAAAACATGAAATATTTTTTTATAACTAAGACTGACTTTAAAAATAGAAGTCAGCACTCTGAAACATATAGATGAAAATGTTTTATTTTCCGTACCTGATTAAACAAGTCAGTTGCATCTCTACCAACACCCTTCATCAATTCATCAGTGCCACCAGGATGAAAGTCCATATAATGTGTTACGTTGTAAACAATACCTACAAGAAGAAAAAAATAATATGAAAACTTTGTAGGAAAAAAAAAAAAATATTTCAGCGTTGTCAGCTCATTTCTTTCTTTTTTTTTCCAAAGGAAAATGAACTTAGTAAATGCAAACTTTATTCTCCAACCCAATCTCAAACTTATGAGGCATTATGAGAATCATTTTTCTGTACATTGTAAAACTATATAATTTAAAAATCCTTCTAATTGTGACATAGTAGCTTTTTAGAAAACCAGTAAAATTATATATTTATACTGATTAAGGCCAAAATATAGGTAAATTAAAAGTTAAAACGATTTATATAAAAAAAAGAATATAAAGTTGAATAAATATTGTTTGCTCAGAGATTGCTTGAAAAAGAAGTGAAGTTAAGATAATTGTTGTTGAGTAGAGGGGACGACCAAAACAAGATTGATTTAGCAGCAGCGTAAAAATTAAATTGAGAGATCTTGAGTAGAAGACGAACCTGCAAATCTTCGGATATAGTGACAAACGCGGTCGTTATTGGTATCAAGAGGATTTTTAAGCAAACAAACGGAATAAATAAACTGCAAAAGTTCATAATAAAACTTCAGTCTACAAAAATTATTTATTTATTTATCTATTGCTTGCTCGCATACACATTAATATGCGACATAATATTAGTGTTTTGAAGTCTGAGGCTTCTGCAGCCATCATTGTTAATAACAAATGGATTTTGCAGGAATGCCACTTTATTTTGTTTGGCAGTCTAAGCATTCGGCTGCCATTCTCTGACAAAGGCTGCAGAATGGCAGCCGAAAGCTTAGACTGTCAAATAAATAACACGTCATTCCCTCAAAGTCCAGTTGTTGTTGTTTAACTTAAAAATGTGGTTATTCTGTCAAAAAAGAAAGTCTGAAACTAGTCTGCCTTGATAAGATATATTTGTTCCATTTCTGTATTCTACACTCTATCATTTGATTTTTATTGCAAATAATAATAATAAACCTTCAAAATGTTGGTTTAACAAACATGATATCAGAAGCAATGAAGTCTTCACATCTCTCATAGCCTGAGAGCCTGAGCATAATTGCATACTTTCCGTTATGATCAGACTGCCATGCCTTTAATAATTATCAATCAGTCATTTATCTTTTATATCATAGGTCAGGACTAACCTCGCAGAATATGCTAATGTCTGTAAAATGTATATACAGCAAGTATTCTAATAAATAGGTATTTCAGTAGCTAGTCGATCTTACTGTTCATAACTAGTATAATTTATCAGCTTGACCGTTAGCAAGTACTAGCCGTCCTATCCCCATTGCTGGGCGTAAACCAGCTGGTGTTAATCCTGACATTATACAATCTTTCAATAGTAGCTTCAAGATGTGGACCAAGAGCAAAAGCCATCACTGAAGCAAGAAGATTCGCAAGAAGATTTTAGGAGCTTAGAAATATCTCGAAGGTTGGTCAAATTTCGCTCAACATCCTCCCCCATCACAGACGCCCATAAAAACCATCACAGACGCCCATAAAAACCAATCAGGCTCACCACTTGGCACCCTTACAGTGTGATTGAAAACAGAGATGCTCATTAGCAAATTTAATTAAGACTGGAAAAAGGAACCACAAGTTACAGCATTTGATAATACAATGGTGCAGATTCATAAAAATGTAAAGACTACAAAGAATGGAATTTTTAGTGTAAAGACTTTATTGACATAACAAAAATACAAAATTAACTGGGAATAACAGTTTTCTTATGAATTTGTGGTTCATGTCATCTGTAGAAATATTCTTTTCTTAAGTTTATAAATGTTATTAGCAGAGTAGTGTATATGAAAATCTCTTTTAAGGTTCAAAAGCCAAAAATATATGATATGCCCTACTCAATTGTAACACTCTTATCATAAAAAATTTAAATAAATAAAAATAAAAAGCTTTTAAGTGGTGTTAAATATTTTGTTTATTATTATGTACAGAACATTAACATTACCTCTAATGGCAATCCAAGCATCCTGCCTGGTATTGTGTGCTGCCAATTGGGCAACTGTTACATCTTGCCGTACACCACCCACTCCTGTCAGGTCTATTCCTGACTGTCCTAGACGAATCCAGTCCATCAGGGAATGGCCAGGACGTAGTGCCACTTTGTTACGTGGATTGCCTATAAGAAATGATTTGCTATTAATGACAAGGAAAAAGCAAGATGCTTATGATCAGCACAATTGGAGAAAAGAGACATGAACCAAACTTGTTCACTCTCGAGCAATGTAACATCAGTAAAATGTAGCATTTTCTCCAAAAAGAGAGAACCAAATAGTGTACCATTCTGACAAGTAAATTTGCAACATAACCAGACTGTACTCTGTGTCCCTACTTTTTTACTCTTGCTTCAAGATTTGTTATAACTCCACTGCACTGAAAATGATAGTATTTTATGCTCAAACTGTTTTGTCTGAAAAAGACAATAATGATCTAATATACAGATAAAAGATAATTAATCAATATTCTTTGTCATTTTTTCACCATTCAGGAACATTAGATTCCAGGAAATTTATTCTCTGGGGCACAGTATCCCTTTAGCACATAGGGAATTACAGTAATGGTTTCAAGACATCAGGAATCTGTTGTCCAGAAGAGCAGTCATTATTTTGTAGGGATGTCATTGCATGGTGACTAGAAAGCAAAAGTGATAATGAAGCACAGGCAAGCAGTATCAAATCGAATAATTTCTTCTCCAACGGTTCAGCACCTAGTAATGGAATTATGACTTACATATTTCTAGTACTTACTTAATGCCATCTTTTACAAAGGAAAATTACAAAGAAACTTCCATTTGTTAATTCTGCAATGATATCCATGCAGTCACACTGTCATGCATCTTCTACTATTAATTTGTTGATATCCTGCCTAATCCAGCAGATGAGAGAAAATCGACAATAACATAACATACATGTCAGCAATAGGTACAGTTGTATAATGATACTTGGATGGTTACTTCACAAAAAATATTCAAATGTTATTTTCTTTAATGGGCAGAAGATCATAGCAAATTGTACCAGCCAAAAATGAGAATGTAAGTGACTGAACAACCATGTTTTCAGTAATGCCTAGTATATAATACATGTTATATATTATCTTTTAATCAGGGCCAACAGATTTCATTTTCCTGTCAAATTAAGCACACTTCCCCAACCTTTCACTAATTTTTTGTGCCCTAGCTAGCTGCTTTACAAATAAATTCTTTAAAAGCACTATAACATTGAAAAACAAAATTAATGATTATCTTTTATACTTAATCATAGTAGTCAGTGGCGTAGCTAGGTCAACAAGAGCCCCGGTACAAAAAAAAATATTTTAGGCCCTCAGGCCAAATGTCGACCATTTTTTACCTCTACCAAGTCTTGTGAGGTTTGCTGGCAGGGGCTCCCTGAGCTGTGCTTAGTGGTCCCCTGAGTTGCAGTTGGGGCCCCCTTAGCTTGGAGGCCCCCGTGCATGGCACCACCCAGCCCTCCGATATCTATGCCTCTTACAGTAGAAAACCTAGTGTTGTCAAGAAAAACTCCATAAAAACCACCAATAAGGTGCTGACTAGTGTTGTAAAAAAACAGTTTTTTTTCTGACGTGAAAAAAACATGAAAAAAAAAACTGTGAAAAAAAACATGTTTTTTTCTGGGACATGTTTTTTTTCATAACTACTCAATTTCAAATTTTTAAGGCATTTATCATTTAATATGACTGTTTTAGAGTTTATACTAAGTTCTTATCTTATTTTTAAATCTACTATAACTTTCTGGTTCAGTAGAAAAAAAAATACAAAAATATTGGTAACATCGACTGAAGTTTTCTTTTACGAAAGGGGACTTCCCGAAAAGGCCCAGGTTGCGTGAGAAGGAATCCCCGTTCGGCCGTTCCCCATTGTTTGGATTAATACTCGCTATTTGAACTAGTGCTGCCAGGCCCTACAAATTTATCTTTAGACCTACGAATCTTTTCAAAAAATTAGGAAATTTAACTACGGTTTTTTGCCTCTTTTTATTACTTGTTGTGCTTTCCTTATATTCGTATACTTGTTAAACTCGCAGCATATAGTGATAATACTGAGTCATTGTCAGTAATTATGAATAATTTCCTTGCAACCGTTGGCGTAAACCAACGATTGAAAACAGATAAAGCTCCTATTTTGTATGATAATATATTTAAATTCAAACTTAAAAGACCGTAATACAGAACTATCAGCGCAGTCTTCATTCACAGTGTGTACTTTGCTCACAATTTAAAATTGCAATCTCAAAAGCTTTTGCATGCAATACAACCAGTAAAAGAAAATGTAACTATTTCTGAAGTTATGGATCTAGAGGGGACAGAAGAAGAAACAGAAAATTCCAACTCCGACCGAACTAGTGTTGGTAGTACTGATATTAGTGAATGTGGTTCCGACATAGAAGATGAATAAAAATTATGTTACCTATATAGATACATTTATGAATCATTATGTAAGATATTATATGATTTAGTAAGGTTTAAAACACACATGTAAAATGTAAATTCCATAAATAAAACTATAATTTATCAAATATATAGTTTTCTGAAAAAAAACAAATTTAGAAAAAAAACAAGGGTGCTAAGTTTTTTTTCATGTTTTTTTTCACAAATCTGAAAAAAAAACATTTTGTTTTTTTTTTTCAGTTTGCAACACTAGTCAGTAGTCAATTGCACACGAAGACCTCCCCGCGTTATCGTCTTCAAATCGTAGGCCTCCCAGTGTTTCTCTCAGTGGTCCAAAGAGATGAAGAATACAAGGCGATAGGCCTGGGTTGTGAGGAGGATGATCAAGTGATGTCCAGTTCAATTTCTCCAATTTCGGTTGAGTGTGACCGAGCGTTGTCATGGAGAAGAAACACATCTGTTTTCGGCTGGTCAGGTCTTTTTCGGCGATAAACAAGCGTAACTTCGTCCAAAAGGTTGCATTATACAATGTTCTGACAAGAAAGGCGGATCAAGGTCACTCTGCACTATCCCCACTCCGCTGCCCCAGTCCCTACAGGCGAAGGGGAAACAGCTGCCACGAGGTATGTGGTACAATTTTGTTTTTGTTTTTTTTTGCTGTCGTCAGTCTTCAGACTGGTTTGATGCAATCCTCCATCCCTTCCTATCCTGTGCTAACCTCTTCATTTCTACATACCCCTTACAATCCACGTCCTCAATTATCTGCTTCATATATTCTAATCTCTGTCTACCTCTACAGTTCTTACCTTCAACTGTTCCCTCCACTAACAAATTAACCAATCCAGCATGTCTCAAAATATGACCTACCAGCCTGTCTCTTCTTCCCGTAAGCTTCTTCCATAAACTTCTTTTCTCACCCATCATTTCTAAAACTCGTTCATTTCTTACTTTGTCTGTCCACCTAATTTTCAGCATTCTTCTGTAGCACCACATTTCAAATGCTTCAAGTTTCTTTCTTTCCGGTATTCCTAAAGTCCATGTTTCGCTACCGTGCTGTGCTCCACACATAGAGTTTTAAGAAGTTCTTTCTAATTCCTAGATCAATATTTGAAACTAAAAGGTTTCTCTTTTTCATGAAGGCTCTTTTTGCTAGTGCTATTCTGCTTTTAACATCATTCCTGCTTCGGCCATCGGTTGTAATTTTGCTTCCCAAGTAACAGAACTCACTCACTTCTCCTATTGCATCAGATCCTATTTTTATATTTAATCTGCTAGTATTGGTGTTATTTCTGCTACATTTCATCACTTTTGTTTTACTTTGATTTATATTCAGTCCAAAATCTTCCTTCAGTATTTTGTTCATGCCATTCAATAACTTCTCAATATCCTCAGCCCTCTCTGCTAATAAGACAATGTCGTCAGCAAATCGTAGCAATATGTTGCATCAAATCTGATGATTTCTTCAGTAAAATCGAACATTTTAACTATTTGTCGTGACGAAAATGAGTGAATCGTATGTCATAGAAATTTCGTGTTTACCAATTACAATTTCATATGTTAATAAATATAAAAATTATTTACATATCAATGAATAAAACCTACTGCTTCCAATCATTATTTTTAATTTTAAAAGTTGCGCAAGACATTTCGACGATTAAATCCAATTTTTAGATGTCTTTCCCAGTGGAATTTAATTCTCTAAACACGACATTTAAATTTTGAAATGAAAGTGATATTTACTCGAAGCGATAGAAATGGTTGATGAGACCACCATTGCGTTTAGTGTGTTGCCAAATAAACTTCCTTGTGTGATTTTGATTTACCCACGTCTCGTCAAGGTAGATGACAGGTCGAAGAGGATGTTCCTTCCTTAAATCGTGCATTTTTCTTAAAAATGAGGCCCTTGCTGCAATAATGTCTGTTCTTTCCATCAGAAAACGTCTACCGTCATTACATTTTCTGTATATGAAGTCGAGTGCTTTTAATAATTTATACGCCTGCAGTGTAGTTAATTTTCTCTTTCAGTACCTCCCTCAATTTTCGTAAGGTAAGGTCATAAAATTCTAGAACGGAACTTCGAATGACATCTTTCTGAAAGTCATCCATCACCGTGACTAGTTTTTCTCGGTGAATGTTTTTCTTTGGAGAAGAAAAGGATGGCCCTGGTGCACTGAGCTGGACTTCGCTACATACACGCTGCACTGATCGTAACGATATGCCACAGCCTCTGCCGTCATTTTTAGCGGTTCCCTAAAAAGTATATTAACTTTCTCTTCAAAGTTTTCTAACGCCTTAAAAAATTATACACATAAAAAATAATTGTTTTTGACTGTCGCCTAATGTAACAGCTATCTGACGCCATTTCACTTACAGCGTTTTATAACGGTGTATCGGAATAAACACGACAATACTGCGACAAACGACAATGCGGTCTGCTCGGAGGGGAAGGCATCTGGAGGGGTGGTGAGGTGCGGCGCGGGGCGAGGGGCAAATGACCTTGACGCGCCAGATGAGAGCGAACGTAGTATAGTATATTGCATTGATGGGGGTGACGTCCATGCAAAAAAATCAATCTGCAAAATAAAGTCACAAATTGTGCGATTGTTCTGCTCTGTAATGCACGTCCGTGGACGACGATCGTGACTCTCATTTTTAACCTCTTCACGGTCTTTCAGGAACTTATTATGCCAGTCAAACAAACGTGAACGATCCCCGAACGGTGCCTTTAATTTACTGAGAATTTGGGTTGGTTTCTCGCCTTCGCGAGTGAGAAATTTAATAATTATACGTTGTAATAATCTCTTTTGGTGGGGGTGGCTCTACTTTGAAACTTATTAGACACACTGTATGGCATCCGCAATTAAAACTCTTTGATCTTTCTCTATCAATATATTAATATTGAACCTCGGACATGACATGTCCCAGGGGTTACAAGACATAAAAAGATGGGTTCACCAACGGTATGAATTTATTCTACAAATTAAAAGACATCTAATTTTACAAGTGAATAGTTTTTTCAGATGGCTAGCTCAGTTGGCTCTCCCAAACAAGTCTCTAGCTACTCAGGGGTATTTTTCGGGCCATGATGTGTTGCAAACATGTCGCACTGTTTGAATCACTTTACCGTGTGCACTGCTGTTGACACTGCTGGTGACGTGAAGCGCACCTCAGACGCTCAGAGGATGGCGGTAGACCGACCACAGCGTCCACTCAGTTCCTCACACAGTCTACGAGTGCCTCGTCTCCACTCCACCTCCGAGCAGCATTCCATGCAACAGCATACAAGAATATCCAAGTGGCGTGTGCCTATTGTTCGTAGGTTGGCTGTCTCTGCTGTTATTGTCAACAGCGCAGCGGGTGGCTTGACGAACAGGCCCGCGGCTTCCGCTCGCCGAAAAATAGCCCTCCCTCGATACGTACACACAGCCTCGCTTTGGGAATGCGACTTATTACAACGTAGCGCAATTGAGGGGTGCACGTCTTGCTCCAACATTGTTAGCTGCACTACTGATTGCATTTGATTAGACCAACAATCATTCTCCCCATTCCTGATATCCCCAAAAACATGTGTAGAAGCGCGTGACCATTCGGACTATTATTGCGCGCGCAGTTAAAGTCCCGTTTATATTTGATCCACCCTCGTATATTACGGTAATCCGTCCTAGCAATAACTTCTTACAAAGTATGAAGATTTGAACAACTTTAGGATCGTCCGTGGTTCCGGTACCTCGTTGAAGTCAACCCAGGGGCGACGAATCGTGTTGTGTCCGGGTGGATAGTCAGACGAAATGGGGTTGGGGGCATAGCTATCTGAGGGCTAAGCGGTGCCGGGCACCTGGGGCCCAAGCTCGGGGGCCCCGAAGCGCAGCTCAGAGGGCCTCCTAAAGCTCAGGGAGAAGGGAGCCCCTGCCAGCAAACCTCACAAGGCTTGGTGAAGCTATATTTAAAAAAAAAAAAAAAAAAAAAAAAAAAAAAAAAAGAGGTCGCTTGCCTGAGGGCCCAAAATATTTTTTGCACCCGGGCCCTTGTTAACCTAGCTATGCTACTGAATGGGGTTGGGGGTTTATCTTCTGAAAATGTTATTTGGTTATCTTACCTTAAAAGAAATATAATTATAATCTTGCAAACAAATTCATAAAAGAAATTTATAGGGGTAAAAATTACAAAATAAGTTTTTTATACTCGGGACCAAGAAGAATTCCGAGGGTGCTAAATCTGGCGAATAGGGTGCGTGGGTCAAGGTAGTTGTCCTCGCTGAGGCAGGGTTGCCAACTCAAAAAAAAATTTATCCCTAAAACTTACGTCAAAACCCCAAAAATCACCAAAATAAAGGGGAAAAACCCCTAAAAAATAAATAATATATTTTGATTAGTAATATTTTTATTTATAAATTATTCAATATTTCTAACACCATTTCGTTTTGTTCTGATTGTACAGAGTTTTTGAGATCATACATTTAGACTTAACATTTAAGTAGAAGGATTAAATGTTATGCAAGATCCACCATTTCTTTGCAATGTAAATCAGACCATCATCACTTTGTAGCATATGACGCACTACGCAACTTATTTTTAACAATATTATAGATTAAAAATACTCGTTCAACACTCGCGTTCGAAATTGGAACTGTAATTAATGGTAGGCCAAATTTTGAGACGTTTCGAAAACGTTTACAGCCAACTGTATCACAATCATCATAGACTTCTGCATAAAAATCAGCTGAAGTGGAAGTATTAGACCATGTTTTATTACTCAATTGGTACCACTCGAACTTTGTCATTTTTGTTGCCATAAATATGAGTCCGCTGAATTAAATTTATTATTGGTTTTATGTCAGGTTTGACTTGAGATGTAGCAACCTTTGGGTGCAAATCAGCAACCATTTTCAATATTCTTAAATTGTTTGGAAGCCGTTTTTGGATCTGTTCTATTAGACAATATAAAAAGTTCTTACATCTTTCTCTGACATCTAATGTCATTTTCTTCAAGTTCTTGTGATATGTTTTGAAAATCATAGCCGAAATACATTGATGTTGTATGCATTACATGTTCCTGGAAATTGAATTCCACCAGTTCACAATCCAACAATTTCTCCAATTGTTAAGGTACAACAAGACGTTATAGCAGGATTTTGTACAATAAAAATAAATCTTCAAATAATTTAGTGGGTTCAACATTGTCACTTTGAAAAAGTATATATAATTGTGCCACGCTTATCAATTTTTTTCAGAAAAAAAAAATGAATGGTAGTCTCCTCATGATATCGTGAAGCTGTTCTGCCATGTAACATTTGTCTTCAGTCTTTGCAATTGAAAAGAGCAACTTTAGTTCGTCCCACTGCTCTAATATTGTGTTAATTGCTTGAAAGCGGGCTAGCCATCGGGTTCCGCTGAGTCATTGATTTTTTTTTTTTAGGATCTCTGTTAGCATTCATGGTCTCAATGATGAGTATCAAATTGTTTGTCGACACACTACAGCATACACACAAAAGCAAAGTTAATTCGACCAGAAATAAATAAACAATAACGGCTACATTGTTGCGTTTGTTTGTTGCCGCAACAACCAAAGTCTTTCCATAGGGAACCGAAACAATTATATGTCTCTGGTAAACATTAAACACTGAGTCTATGCTTTGTTTCAAAACAAAACAAATATTTTATTCTCTGATCAGAAAAATCTATTCAGTCATAGAGAAGCCCTAACGAGGATCTGTACGAGGATTTGCTGTCGCTATTTAAATATTCAACACATAAATACAAGAAATCATAAAGTATCTAAAAAAAATACCCCTAAAATTATGAAGCCCCTAAAAATATCCCATCACGCGTGTTTACCCCCTAAATTTATGGGGAAAACCTCTAAATTGGCACCCATGCGCTGAAGCAAAAAACTGGCGAGCACTGAGAGCCTTGTGCGCGGGAGCGTTGTCGTGATGCAGGAACCACTCGCCGGAATTCCACAAAGCCGGACGTTTTCGCGCCAAACTTCTGCGCAGGATTTTCATAAACTTCAGATAGAATTATTGGTTTACTATCTGGTTTTTAGGGACGAATTCTGAATGTACGATCACTTTGATGTCATTTCACGACAGGCGTGAACGCGACTATCCCTTTGATCTCCGGTGCCTCTCTTCGCATCCCCAAATCAACGTTCCAAATGCGCTGAATTGAGATCTAGGACAACCCGGATACCTCCTCGAGTTGATCGATTGTCCTGCGTCGATCTTTTGATCAGATCAGGGTTGTTACGGATGCAAAAATTTAGACATCCGCGGATGCAGATGCGGATTATTAGAAGTTCACATCCGCGGAAGCGGATTCGATGCGGATTTTAAAAGGATAATTATTTAAATTTTAAGTGCATAAATAACTGAAAATCAATTTAATTTTAACTTTTTATTTATTTAATCATATTTTTAGAACAAAATTACACAAGTTTTTAGTTTTACTTATGACACAACAGAATTTTAAGCTTCGAGTTTCATAATAAAAAATCTTTGTTTAATAATTAAACTTAAAAAATTGGTGAATTATATTTGAATTGGTGAGATGCAGAAGGAAAACATTCCACTTTTTGGCCGTTTTAAACTGAGATAGCCATTTTGTTCACCAACCCTTCCTCCATCTATTGACCTAAACAGAGAAAAAACTCCTCCACTTCTAATGGGTTTAAAACAAGCTGTTAAAATTTGAGTGACATGCAAAAAGAAAAGATTCCAGGAATGTTTTCCTTTTTGCTCTCATTAGTCTGTTAGTTCGTACTTTCTTTGGCAGAGCGCACTTCTAGACGTTAGAATGTGGAAATATAGTAGGGATCTTTGGATTTATATTGTTGTTATATGTTTACATTGGTAAATTGTTGTGCTATTTCAGACCTATTGCTCTAACATTGTGATTGTTGTTAGTGAATCAGCGTTCTTGTAACAGTGTAAACTTTGTATCAAGTGTGTGTTGTAAGAGAAGAACGGTGATAGTGTGATGTCGCTGTCAGAATCTGAGGTTGATAGCCCCAAGAAGAAAAGAAGGTGCTCAGGAAATTTGAGACAGTGTATGAAAGAAGCCCGAAATAAAGGGGAAGAGTTTGTGACTGATAAAGGTTTTCTTGTAAAGAAGAAGAAAACTGGTGAAGATTGCAGATGTAAAAAACAGTGTATGTTGAATTTTGATCAAGAAGAGAAGGACAGAATTATTGTGAACGTTTATAGTGGTAGGGAGAAAAATGAACGAGATACATATTTGATGAGTTTCATTGAGAGATATGATGTGGCGCGACATAGACCTAAATATGAGCACTCCAAGCAAATCACATCAAGCTACAAGTATTTTGCAGTAAAAGGGAATACACGAGTTGAAGTATGCAGAAAAGCCTTCCTAAGTTTACACGGTGTTTCCAGCAAGGCAGTTTTTCGTTTGGCCCATCTGGTTGAGAAGAATGAACTACCTACAGACTTACGAGGTAAGCACGATAACCGTGTTCGTATTCCCAATGATGTAATAACAAAGATTCATCAGCACATATCATCGTTTCCCACAAAGGTTTCCCATTACATGCCTTCACCTTTAGTGTACTTGGAGTGTGGTTTGACATGTAAGATTATGTTTCAATTATTTTTGGATAAGCATCAAGACCTGAGAGATATAGTGAAATATGAATATTATTTGAGGTACTTCAAAGAAAATTTTAACTATCGATTTGGGCGTCCTCAAGTAGATGTGTGTTCACAATGTGAGGAACTGGGAAATAAAATAAAATCCCCTGCACTTAATAATGCTGCCAAAAGGGTTGCAACTGCTGAACTTCTCGTTCATAAACGCAGAGCCAAGAAATTTTATACGAAATTGAATGAAGTAACCGCGCTATGTAAAAACAAAATTGACGAAGGAGGAATAGTATTTGATTATATGCAAAATCTCCCTCTTCCTTTACTTCCAGTTCAGGAAATGTTTTATTTGAGGAAATTATCGCACATTGTTTTTTGTATCCACAACCTTGCAAATGGTAAATCTGTGTTTTATACTTACCACGAGGGGACTTGTAAAAAGGGACCTGATGAAGTTTGTAGCTTTCTGTGTGATTATGTAAACACCTGTGTACCGCCTGAAGTGAAAACTCTACATGTGTTCAGTGATGCCTGTGGCGGGCAAAATCGAAACCACACTCTGGTCAGATTTCTATTGAGTCTCACCATGATTGGCCGGTTTGAAAAAATTCATCAGTACTTCCCAATACGTGGACATAGCTTTTTACCGTGTGATAGAGATTTTGCCATTGTCAAGAGAACTGTGCGACGTCAAGATCGAATATACACACCTTTACAGTATGATACCCTCATTCAAAATGCAAAGAAAAAATCGCCATTTGAAGTGAGATCTGTCAAAACTGAGCAGATAGTCAGCTACAAGGAATGGTGGCCCTCAATATTCAAGAAGTATACAAAGAGTCTCCATCATCGAGCTGATTTCCAGATCAGTCAATACAGACATCTCATATACAGGAGAGATCAGAAAGGGTTTGTTGAAGCATTCAAATTCATAAATGGATTGAATAGTGATATTTTTCAACTATACAAACATTGTGGTGACCTGATGCTACCAGTAGACCGTGCCTACGATCATAAAGTTCCCATCGACCAGAAGAAGATAATGGATGTGGCAAAGATAATGCAGTATATTCCACATGAACATAAAGAATTCTACAACACAATATTGCAATGGTCAGCAGAAAACGACACAGAAGATATTGACTAAATGTATGAGGACAGTCTACGAGGGAGACATTATTCAAACTTAGTCACTCTCTTTTCTTGTTTATTATTTACATGTATATGGTGATTTTTGCTCTTGTCTACCTTTATATGCATAAGTATTTCTGAATGTAATTCTGCTATAATTTTTTTTCAATTTTACCTTGGAATAAACTTCTAATTAACAAAAATATTTGAAAAATACTTCATTCAGCAATCAGTGAGATGCAAAAGGAAAATATTCCATGCTCTTTGGACGTAAATTACAAGGTCATGGAGAACATTACATGATATTGAACAAGTGGAAAATATTAACCTCAATTAGTACTACAAACCACCAATAGTAACTTTTTCTCTCCCACTTACCGTTTCCATTTTATAACGTTTTTTTTCGTTTCCTGAAAAACTAGGTTACATGGAATGTTTCCCTTCTGCATCTCACCAATTCATTTAATAAATAGCAATATTGCAGCCTTCTCAGCTTCCAACCTGTTTCTTAGTGGATTATATATTAACCCAGCTCCACTAAATAGTTGTTCGCTGGGGACACTGGCTGGTGGAGGTGATAAATATCTGCATGCTAATTTGGATAGAATTTTAAATTCACAACGGTTAACTTTCCACCAATTAAGTGGATTTTCATCTAAATCCAGTCTTTTTTTTTTTGTTACGATAAATAACTAATTCTTTGCGGAGAAGAGCATCGGGGCTACTGTTGTCCGGTTCTCCTTCACCTTCATCTTCGCTCGATGAATCTAACATCATGGCAAGATCGCTTTGTAAGCAAGTCTTCTTACCCATACTGGACGTTCCTGGTTCAGGATCGAGAGAATCTCCCATTCTCATTCTTTTTGGTTTTTCCGCCGGCGACATAGGAGAAGACATGGTCATTTACCATCTTTATTATTTCATCTTTTATTTTTTCTTCGGTAACTGGTTTGAAAAATTTATGCTTATAGCGAGGATCTAAATATGTGGAAATTGCATATAAGTTGTTATCTTCCAAAGAAGAAAATTTCGCTGAAAATTGTGTTTTCAGATTAGAGACTGCCAACCGAATAGCATCACTTTCTCGTGGTTTTGTTAAATAGTCGTCAAGTTTTTTCAAAAGCATTTGTATGATAGGAATCATAGATGATATGAGTGCCGGAGAACTGCTCATTTCACGAGTGGCTTCTTCAAACGGTTTCAGTACTTCAAGACAGCATTCTATTATTTACCACTCTTCAGGCAAAATTGATTCAATGTTATTGTTATTGTCATTGGCATAAAGACTTAATGCATCTTTTATCTTCAAAAAACGCTCAAACATGTAGAACGTGCTGTTCCAGCGCGTCACACAATCCTCGAATACTTTAAGATGCGGTTGATTAAGTCTGTCCTGAATTTTTTCAAGTTGCTTTTGAGCAATGGTTGAATGGTTAAAATGAGTAGTAATTTTCTTACATTTTTGTTTGATGTCTTCTATGCTTTCCTGCGATCGTAAACCATGCCGAATAACAATTTGTAACTTGTGAACGGTACAATCCAAATCATTTAGCAATGCTAATCGCATTCCTCTTTTCATGTTAGAGCCTTCATCTCGTATCATGCAATGCACTTTTTCATTTGAAATATTCCATTCAGCAAGAATTGTGTTAAATTTTTCTGCAATGATATCACCAGTATGACGGTCATCAAAAGTCTCGCATTTTAACACAATTGACGATCGTTCAAAGTTTTATGTATAGCTCATTGCACACGAAATCAGTAAAAAAATTTCGTCCTCTAAAATTATATTTCGGTGCTAAATCTTGTATGAGACGACGAAATCCAAGTCCCTCCACAAAGTTAAGAGGTAAATTTTGAAGCGCTATCATTTCGCCAATCTTTTTTGAATTAGGATTGTTAGTATCCCACTTCTTTTCTTTTTGTAGTACTTCCTCTAACGAAAGCTGTTTCTTGGCTTGTTGCAACGGAGTCACAATTGTACCTAGTGTTGCAAACTGAAAAAAAAACAAAATGTTTTTTTTTCAGATTTGTGAAAAAAAACATGAAAAAAAAACTTAGCACCCTTGTTTTTTTTCTAAATTTGGTTTTTTTTTCAGAAAACTATATATTTGATAAATTATAGTTTTATTTATGGAATTTACATTTTACATGTGTGTTTTAAACCTTACTAAATCATATAATATCTTACATAATGATTCATAAATGTATCTATATAGGTAACATAATTTTTATTCATCTTCTATGTCGGAACCACATTCACTAGTATCAGTACTACCAACACTAGTTCGGTCGGAGTTGGAATTTTCTGTTTCTTCTTCTGTCCCCTCTAGATCCATAACTTCAGAAATAGTTACATTTTCTTTTACTGGTTGTATTGCATGCAAAAGCTTTTGAGATTGCATTTTAAATTGTGAGCAAAGTACACACTACAAAACAAGTAATGCTCTCGGGTTTTGTCAACGCCGAGAAAGACTTCGTAATTATATAAAGTACACACTGTGAATGAAGACTGCGCTGATAGTTCTGTATTACGGTCTTTTAAGTTTGAATTTAAATATATTATCATACAAAATAGGAGCTTTATCTGTTTTCAATCGTTGGTTTACGCCAACGGTTGCAAGGAAATTATTCATAATTACTGACAATGACTCAGTATTATCACTATATGCTGCGAGTTTAACAAGTATACGAATATAAGGAAAGCACAACAAGTAATAAAAAGAGGCAAAAAACCGTAGTTAAATTTCCTAATTTTTTGAAAAGATTCGTAGGTCTAAAGATAAATTTGTAGGGCCTGGCAGCACTAGTTCAAATAGCGAGTATTAATCCAAACAATGGGGAACGGCCGAACGGGGATTCCTTCTCACGCAACCTGGGCCTTTTCGGGAAGTCCCCTTTCGTAAAAGAAAACTTCAGTCGATGTTACCAATATTTTTGTATTTTTTTTTTTCTACTGAACCAGAAAGTTATAGTAGATTTAAAAATAAGATAAGAACTTAGTATAAACTCTAAAACAGTCATATTAAATGATAAATGCCTTAAAAATTTGAAATTGAGTAGTTATGAAAAAAAAACATGTCCCAGAAAAAAACATGTTTTTTTTCACAGTTTTTTTTTCATGTTTTTTTTTCACGTCAGAAAAAAAACTGTTTTTTTACAACACTACTACTGACGCAAATCCCTTTCTTTTACGATGACGGCATCAAAAAGCTTCCGATGCGATGGGAAAAATGTACTTCTAAATCAGGATGTTGAGAAATAATATGTACTTGGTTCATTTACTATGGTAAATAAGAAAAATTAAAAAAATGAGTAACTAGTTATCCGAAGTCACGCACAATTAAAACTCAGTTATACCTAGAATTGATATCAGCGCGTTTGAACGAAATACAGTGAAGCATTTGACTTTCTTCTTCTGAAGAGGACTAAATTTTCTAAGGAAACCGTCATAATAAAGGGTAAGAATCATGATGTGGTCATTCATTACACTGGCGAAAATAAGAAAGTCTACTGAAATGTTTATGAACACAGTATGAGGAGAAGACGAGAAAAATTCTTGATAACCAACAGCTTTTTGAGGCGAGCCTGGTATGGAGATTAATATAGGAAAGGGGGGAGGGAGGCCGGATTACATGTGGAAATCACCAGGTTTTCAAAACCCGAGATGACATACCTCTAAGACAAAAATGAAATTGTCCTTTGGCTTCCTATCAGCAACATACTCACAAGAGCACCAACAAGCGTTCTAGCATACTCGGCATTCACAAAACAAGCTTTGCGTAAGGATATGAAGGACAGTATTAGGGCAGCTAAACTTCCCAAGCGACACTAGAAATCGACACGGTGACCTTTAGAAATGCTGACAGCTCTCTTAGTAACAATATTTATGCTTTATCCAGCTAAAATAAACATAATATGAAAAAAAGATTCTTTATTTCATACCATATCTCCAAATATTTGCTTTATAGAACGTATATAAACGCTTCTTCATTAAAAATGTTGGAACCAAATGGCTTTAGCTCCCTTCTTAGGTTCCATTTCTGATGCTGCATAAAATTTTATTTTATTTCTATTTTGAAAGACTGAGAACTAATTTTAAAAAGATCCTTTTCTCTGAGTTTTGGCCATTCTTAAATAGAGCTGTCACTGACGTGTAACTCCAGATTGAAATTTCTGCAGGCAAGAAACGAAAGTTTAAAAAAAATCGTGCATCCTGACATCAGACTAAAAGTGCGAAGAACATAGTCTTCACTCTTAAAAACCTTATCCTTCAAATTCATTCATTACCTAGCTTAACTATCAGCAAGATCACCAAACTTGACCATGGTACTCTTTATGTGACCTAGCGAAGAGCTAAAAATACATAAACGATTAAACTGAGGAGAAGTGCTACATCGCTTCATTAAGGAGAGAGTTAAGTAGCAAATTACAATTAACTCTTAGTGACGATTAAATTTATGAAGTAAGATGAAACTAAGGCTTCATTCTTTAAAATTAGGCCCTATAAACTGTTGTCTTTCTTCGGGTAAACGGTTGACTTTTTTACGACCTCTGATCTCAACCTCCAATTTCGTAACATTAACGCTAAAACGCAAGTCGAATTTTATGAGGAACGAAAATAAACAGCTACGTTAATTATTTTATAAATACAAGGAGGAAGAAAGCCACTGAAGAGAAAAGAAGGAGGACTAAAAATTAAAAGAAAGCATGCAAAAATACGCCAGGATACTTCTGTGGTTCGGATTCCAGGTTAAACTGTAGGTCCCCAATATGGCTGAAGACCCTGTTGCATCACGACTGCGTATACATCCAAAGCATATTCAGGCTAAACGAAAGCTTAACATGGTCCTAGTTGGCCCAAACGAACATACATGCATAATTCGATATATTGCTTTCACTTGATTCAAATCCTGCTGTTATAACAACACTTAATATCCGTATCATCCGTATTTGCTTCCCGATTCAAAAAACGAGAATAATTAAGACCGAAAATCAACAGCAATCAATGTGCACAAAGAAAAACTAGATAGTCATCTTTCATAAAGTCGTCAATCACACGTACTACACAATTTGGAAGTTCATCAAAGAATTGCTTCTGGTGAAACCCTTTAATGGCTATTGACCTTTAAGTTCAAATGTAAGGAGCCATTCATACTAACATAACACAAATTTTATGGTCCCCCTCCCCGTTGTGACATCTCAAATTTTGCAATTTTAAATCTGGAGCTTGTTTAAAACATCACTTCCTCTCCCCTGTCACAGGTTGTGGAGCAACCTATCTTCTGTTAACGAATGAAACAATTTATGGATGGCCATATTTATGAAACCACTCGGTATTTTCTGCAGACTAAAAGATACCTGTCTCCTCCTCTGTTATTGTTACTGACTGGCGCGTGCAGGGTGACCAACCTGTTGGCGATGTCGGCACGTCATTCGCCCCCTGGCGGCGGCGGCGACAGCAGCCCCACGGCATGACGGCCGCCCCACAACTGCCAGCCCGCCAAGCTCGCGACGCACTCCGCCACATTGATCAATATCGCTAGGGCAGCGCCAACCACATCAACATCGCCCGCCATGTTCTAATCGTGTCGCACGCAGTTCCGTCGGATGTTCCTAATAAATTATCAATTTATCGAAAAAACTGCTTTCCAAGTAACCACGCTACCTTGTTTACTCGGTTCCACCAAAAGGTTATTTTTCAGCGAAACTTCTGTTGAGTCCCGCATTGGCCATTGCTAAAAGCACTAAAATTATTTTTTTATTTCACATAATAACCTGCTTAAGATTTAATATTTATTAGAATCTTTAACTGGTTTCGCGACAAAATAAAAGTCGTATCTATGAAGTCTAGTTAATCTATACCAGTGGTTCCCAAAGGGGGCGGTACGGCCCATCTGTGGGCGTTGATGAGTTCATGGAGGCGTTTGTGCTCCAAGGCAAGGGGTATATAGGAACAACTGCCGCTCCCTGCTTTCAGGTATTATACTCGGCATTAAGGGTTGCATCAAATAAGTTTTTAATTGCATTCCTATGGCCATATGCATCCAAAAGACAATTTAGCGTAGTCAGCAATTTATTAGCTAAAAAAAAGTAAATAAACAGATTGTCAATAGTGCACATGGCGAGTTATGACTGCTGATGACAAATAAGTCAACAAATACATAAAAATTATTGTCATTAGAAGCCAAAAACTTAGTAGCAGTATGGGTTACATTATTTATCACAAGAATTTGTGTGACTTTTTTCTAAAAAAGGGGGTAGTAATTTTTTTCGAACAGGGGGTGGTATTTCTTTTACAAAAAGGGAGTGATGGGCCAAAAAAAAAGGTGGGAAACCTATGACCTATACTTTAAAATAAAATTGTTGAAAAGTTGTATCTGTTCAAAAAGTAACCGAATGTACAGATGCCAAAACAATAAAATCTGGAATTTCTGCCTGTCTGTCTGTCTCTCTGTATGTTCACGCATCACGCAAAAGGAGGGAGTTTAAACAAACTGCACATATTGATAGCTTATGTTATTGTTTAGGACACAAGATACTTTTTTAAACTGATACGTTACAAATTCCCATTGATACAGAGAATAAAACCATAAATTTTGAAATTTTTGTCTACCAAAAGATGATGAACGTATTTACGCGAAATTTCACATATTGATAGCTTTATGGCATGTTTTTAATTTACGCCAGTATTGTAGTTCTCGATGATGCAGGGACAAAGCCGCAAATTTTAGTATATTTGTCTGTGTGTGTGCACCTCAAACAAAAACTGATAAATAGATTCTAGCGAAATTGGGGATGAAAAATTTGATTTAATTTTTTAATGCATAATCGTTATTTCCAGAGTGAATATTATTTCCCACCCACCCTTCAGTTACAGGTAGTGTTGCAAGGTGCAGGTTGTTAAAAATCGGGATTCAGGGTTACAAATCGGGACAACCCACCAAAATTAGGTTTTTATATAATTCAAATTGTTTTTATAATTTATGTATGAAAGAAGTATTAACTATAGATATTTGCCTATAATGTGGTAGGAGCTTATGAATCTTAGTACTAAATATTATAATAATAGTCAAACTTGTTGACTACCACTAGTACCTAAATATTATGGAAATAATGTGTTTTCAAGTTGATTTTTAAGTATTTATTTATTATGTTATAAGTATTTATCTTTTATTAAGATTGTGTTAAGTGTTCGATTTCATTGCTTTTATCAGAGATTTTTTTTTTTAATTACGTAATTATAAAATTCGCTACAAACAAACTGAAGCTGGTTTTAGTTTGTATCCCTTCTTTGACATGCTCGAGCTCTTAGACCAAATTATATTAGCAGGGGAAATTTATTTTCAGTTGCCGCGTTTGAAACCGGTATTGATGCCATGATAGCATATATTCAGATTCATGGGTCTCATATAAGTCTTTTAAAGCTTGAGCTCGTTTGGCATAGTATGAGAAATAACTATTAAAATTTACTCATTCCCAGAGCATATTTTACTCTGTTATGCAAAATGTGTGCAGGACATCCCTCTGATATAATTTGATCATTATCATGGTGCAATAACTGAAAAATCTGAATTGCGGCACCTACAATTCACATCTGCGTTGTCTGTATAGAAACTAGTAAAGATGTATACCATCAATACTGGTCTCTTTCACTCATGTTACTAAATTTATATGCGTGGCTGATGGAGCTTCACTCGTATCTTCATAAAACTCAAGCTTTTGAGTTTGTAGTGGGGCTGTAAAATCTTACAATCAGCGAAAAAAATTTTGCACCACCGTGTTCGGAGGCGTCTGTAGCAACACTATAAAATGTATCATTCTGATTAGCTTCATATTGAGTAGATTGCGAACCTAAATTATTTTGTGCCATTCCACTGGCCTTTTTTCTTCCAAGTGACCATTTCTCAGCAATTTTAGAATCGTTATACAAAATAGATCGAGTTTTGATTCACAACCGAATGAACTGAATGGCGAGGTATGCTTGACCGAGTGGTATGTTTTTGCGAATTAAGAAGCTATCACTTCTTCTTGATTCTTAGGTGCTCATTTGATCGGTGTTGAAAATATTTTCAGCGATCTTGTTAAACTGTCACACCCTTCTTTTCTCTTGTATTGATTACAGTTTTGGTGTTTTTCTATGTTATTTTTGTCACCATGAGATATGTTAAATTGTTTTGGTACAATGTGCAGGTTAGTGGGATCAGTTGTACCATAAGCCGTGAATAGCGCTGCTAGTTGGATGCGATGCGTCTGACGTGTGACACGCGATTTCATTTTCTGTAACGAATAATGGGTTTTTATTATTTAACTAGCTGGTACCCACAACTTCGTTCGTGATTGTAAAGAATTCATATTGACAGCTATAGACATCTAACCACCCTAGTGCACGATGGGAGACTCGATACTATTACCACACACAAGTACCAGTATTCTGCGCTATGTAGTTCCGGCAGCAATGTAGAATTTACGGATACACACAAGTCTTTGGATGAAACACGAAAATATTCATGATCGACCAATTTCAAACACCATATCTCACACACTCCCACAGTTACCGAATTTCGGCCAACGTTGTGATCGATGGGAGACTCTGTGTTACTACCACACACAGACGCCAGTGATCTGCGATTGATAGTTTTCACTTAAAAGTGATACACCGTGACACATGCGTCTTTGGCAGAAATATGAAATTGCCGCAGGTCGACCATTTTCATCCCCCATATCCTCCACACCCCCATAGCTACAGACATCTAACAACCATAGTGCACGACAACAGACACGATTCTACTACCACACATAAACACCAATGCTCTATGCTATGTAGTCGTGGTAGAAAAGTGAAATCTGCGGAGACACATGCCTTTCGTCGAAAAACGAAAATTTCCTTGGTCGGCCACTTACAACCACCATATCTACCACAGTTTCTGAAATTCGGCCGCTGTTGTGATCGAAAGGTGACTCTGTGCTACTACCACACACAAACGCCAGTTATCTGTGATCTGTAGTTTTCGCTGAAAAGTGATACACCATGACACTTTTGTCTTTGGCAGAAGTATGAAATTGCCACAGGTCGACCACTTTCAACCCCCATTTCTCCCACACCCCCATAGCTACCCACATCTAACAACCATAGTGCACTACATGAGATACGATTCTACTACCAAACACAAACACCAATGCTCTATGCTATGTAGTTGTGGCATAAAAGTGACAAATGCGGAGTCAGTCGAAATACGAAAAATTTCCTTGGTCGGCCACTTACAGCCACCATATCTACCACAGTACCACAGTTTCTGAAATTCGGCCGCTGTTGTGATCGAAAGGTGACTCTGTGCTACTACTATACACAAACGCCAGTTATCTGTGACCTATAGTTTTCGCTGAAAAGTGATACACCATGACACTTTTGTCTTTGGCAGAAGTATGAAACTGCCACAGGTCGACCACTTTCAACCCCCATTTCTCCCACACCCCCATAGTTACCGACATCTAACAACCATAGTGCACTACATGAGATACGATTCTACTACCAAACACAAACACCAATGCTCTATGCTATGTAGTTGTGGCAGAAAAGTGACATATGCGGAGACAGTCGAAATACGAAAATATCCTTGGTCGGCCACTAACAACCCCCATATCTCCCACATCCCCATAGCTACCGACATCTAACAACCATAGTGCACGACAGGAAAGACGATTCTACTACCACACACAAACACCAAAAGTCTATGTTATATAGTTGTGGCAGGAAAGAGAAGTATACGGAGATACGAATTTTTGGTCTAAATATGAAAACGCCCTGCACTGACCAACTTTAATCATTATATCTCCCACATCCCCACAGCTATCGGCATTCGGCCAACGTTGTGCACGGCAGGAAACTCCATGCTACTTCCACTTACAAACATCAGTGATCTGTGCTAGGTTGTGGCGGCTGAAAAGTGAAATATAGGAAAAAACACGTCTATTTTTATATATATATAAGATTAAAAAATCGAGACGTGGGAAAACCAGACGCGTTCCCAGGCCCCTGAAAATGATGACGTGCCGCGCAAATCGGGAATCTGGCCACGCGAAGACTCGCAGAGTATTTAAGCAGGCAGTTTTGAGGAAGCAGTTTTGAAGTAGCAGTACGTGTCTAGTCGCGAGGTAAAAAAGTAACAACTGCAAGTTTAACTATCTCGCCTCACAACAAGTTCGTGGACTTTCTCATTCACTATAAGCTAAACTCAATAAAAGAACTTTTTTTACTATGGTTTAAGAAGTCATTAGTACCAATGGTTAAAATTTTCACTAAGTGCACTCTGAACTCGGGGTGCAAATGTAAGTATGATTGCCAGAGTGAATGCTTTAGACTCGGCATCTACTCAAGAAGCGATCGAAACTACTCAAAATGATACATTTCATACTGTTGCTACTGACGCCTCCAATCACTATAGTATATATTTTTTTTTTTTTTGCTGATGGTAATATTTTACAGCCCAACCACAAGTTCAAAGACTTGAAGTTTTATGAAGAAGTGAATGAAGCTGCATCACCCACAAAAAAAAAATTAATGACACGACTGAAGGAACCCAGTACTGACAGTAAACATCTTACTGGTTACTACACAGACAACGCAGATGTGAACTTTGTGTGCCGCAGTTCAGTTTATTCAGGTACTGTACGATAGTAATACTCAAATTATATCAGCGGCATGTTCTGCACACATTTGCATAACAGTGTAAACTATTCTCTGTGTATGAGCAAATTTTAACTGGAGAATTTCATCCCGAAACTTTATAGTAATTTCTCATACTACGGAATTTTTGGCTAAAACCTGCGCGATAATTACTAAAGCTGGGCAAGCGTGGATTGCATACAGTGACAGCTGAAACCAGGGCAGTTGCGACAGAAAATAAAAACAGTTTCAGACAATGGAATGTGACAACACAGATAGCAACGACAGTAAAGCAGGTAAAGCAGTCAGCAGAATTGAGTTGGAGCATGACGGCAGAGAGAGGAAGATGGAAGGGAAGGAATCACCAATATTGGCTAGAGGTCCTCCCTAGAGATGGACAAAGTGATTCACTAAAAAGAGCGGTTGTTCATTTGATCACTCAATGAAAAGAACTAGTTCTTTTGAATGGTTCACTTGCTCAGTAGCTCAGTTTTATTTGAGACCTTGTTTTTAGGTCTCACCCCTCACAATCCGATTATACCACCACTTTCCGTTGAAAATACCCCCTTATGTCGACTTCAATACAAATAGTAGACCTTTTTTTTAGCTTAGAAGAACTACCGTTCACTTTAAGTGAGCGTCTGCTCCATCTCTAATTCTTACGAATTTCTGAAATTCCTCATCCTCGACAAGAGAGAAGGGGTAATATTCTTTACACATCACTTTTAGTAACTGAATATCTAAAGCCCGTTTCCTAGTAATTGAGATTGGTTGATTTACATCAACGAATGTATTCATCGATGTCTGAGCAAACCGCGGAGTCGATAACGGTGACGGTCTCCGATCCATGGTGTCGTCCAAGCTGCACCATTCCAGAGAAAACGTGGAGGCACTGGCATTAGAACTACTTGCTTTTGGGAGTGGATTAGAGTCACTTCGATGAGAAGTTCTAACCCCGCAGTCATCCACTGAAGGCGAACGTGATCGCTGCGCATTTCCCTCGCGTTTTAATGGTATCGACCGGTGCAAAGTCTTAAGGTGTCTCTTCAAATTGGTCGTCGATCCTGACGATATAGATAAAATCGCCTTGCCATAGTTGCATTTCCCTTTCTTGTCCTTCTCGTTCTTTTCGAAATGATACCAAACATTACTGGTAAGTCTGCTCATTTTCTTGACCTGTTACAGACAAGGGGAAACTTGAAATAAACACGCAAATCTATGAAAAACGTCGATAAATATTTGGTGTTACGATTATGTTTAAACGTTTATAGTGGTCATTTAAATACACTTGGATCGTAGTTTAGATTAAAAACTTAAAATAACATATAGCATAACGCTTACCAGGGGGAGAGAGAAAGAGAAGCGGTTAGCGGAGCGGTAAAGAACTAGCTCTCCAGTGGCACTGCTCCGAGCTGTGCTGAGCGATTGAATCGAACGTCGCGAACGAACTAGCTCTCCAGTGGCACTGCTCACTGCTCAGAGCTGTGCTGAGCGATTGAATCGAACGTTGCGAACGAACTAGCTCTTCTCGATCTTCGGCGTTTCTTATTCTTCATAGCGGAGTGGATAAACAATGAACGGCGTGGAAGAGAACAAACAAGGGTCGGGCGAGAATGGCAAAGCCGAAACCGACATTGTCTGCGCCCACTCGACTGAAGTTCAATCGACGCCGACACACCACCGTCATTACGGCTTCCAAGAAGAACTACCGCTCACTTTTAGTGAGCGACTGCTCACCCGCTCTTTCAAAAGAACTGTTCTAAAGAGCTGATTCACTCACGAACGACCCATCTCTAGTCCTCCCCACTGTTTGCACCATGGAGGGGAGCAGGTAACAAAATCTAGAGGCATGAGGAGAGAGTGACGATTCTGGTCTACCATAGGGGCAGCCAGCAGTCTTCATCTACGGCAGTCACTATAACAAGTGGGAGAAAGCCATTGAAGCAACGTAATGGGGAAGTCACTGAGTAGAACCAGGAATTGAGAGTCGTTGCTTATGGAGGAGTTGAAGTGAGTTAAGACGTTATTGCTGTATATAAACTTGATGTGAATAAATTGTACATATGTGAATATCCTTAATGAGAGTTTCAATTGCAAGTACTACTTTTCACCTGAAAGAAGAGTCTTACCCACAATTTATATGTTTCCCTTGGGAGTGGCAGGACGAAAGCAAAAAGATGCGCCAGTCCACCACATATTCCAAATGAGCTAAAGCTTTAAAATTTTATGAGACCTGTGAATCTGAATATTTGCTTTCTTGGTATCAATACTGGATTCAAACGCGGCAGCTGAAAAGAAATTATTCCAGGATAATATAACTTAGTCTACGAGCTCGAATAATCACTGGAGCATGTCAAATCAGTTAAAACCAGTTTCACTTTGTCTTATAGCGAATTTTATAATTACCTTATAAAACAACTATGATAAAAGCAATGAAATCTACTCTTAATACAATTTTAATAATAAAGTAAATACTTTAATCAACAAGTCTCACTATTACTATGGTATTTAGTAAGATTCATAAGTTACCTAACGAAATTACCGCTGTTCTCCAGAAATTATAAAAATAAACGTGAATCTCATTAAAACAATCCACTTTTTCTAATTGTCTCGATTTGTAATCCCGCATCCCGATTTTTTTTTTTTTTTTTTTTATTTTTTTTTTTTTTTACTTTCCGTCCCGATTTTTAACAACGTGGACCTGGCAACACTATCGAGACTGCCTGCGCTGGTTGGCTTTTTTATAGCCTTGGCTTATCTTTCGCTGAATTGCCATAGAACAATGGTGTTTTCCGTGGAAAAATAATATTCTGTGGTGGATTACCAAAATCCCCCATTCTTGTGGTACACCAATTTTACTCGAATTTTAATATTTCCTAGTTTAATTAATTCCCAATCTGTTTGGTCATGACAAATTTCCTCGCAATTATTCTCGTTTTAATTTCTAAAAGTCACACATGGTGGTGTCATCACATGTCGACACTAGAACATGTCTTACTTTAAATTTCAAGTTACCTTTGAACTGTTACATTGTTGTTATTAAACCTATGTTTCTCTCTCCTTTAATCCTACTTTTATGTTCCTAACTTTTTATCTAAAAAGTTCAAATTCTTTATTTTATTAATAACTCCTTGAATAAATTTTAAAAGCATACAAAATACACCTTAAAATGATCGACATTCTTTGCTTTCTTAGTAAAAATAAATGCAACAAAATTAATTATGACTGAAAAACAGCCTTATTTGAGTCTGCTGTCTTTTACGAAAATGGTTTAGAATCAATTTAAAAAGTGCTTTACTATTAAGAAAATGCTTATAAAATTTCTTTACTATACAGCTATATGAGATTAACCCCCTTCTAAATGGTTTTAGCAAGATAATGGATGTATAACAAGGTTATATTCTGAGCTGAAAAGTACTTTACTATTGAAAATGGTTATAAAAGTTATTTGCTATATTCATTCCATGTAATAGGCCTCCTGCTGAACGGTTTAGGTAAGATAATAGATATACACTGAAGAGCCAAAGAGACTGGTATAGGCATGCATATGCAAACACAGAAATATGTAAACAGAGTACGGCACTGCGGTCGGCAGCGTCTATATAAGACAACAGGTGTCTGGCGCAGGCGTTAAATAGGTTACTGCTGCTATAATGGCAGGTTATCATAATTTAAGTGAGTTTGAACGTGGTGTTATAATCGGCGCACGAGAGATGGGACAAAGGATCTACGAAGTAGCGATGAGGTGGGGATTTTCCCTTGCGACCATTTCACGAGCGCACCGTGAATATCGGGAATTCAGTAAACCATCAAATCTCCGACATCGCTGCGGCCGGAAAAAGATCCTGCAAGAACAGGCACAACGACGTCTGAAGAGAATCGTTCAACGTGACAGAAGTGCAATCCTTCCGCAAACTGCTTCGGATTTCAATGCTGGACCATGAACAAGTGTAGCGTGCAAACCATTCAACGAAACATCATCGATATGGGCTTTCGGAGCCGAAGGCCCATTCGTGTACCCTTGCTGTGTGCAGGCCACAAAGCTTTACGCCTCGCCTGGGACCGTCAATAACGACATTGGCCTATTGATGATTGGAAACATGTTGTCTGGTCTGACGAGTCTCGTTTCCAATTGTATCGAGCGGATGGACGTGTACGGGTATGGAGACAATCTCATGAATTCATGGATCCTGCATGTCAGTAGGGGACTGTTCAAGCTGGTGGAGGCTCTGTAATTATGTGGGGCGTGTGCATTTGGAGTGATATGGGACCCCTGATACATCTAGATACGACTCTGACAGGTGACACGTACTTACGCATCCTTGGTGATCACCTGCATCCATTCACGTCCATTGTGCATTCCGAAGGACTTGGACAATTCCAGCAGGACAATGCGAGACCCCACACGTCCAGAATTGCTACAGAGTGGCTCAAGAACACTCTTCCGAGTTTAAACACCTCCGCTGGCCACCAAACTCCACAGACTATTGAGCATGTCTGGGATGCCTTGGAATATACCATTCCAGAAGATATCTCCACCCCTTCGTACGCTTACGGAATTATGGAAAACCCTACAGGATGCACGGTGTCAAGTCCCTCCTGCACTACTTCAGACATTAGTCGAGTCCATGCCACGTCGTGTTGCGGCACTTCTGCGTGCGAGCGGGGGCCCTACACGATATTAGGCAAGTGTACCAGTTTCTTTGGCTCTTCAGTGTATAACAAACTACATATTTTATTGTTCAAATTCCTACCCCACTATCTTACTTCAGAAACACCAAAAGTTTCCTCAGTTGGATTTTTTTTTTTTCCAAAGCTACGAGAAAAATAAGTGCACAAAATCAAGTAGTTCCTCCACTACATAACAAATTATAAAAATATCTGATTGACGATCAGCAAGCAGTTTTCTACGCGAACCACCCGGAAATGAATACGATGAACACATTTTGATTCGTTTAATATTTTCTCCCATAGTGTATATCAAGGGTCACGTCACGTCACGAAATACGGTCACGGATCTAACTTTCAAACAGCAAGGTTATAAGTAATTTCTGTTGAAAGCCGGTTCATTATATTACTGACGACCTAAAGCCTCACTTCCTGCTAAAGAACAGCTGTCAGTTCTCAGGTTAAGAAACGCTGCAGGGCTACAAGAGGGCTCCACCGTCTCCAGAAATAGATCACCTGCCTCAGCAGATCGCTTCTCTCCCACACCCGCAAAACGCCTCGGGGTCAACACATTTTAAAGAACGAAACTGGAAACGCGGTTTACAGGGCGTGGGCAATAAAAATAAACGAAGATAAAACGCACTGAAAGGAAGGGGTGGACCAAAAACAGTTTCACTATTAAACCACAAATCTAAGAAAACTTCTTAGTGATACAATCATACCAATGTAAAATTCGCACGAATAGACATGATTAAACAGCAGTGAAGTGTTAAAATACATGAAAAGTAGTTTTGCCAACCATAGAACTCAACTTTGCAAGTATACAGACAGCTGTCGTTTATCATTGGGAAAGCTATGCAGTTACGGTGAAGTCTGTTTCCTTCTAAATTCTGGCAATCTGTTTTACTTCTGCGGTGAACCTGAGGGTAAACTGAATCGATCTGGATTCATAATAAACAAGAAAACCACTTATATCTATGCTTGAAGCAACATCTAGCAGAATAACTTCTCCGAATCTAAAGCACAGATCGTGCACGTTTATGCTCCCACTTCAAGCCACTCGGATGAAGAGATAGAGGACTACTACGAAAACCTAAATGAAATTTGTGAGAACGAAAGAGACTGTCACTTAAAATTGGTTACTGGTGACTTGAATGGCAAGATCGGCCCCGGGAAACAGGGCGACTCGGTGGTGGGCAACTATGGGACTCAAGAAAGAAACGACAAAGGAGAGTGGGAGAGTGGTACATTTCGTCGAATATTCAGAAATGCCTATCGTGAACACATTTTCCAAGAAGCATCCTTCTAGAAAGTGTGCATAAAGAAGCCCAAACTTTAGCATTAAAAATTGGCTAGTTGACTAAATTTGAAAAATAGGTTAATAGTTTACCTTAATATATATTTTACTCAAAAAAAGTATTATTTTAAAAAAATCAAACATTTACATTATTTATTTTGCATTTTAAAAACGAATTTAAATTTACCACGAAAACGCTCAAGACCGTCATGGCGTCTTGAAAGACGT
Source organism: Vandiemenella viatica (assembly GCA_031002005.1). Taxonomy (NCBI): domain Eukaryota; kingdom Metazoa; phylum Arthropoda; class Insecta; order Orthoptera; family Morabidae; genus Vandiemenella; species Vandiemenella viatica. The sequence goes on from JARYHS010008074.1 coordinate 180,894,881, forward strand.
CACCCCCTCCCCCTCCCGAACCAAAACAAAGCAGTCGTCTATGTATATGGCAGGTCTCAAGTGTTCTTTCATTAAAAACGAATTCCTCATTTTATAAGTACTTTGTAGTGTCCCAGTGTAGAAGCACAATAATAAAAACGCCAAACAAGTTATTTATATATGTTTCAAACAATGAACAGATACGGGAAAAGTGGTTAAAACTTGCAAGGAGGAAGGATTGCCATAGTTTATCAACAGATTCAAGAATCTATTTTTGTGAAGATCATTTTGATGTCAGAGTTTGTGCTCAATATATTTCTAAATCTAAACCAAAACTGATGAATTTTGCAGAACCACTACTTTTCAAGTACTGACAACATAATAAGGTATGAGTTGAGGTTGTTTTGGTTTTATGATTTATAATCTTTCTTTAGTGTTACGTTTAATATAATAAACACACTCTGCCAGCACTATCGTTACCGTGGTACTGGTACCACAATCTGATGATAAACACTTATGCAACTCGATGAAACAAATCGAAAATAAAGAACAAATTTTTTCTCTCTCATGGTTCTCGAAATATCATAACTGAAAGGTGATATTGTTAGGCGGATACGAAGTGTAGAGCAGACTGTAAAATTTTCCACACCTATTTTTGAGGATATACTTTTCTAGAAAAGGTGCATATAAAAGCAAAAAGAAACATACTTTAGACGTGATGCAACTGAAAAGTTGCGATACGGGCACGGCACAGAAATAATAGTACCTAACAACAACCATATCCAATGACATTATTATCGCGAAAGATAGTATCGAAGCGAAGAACGAAATCATTTGTTATTTCACTTAGGTCTTCCTTCTGATTTAGCTATTTAGCACTTGCTTCGCAAATGTAACCTCATACCAGTATCAAGTAATTTACAAAACGTATGTCTAAGCAATAGATTATTGTTTACAAAACTGAACTAATGCTATTTAAGCTCATAATGAATAACTGACACATGTGTATACTTACATCGAAGTTTTAACATTGCGGAATTCCGATGAGCAAAAGTCGATGTTTGACGTGAAAAATCTGCCAAATGTTACGAGCGTCAATTTTGGGCAAATTTATACCGTTAGCTTTGCTCAATCCTGGTTCTATAGCGAATTACACTTGTCTTTCAGCATATAACTGAGAACAACTGTATTAACGTGACAAAGGTTCCTACAAACGAATAATTTACCAAGTAACCGGTTCTGTTCCACGAAAATGTCAATAACAACTTTGGCATCTCGGGTGGTGTGACGTAAGTTTTCTCATTGGCGTTCACGGTCACGTGACTGAATTCCTGATTTTGCCGAATTTATTTTCTAAATATAATAATAATCTTTATATTTTATAATAAATAATTTTGTTTTTTGTTATATCCTTAGCATGACCTAGACACTTCAATTGTTGCGCAGTATGTGTCAAACACCGGGATGTCCTGCAGTGTGAACAGTCAGTTCGCTCCACTGAGAGAATGCACTGTAGTGTCCAGCTAGCCGAAACTTTATTCGACACTTTCAGAGAGAAAATGTCAACAAAAAACTTGTGGGTTATAAGTGCAGTATTTGCTTTACTTTTCGAGTGGGAAGATCAGCAGAACTGTGCGATGTACAACGTAAATCATACCCCGACGGAATTAAAGACTAAAGTGCTCTACAGGAATTGGCTGCTAACTTTAACACTACTGCCAATAAAGTAAGCAGGAAACTGGAAATTTGAGGATAGTTTCATTGAGGAATAAGGAAAAAAATTATTAAAAAAGGTGTGATGAAACATGATATGTATCAAAGAACATGGTAGTTTTTCGAAGCAGTAACGTTTATATTCTCCAGCCATTCAGACTCTTTAACTATTGAAAAGTTTAAATAAAAAGCCCAATTGAAATAACTTGATTATTTTTACTACTATTTACATTAACTTTTACAAAATGAAAACAGTTTGCTATTATATTTGAATCATATTGCCACAATACTTCTCCTTGTGATGAAACTGATAAATCTTCCTTGACTGCTTTGATTTTACGTTTTGTATTATGTAAAAAAATTTACCCAGTGTCACAAAAAAGATTTTCAATTTTCGGAAAACACTGCCGGATGTTAGTGTCTTTTTTTTATCCTTAGTCCTACTAAATGTAGCAAATACTTAAAATCCTCCGCCGTCATCCGCTGAAAGTTGTTAAGCTGTCGGAGTTCCAGTAACCTCAACTTAGATAGCAATGTCTGATGAATATCAAGCTTACCGCTTCATAATATCCTCTTGTGACATATGTAGTAGAGGATATTGATGTTAACATCAGTAAGATTTCGCTTTGCAAAGTTTGTCTTTCATGACAACTGACATAATGTATGATTGGCCAGTTAAAAAGTCACGTGCACCCTGACGTCAGACCCATAGAGGCCGCATTTTTGTAATAAGACTTCTTTTCTTTTTAATTATCGGCGAGGACAAGCAAGAAATACATGCAGCTGATTGAATTCTCAGATATTATTGAACCTTTTGACGTAGTTAGTACATTGTCAAACAAAATAAAGTTGGTAATCAATTTTAGGAGTTATTCTCGTAGGGCTTTTTCAGCAATCAATTCGGATACGAAGTCTAGTAAATCTTTCATCAGCATGACTGGTATCGGTTATAGAAGGAAACATCTGCATATAGAGAAAGAATAAAAACTGGAAGTCCAAAAATAAATGTTTATTTCATTTAATAAAATAGGTAACAGATAAATTGTATGATCTGATAATTACCAACATAAAATTAGAAAGGCGAGAAAATATGCAAGAGTAAGAAGCGAATTATCTGTGACATTCTCTTGTTAAAACGTTCCTTTTCATTCTCTTTTTTTGCTTCGACAGAAGTAATAAAATTGTAAAAGCAACAGACAACTGGTTTTTTCGCGTCAACATGTTTCACAACCCAGTGGCGGCTCTAGACGTAGTGCCACTGTGACATGTCACTACCTCTAATCATGAATAAATAAATTTAAAAATAAATGCAGTGAAAGAAAAATAAATATTTATAAATGCGGCATTCTCTACTCTACAGCTAGGGAACGTATTGAACTCCATCTGTTGGCCACATCAGTGAACTGTTTCGCTGTCGTGGAGACAATTCTTGGATGACACAGATCGCGCATGCACTCTAGCGTTTTCGCGGAAATATTCAAGGTCGGGGGGTTCGCTTTGTTAATGGGGAATGGAGACAACTTCGTTCTGTTACACGCTGCAGCTCGATAAAGTTAGTAATACTGCGGGCAGACTGCAGCAGCTACCATTTTTGTAGCATTCAACTAAATATCCACTGGAACAGTGCTCCAGCCTGTTCGCTGATTACTGGTGGTCCGCGAACATAGTTCAGGAGTTCCATAGGCAGAATATCAAACTCTGATACCATATTCGTACTGTATAAGGCTGTATGACCAACATTTAAAAGTCTTGAATATTTCAATGACTGGGAAAAAATGTGGCATTTCCACGATGAGGATGTTTCTACAACAGTCTATTCACTTCCATGTGGCGTCTAGAGATTAAGTAAATGACGGTTTACTAAGGGTTTTAAGTGGGTATGAGGAACCGCGGTAGTTGATAAGATTGGTAACGCACGTGGTGAAGTAAATAAAAATAAAAGGCATACGGTCTAGCCGCTAGTGTCTATTATTTTGGTTTATGTATGTAGGCCGGTGGTATAGTGTAGCGCCCATCCTGTAGTAACATTATTATTTATCTGGTTATTAACATTATTATTTATCTGGTTTGGTCTGATTAACATGTAATTAGCTTTTAGTAGTTCACATCTAGTTTTATATCTGCGTTTTCATAGGATTCAAAACGTGGTTTTAGATTTATTATGTTATAATGGTACATTTTAATAACAACAAAATAAAATTAGGCCCAGGGTGGAAAACATTAAAAAAGACAAGAGGAAAAATTGCGGAGGTAACTGGCGACGGAAGAAGGAAACTCAGAAGGGGAAAATGAAGTTGTGTAATCGTCGTCCATAGTCGGCTGAAACGAAAAGGAGGAAAAAAAAAAAAAAAAAAAAAAAAAAATAGGCCTGTGTGAGTTAGTGGCCTACAGCATTATTTTGGAAAATTTACTGGTACTCGGGTTGAAAAAGGTTTGGATACGCTGCCCTAGAAGCTTTGTCAATGCGAGCAAGCAATATGTTTATGAATGCACGCAACAGGAAAAGATTCTCAAGAGAAATGTGTTGCACTGCCGTCGTGGTTATCGAAGGCAGTGCCGGATAAGAACGTATGGGGGGTCCTAGGCACTCTCAAAAATTTTGATTCCCTCTGTTTTTGAAATTAATTATATGTATTTTATAAGTTCAAAGAAAAGGCTTTGTAGATGACTAATAGAATTTAACATATTTTTATTCAATTAACAAACGAATTTTACAATTTATCATATTTTGAAAATTACTTTTATTTATCGTACACTACTATGACACAAAAAAATTAATTTCCATGCTTTTCATATTATTTTGATTGTTTTATTCTGGATGATTTTATTTTTTATAATTTTTATTTAGTGAAAAAAGTGAACTTTCAAGGAGCCATCAAAAATCAGGGGGTTCCGGCTACTGCCTAGTCCTACCTTTTGGGTAATCCAATACTGCTTGTAGATCAACTTGTCGGTTCTTGGCTAATCACTAAATGTTTACCGTTTGGTCAATTTTAAAACATTTATCATTGATTAACTTCAAAATAATTTAATTAATCCGGCAGTAATTGCAGGTAATGAGACTTTCACACGTTACAAATCTTTATATAGCGAGATTCTTACTCTGAGCTGTTTTTCACCTTTCACTTCAATGATGATCGGTAAGCCGCGGAAACATTCAGTGGCGGATCCAGGGAAGGAGAGGGCTAAGGGGGTTAGGCGCTCCCCACCCTCAAAAGCACCAAGGTCACCCCCGACGACATGGATTTTGGAAACTTTTTTTTTTTTTTTGCTGTTCTTATAAGGGCGGCATTCTGGAGTAATGAGCCCCCAAACCAAATCCTAGCCCCCCCCCCAATCAAACCAAAATCCTGGATCCGCCACTAGAAACATTTTGTTGTCACTACCTGAGCAAATCACATCGGCCGCCACTGTCACAACCTATTGGTTATTACCGATTGTTGCAGCTCCCTCCTACAGCAGTATAGAGCTATGTAACTTATTTTTTTTATTTATTTCGTCACATGCAGCGCCACCATGCAAAGTATGGTATTGTTAACTTCCGGTAGACCACTGTACGTTTGTTTTCGTTTGAGATCCAGTGTATGTACAATAATTTAACAGTTAAAAAGTTTTCAAAGCCGGAGCATGTAATCTGTAGAAGTATACTAAGCAAGAATTGATTAACAGGTAAGACTTCAAACCATCAAAGCCAATTAAGCCTTAAATTTACCGTTTAATTTGGGCCTCTTGCCGGCGTTTCGGTCCTCGATTTGAACCGCTTGAAATCATTTTAAAAATATAAATTTCCAATTTTAGGCCGAAATATTTTTATCATTGCTTTTAGAATAATTTTTGCGTTGTATTTACAAGTAATATTGGAGAGAAGAACTGAAGTTGAACTTCTTCTTCTGTATACTGGTTAAACGAGTTACGTGCCGACCCTGAAAATAAATTTTTGATCTTTCATGAAGATACGTAATATTATCAATTAATATTGTTTATTCCTTTTGTTGAGTTTAAACGATTGGTCCATGTTGCTGGTCATCCGCAAAATGTGCGTCGACTGATGGCAAATTTAGTATTAGAACCGCTTTTTACCTGTTTGCTTTATGGATTTTTCATCGTCCGAGAAAAATCTGAACTGCAATATATTTTTGTCATCTCCTACATACTTAAAAATAAATAAATTTAAAAAAAAGAATCGCATGAAAACGATTAACTTGAGCAAACTATTTAATACTTTTTTGTAAGTTGAATAGATTTTCAGTCTACCCAAAGTATTTTTAAAGTTAATTTTCTCATAGAATGTAGCAGAAAAAGGTAACAATCCATAGCAAATCAAGGCCATGTTGCCGTAATCTAAGCACAACTACAACATAAATAACTGATTTCCAGCAAAGGCGCATACGAGATTTGTAGTCACTTCAAACCGTGAAAATCAAGTAACCACTTACCGCAGCTGTAAAACGATGAATTAAAAACTGATTTAGCAAAATCACAACTACACACTCGGTTCCACTCATGGAGGAAAGAAATATATGGTGACGACGCAAGAGACCTTCAGCACGCATTGAAGTGACGCCGGGTGGAGAAGAGTGGCCGCCAATTACCTATCCATACAGACACGGGGAATATGTACAAAAACCTCAAGGGGACTCTAGGATAAACGTGACGCCGCAATCTGATGATGGATTATTAAGTAACCCTGTGAGACAAATAAAAAATGGAGATTAAATTTTTTGATATCCTGCTTATTTTTCGAAATATTCTGTCTCAAATGTGAGATGTTTTGGTTGAAAGTCAGAAGAAAAAATTGGTCAAAGTCAAATTTGATGATGGATTCTTATTTAAAAAGACGAGACACATAAAAAAATAAGGAATAAAATTTTTCGATATCTTGCCTAGTTTTCGGGATATACTGTCTCAAAAGAGAGGTCGTTAGGCTGAGATGCGATCTGGACCAGAAAAAAAATATCACCAAATTCACAAGGAACTACATGTTGGATATTCACAATAGGTGTTTTATTTTCTTGTTGTCAAGATGAAATATGGTCTGGATCAGAAAAACTCATCTAAAGCACAAGGAACTATACCTGTAGGTGATGTTTGACACTCGATATCTAGAGAACTAAGTGAGATATCAAAATTTTGTATTCTTTACTTTCATGGCGATACAAAATAATTTATCATCAGATTGTGGCACCACGGTAATGATAGAAATGTCATCAAAAGATATTTTACTGTTGGTGGCCTACATAAATTCACCAGCAACATCAGTAAATTTATCTTGTTACCATACATTGTAAGCTTAATTGGGAATAGCTGGAAGTATTTTACATCGTGATACATGTTTTGTGACTAACATGGTTCCCATAAAATTACTAACAATAATAGATAAATTCTTTGTCCCTTATGCAACAACAAAACCATTCTGGTACAGACTGTACTTAGACCTAACCACAATCTTCATTAAATTGCCGCTACAGAATCAAACTATGTAGACACAACCACACACGCATATTTGAATCGCAAACTGCATTTGGTGTAACAACATCGCTTGCTTCATCAAGATTCCTAGATTGCATAGCATAATTTAACACATTTAATTTCATCATACACTGTCAGTGTAAATGGTCCATTGAGGGGACTGTACACCTAAATAAAACATCTTTAGAAAATGTCGGTAATACATTTATCATAGTCGGCTTGTAAATAAGAGAGGAGATTAAGACCTGAAATTTTCCTTCACATTAAGCTGGAGTGTCAAGCTTTTGGCAGGCATTCCATTATTCATAAATCTAATACTCCATGAATCTAAAGAAAATCGTTAACAATCAGTGCATTCTTCCTGTACTGACATATGGCTGTGATACCTGCACACTACATGAATTTATAAAAGGTAAACTTAGGACAGCCCAAAGAGCAACTTAAAGGTCAATTCTAGTTTAACTAAAAAAAAGACAAGAAAAGAGCAACTGACATTAGGTTAGTAACAAGGCTCACAGACATATTAGAGAAGACTGCCTCCCTGAAGTGGCAGTGGGGCAGCCGTATTTCTCAGAGGAAAGATCAAAATAGGCAGAAATGGTGGAGCCCAAGAGGTTGCCAGAGACTGAGAGGAAGACCATCAGACCGATGGGAAAAGGACATGTGCAGGGTTGTTGGAGTTAACTAACTGCTCAAGTTCTATCTGAACTCATCATTCAAAGAGACCACTTCATTTAATGACTAAACTGGCAGATGATGATGATAATGATTTTCCAGCTATCTGACATTGCATCAAGATGAAATAATTCATTTTTTTTTAATTTAATTTAATTGCAATGGAGCACAGGCTCCGGTGGCAATTTCCCTACACACCCAACTTCCCCCTATCCTACACTCACCTACATTTGCCCTCTACAAATTATAACTTTAAATTCTTTCAAAGTTTTCGGTAAATTATTCATCAGTCCCCTGGTAACTCATTCCAATCCCTGACCTAAAAAAGAAAATCTTCCCCACCCTTGTGCCTGAAATCGAGTGCCAGCTTGTGGTAATGGTCATCTTTTCCCTTCCATGAACTACTTTTCATACCTACTGCGATATCTTTCCATGCCTCATCGCCAGTATACGCCCTGTACACTCCCTTTACCCTCCTCATCCTCCTCCTGTCTTGCAATGAATCCCATTCCAGCTCCTTTATCATATCTGTCACTGATTGCATTCTGCGATAATTTCCAGAAATAAATCTAGCAGCCCTTCTTTGCACCTTCTCCAACTCCTGTATTTGATACTCAGAATGTGGGTCTCATACTACACTACCATATTCGAACAATGGTCTGACCAAAGTTTTGTAACCCAATTCCTTTACTTCTCTCGTGCTCTCTCTCCAACAAGTGCAGGATTTTGAAACCTTTTCCTACCACCTGCCCAATGTGTCCTGCCCAATTAAGCTTGCTATCAAATGTAATGCCAAGATATTTACATTTCAAGTCTTCAGCAAGCAATTCTTCCCCAACCTTATATTCATAATTAACCTTTTGTTTTTTATTTGTGTATCTAATTAGCTGACTCTTCTTTGCATTTTACTTGTACAACTCAGGTACTCAAAATGTTTGAAACTCCATGGTAATCCTTCAAGTAGTTTTTGCATGAATTATTGTCTACTAAATAAATGGTGACCTTTTTTTCTCTCTGTTTCTCAGTTTCTTAGCATTGCATTAAGATTCAACACACCTAACTTCACCCGAGACCCTTTGCTGCACAATATTTGAAACCCTATGGCAACCTGACCAGTAGTTTTTTCATTAATCATAGTCAACAAAACAAATACCGTATATGAACTTCCTTTTTTCTCTATTTCTGTGATTTCCCTCATTTCACTCCTCGGATACCAGGTAGTACACTTTTTGAAACACTCTTCAAAAATGTATCCAACAATTTTTTGCATGAATCATGGGCGATTGTGGTCTCGGTTTAAAGAAAAAATGAAAGTATGTGTTAGTACCTCTCCTACATTCGTGGTAGCTGGAAATCAAAAAAGTTCATGTGCAAAATGAACACGTAATTTTAGACTATACTGATTTGGCAAGTGTAAATAAATAGGATCATAATCCAGAGACTAATTATCTTATTCAAATGAATCAAAAGTTGGTTTGAAGAGGTTTCTATGTGCTACAATTCACCCTGGACTCAAGTCTTTATATCAAAAACTTAAAAATAAACTAGAATGTAATTTAGATAATTTCCAGATTTTCATAAAATGTTGCAACATATGAGGGCAGGGTAAAACTAAAATTACAAAACATCTGGCATGTATGAGTATAGCACAAAATTCCAAAAACTATGACACCGAAAATGCTGGGCCACAACCCAAAACCATCTTGCAGCTCTGTCCCGAATGTGGGTAATGTAAGTACATTCAGACAACTCAGGTGGCATCTGACAAGTGTAGGCCAAGTATGGATGTCATTATCTTTATTATTATTACACTAGCCACAAAGCCCGTCAAAAATGACGGGTTTGAAGGAGTATTTTGGCAGTTAATTTCTTTTTAGTTGTTAACTAAACAGCATTGTTTTGAAATAAAGCTCAATGTGCTGTAATTTCTCGTCCCTTGTGATGTAGCAAAAGGTTTCAGTTGTCAACTTGATGGAAGTCGCTAATAATGGCGCTAGAAAACCAAAGCTTCTATCACATGCGAATTGAAATATTCCCTGTATCGCATTTGAGTGTCATCATGAATCGCGATAGAAATTTGTTCCAAATTCTTCACTTCTTTACTTTTTACTATCTATGTTGATGAAGATCGATGTGTTAACTGATGACATAGGTTACATACAGTTAAAATAATGACCACAGTGAAAACGAAGGATGCTAAATTAAATCATAACAACTTCAGTGTTCTGGCAAATCATTTCTTAGCAATTGCTTAAATAAACACAAAAATAAATCATAATATAATTCCTCTTGCCTTGCACAGTAACAAAATGTTTCTGTTGCTATCCTGGTCCAGGTTGCATTTAAATATAACCACAGGCAGTTCAAGCATTGCCGTGGCGCCACAATCTGATGATGAATTCTTGTAGAACTGGACAAAACAAATCGAAAATAATGAATAAATTTTTTTTATATTTATCTTGGTTTTCGAGATATAGCATGTTGAAAATCGGTTATAGGTATAGTTCCTTGTGATTTTGGTGAAGTTTCCTCTGGTCCAGGACGTATTTCAACCTAACAACAACCACCAGGAAGAAAATAAAACACGTATAGTGCGTTTCCACTGTGTAGATATAGCGGTTTTGTTAATTTTTTTCTGGTCCAGGCCAGATCTCATTCAAACCACCTCAATTTTGAGATACAACATCTCGAGAACTAAGCGAGATATGGAAAGAAAATGTATTCTTTGTTTTAGATTTGTCTCTTCGAGTTACATACGATATCATCATCAAATTTGGCAATGGCGAAATTTTTCTTCTGTTCCAGGCCGTATTTCAACCTAACCACGTCAATTTTGAGATACAATATCTCGAGAATTAAGCTAGATATCAAAAAATTTTATTCCCTACTTTCAATTTTTTTTCGTCGAGTTACATAAGAATCCATCAATAAATTGCGGCTTCACGGTTATCGTAGAATCCCCTAACCACATACAGCACTACGCTAAACATGCCACCAGAGAAACAATAGGCCTAGTTCTGTTACACGCATATTAATACATATACTTATCACATTTTAGTGGCAATAATTCATTGCGATATAAACTAAATCAAAAATCTTCAAAGATGTTTACATCTGCCTGTCACGTTATCCGTTATTCAGATCAGTATTACAGTTAAATACGGCTGAAACATGTCATCAGTAAAAAGCAAAGGAAATTTAAAAAAATATGAACAACTTATGGATTCCCAGGTAATATTAGATTACTAATAGAGCTAAGTATTACTCTAACCAAACTTTTCAGAACACTGATGCTCGAAATCATGGAGATTTGTTTAATCATTTTTGTTAATTTAACTTAAATTTAATGTACAAGACTGATATATCCTTGAAAATAACTGCAGCAGTATCTGACACTGCCTAAACTGAGTTTTTTTTTCTGAATTCATTTAAGGAACTCCTTTATTGAGGTTCTTTTTATTCAGAATATAACTAATAGACAATTATGTAAATACATACTGAACTCATCCGTTTTCTTTTTTATGTTAAAATGTACAACCCATGTTTCACATCTGGGTGGAACATGGAATTTATCGCATGGTGGTTCTAAGGTACACGATGAAGTCAAATCAGAGGATGATTTTCTTCATACTTAGTCAGCCAGCCTTTTCAATATTAATCTTAGTTCTAGTTTTAAGTCACAACGGATATCAAAAAAAACTGCCAAGTATTTGCTTGGCGCAACTGACTTTCTACACGATTCCCTTGTTCTGAAAAAATACATTGTTTCATGAAATTAAATGATAGTTTATCTGCTAGTGTCCATGTGACTTAATTAGTAAACCAACATATACTGATAACATATCCTTTAATCTTAAACCCAATACTTCAAGTCTACAGTAGTGTATGATACCAGCATAACTACTTTACACCATACAAGGAATAGATGCCCTGATACTGAGGCATTCAATTGCGAGACATTTCTAAGTAGTAATCAAGTTGGAATTCACCTCGCGCAAGCGTTACAGCATTATAAATACTTTTTGAAGTAGTTCCAGCAGTGTCATGCTGGTCCAACATGTTTTACAACCTGATTACTACCTGAAAACAATAAGTATCATCATTGACTACTGCAGTATTAAACTGTTATTATCTTGCACAGCATAAAATAGTCCTGCTGGTTTCATATACTTCTATACACCCTAACTTTCTTCTACAAGCATTACTCTGAAGAGTGTCAGAATAAAGACTGAGAAGAGGAATTGATAAAGTATTTTCAGTCACAGCTACTTTTGATGCCCCATGATTTATTTTAACTTCTGCAGTTTAGTTCTTGTACAGCCTGAGGATTAAATGTAATACTACTCAGCCAAAGTTTGTTGATAAAAGACCTTGAATCATTTTCTTATGGCAACACGGTTAAATGATTTATAACACAAATCAACATCCATACTGTTACATCTCTCTACTTGGTCATTTGCCAACACTTTACTGTAAATGAAAGTGACTGTCAGTCAGCAGTTTAACTTTTTATGGCAGCAAATTGAACATACAGCAGTAATCACAACCTGAAGTTGTTTTTCTTGAGCAATGCAGTGAAAGCATCCCTTGTCATAGCCAAGTGGTAAAGATTCACATCATCTTCCCCAGCCATGGGGAGCCTTAGCTTTCCTGGCTTTCTCAATTGTAAGTTTCTGTGATGTTCTTAGGAAACTTTTCTTGGACTTCAGTCTTTGCCTTTGTGATAAATGCCCAGTAATGGACGAGTTCTTTCATGGTCCACTTTGCTTCTTTCATTATTTGCTGCTATTTCTCTTTGAACAGAAGGTGGTACTATTCCTGCGAGGCGGTGGAGCCATTCGACTGGAATCGATTTTAAGCAACTTGTAATGATTTTGCAGGTGTCTTTAAGTGCAATGTCCACTGGTTCTGCATGAGTTGAGTTGCACCATTCAGGAAGGACAGGCATACTCTAGAGCCAAATAATACATTGCTAAGGCAGAAGTTCTGATGCTTTCCAGTTAGCTAAGCCATTGTGATCCAGCCAGCTTTTGCTTAGGAGATTGTTTCTTGTGAAAACATTCAGCTTGGAATTCATGCAATGTTTCCTGAATGTAAAAGATCTGCCTAGGGTCACTCCTAGGTATTTTTGAGTGTCGCAGTGTTCCAGGTTGACCCCCGACTATGTTAAGTTTAGCCTATGAGTGGCTTCTTTATTCCTTAAATGAAAAACACATACTTGTGTCTCTGCAGGATTTGGTTTAAGATGGTTTGTGTTTAGAGCTTTAGTGAGGGTGTTCTCCACAAGACTGAAATTCCTGGTCATGTTGTAGAACTTTTGACTAATAGTAGCTGATGGTTGATGGTGTCACCCGCTGCTGACATATCAACAAATACCACTGCTGTTGCCTTACAAGCTTCAAATCCAATTCCTCAAGTTATGGACATTGTAATTCTACTATAGTGTACCTGACCCATAAATTTAAGAGGCAGATGGTATATCCATTCATCTCTTTCATTTTCTTATGTACACTAAAATAATCATTCTCTGGAAAACTTGTATTTCTTTTAATGCAAATTAGACCTATTCTCTGTAACTTTCTACTACCATTATTTTTAGGTAATGCTTCTAGAATTTTTTTTCTGTTATCCATTCCTGCCATTTATTGTTGTTCATACAGTTTTGTTTAGGGTCAAACAATACCAAATAAAACAATATTCATGAGCTCCTGCCTATCATGATAGGCCACGATACACATTATTCATCATTATTTTTTGATGAAAGTGCTTATTTTGTGTGTTTAAAAGTCCAGCCAAACGCTCCTTTATAACCTTTGTAAACTATGGTTTATAAATAGTGTGTACTACACCAATGAACAAACACAACAATAAACATTCCCCAAAAACTGAAACTGTTCCCACAATAGCTGAAATTGTTGCAACTTGCTCGCTGAAACCCAGCTGATATTGTGAATAATTGACATATCATTTTCTGTTAAGATCATTTACACTGTAATTTTGGTGAGATAAGTGCAGCACTAAAATAAAGTAGTGACATGTATACACATTCAGAAGAAAGAAAACCACTAAAGATACTTGCAAAAAACGAGAGAGCTCTTTAGTGCAGAAATCGGCATTTGAGAATGAAAAGGTCTGACGCCTCTTAGATCATGACCATGAGTTACTTGGGTAGATTTTTGGGGAAGTAAAAAAGAAAAAATAAGTGTGTTGGCTGCTTACCACAGTGGAAGAATGACTGATGAAAATTAGGCTCTTGGGGAGAAACTAAAATCATACTCAGATTTCAGAGGTGAGAATAAAATAATCACTATTGGTGGGGATTTAAATTTACTAGGTGTAAATTGGTAGGAAAAAGATTATTAGTATCACAATGGAAGAGAGATTTGCAAATACTTTCATAAGGGAACAGTAGGGGACAAAACATGTTGGATATCTTCCTAATAAAGCCTGATGATTACCTTGTGAAACAACTGAAGGAATAAGTGATCATGAAGTAGTTCTGATGGATATTAGAGGAGTAAGTAAACCAGCAGCCAAAATTGAAGGGGAAGAAAATAGGTACAGTTATAAAAAGGCACAGATTTTGAACCTGATGAGATATTTTAGGGAAAGTTTCAACAAATGGAAGGATGGCACAATTACAGTAGAGTCAAAAGAGTTCAAGAAGATAATAATAAAATGGTAAAGAAATATTTATTCCAAAACAAAAAATAAAGATAAGTACAGAACCTACGTCCTATATTAGGGAGATGAGGTAGTTAAAGAGGTCGGTAAGAAGAGAACATAACAGAGGTAAAGGATAGCAGAGTAGTGGGGAATATTTGAAATTACTAAACAAAAAATTAATAATAGCAAAGAAGGTGGCTAAAGATGTGTTTATGAAGAGTATTATTGGTGCAAGGGGACCACTGACTGATTCATCTCGAAATTTCCATGGCTACGTTAGAAAACTGAGGGGAAAAAAAAGTTTTGAGAAAATTAGAGATAAGGATGGAGAAGAAGTTACTCAGGATTTCAAAAAGGAAAAGATACTAAGTAACTGGTTTAGTGAAACCATTAAGGAAAATGATTCAGATGTGGCAGGGTGTATATTACAGAATGAGCATAACCACACGATTAGAAATGAGCAGACTGAAGTATCTTAAATTCATCCAGCGGATATCATGAAGGCACTAAGAAAGCTGAAAAAAAAAAAAAAACATAAAGGGGCTGGTGAGGCTAATATTACTACAGATGTCTTAAAACAAGCAGTATGTGACACTGTATGTTATCTTGAAATATTATATAAATTAAGTCTGGATACTTCCTGCTTTTCAGAGAACTGGAAAAATGTGGTAATAGTACCGGCACATAAAGGAGTGGTGAGAAATAGTTGAAAATTATACGCCAATTAGTTTGGTAGGTAAATTAATCGAGAGATTGATATGCAAGCACATTAGAAATATATGTGAGGAGTGTAAGTGGTTTTCAAGTCAGCAACATGGCTTTAGGCAATGATATTCATGTGAATCTCTGTTATTAGGATATGTGCAAGATATTTCGGATGAAACAGACCAGGGAGGACAAATTGATAATGTAGCACTACATATTTCAAAAGCTTTTGACAGAGTGGGCCATAAAATGGTGATAAATAAGGTAAAAAGAAAGTGATTTGCTGCGTAGAAGAATGTTTAAAAGGTAGAAATCAAAAAGTTAGGGTAGGAAATGTAGCAACAAAAGAAGTGGAAGTGAAAATGGTAGTGCCACAGAGTAGCATATTGGGACCATTGCTATTCATTATACTAAAGAATGATTGTGTTGATAGTTTTCTATCATAAGTTAGGTTGTTTGCAGATGTCATAATGCTTTATAAGTGGATTAAAACGGTAGCAGACAGTGAACAGCTGCAGGGTGGACAGAATATCTGGTTGGGTCGGTAAACATGGGATGAAGATAACTTCAAAGAAGAGCCAGCTTATTAGATACACAGAAAAAAAAGCTAATAGTTGATTATGATTAAGGTGGGGAAAGAATTGATTGTTGAAGACTTGAAATGTAAATTTCTTGGCATTACATTTGATAACAAGCTTAACTGGGCAGGACACATTGGACAAGTAGTAGGAAAAGGTTTCACAATTCTGCACTTGTTCGAAAGAGTGATGAGAGAATGTACCAGAGAAGTAAAGGAGTTGGATTACAAAACTTTGCACAACCTGCCACATGAATCTGTTTCATGTGGCGGGTTGGGATGTGACCACATTTTTCCCCCTGCCATATGTCTCGCCTCTCACATGATTAAGATTCATGTCGAAATATTGTGCAATTTGTTTATGTTTTTGTGTTTTTATGTGTTCGTCTGGCCGTCCTGCCTTCATCTGTGGTAAGTGACGGGTATCTGTTTATTTTTCCCTATCCTATCTTATTTTCAAAACATCAACTTTTGTTATATACTTCCCTGACTTAAGTCATATATTGTCACCCAGACAAAAAATATCAACTTCCAACTTATAGATTTGTCTATGATAATTATGAAAGGATGCACTCAGCACTGGAGGATGGTAGATGGGTAAACAGAATGGTGGGCATGTATACAGCTTACGCTGGTAACAGGGCATGCTACATATAGGAGGAAGATTTAGGTGATGCATGTTGAAGGGAAGAGAGGAGCACAATAATAAATTAGTACCTAATTTTAGGTATAAGGAAGTTCTTATTTGTAGGCAGGAGAGCAAGAGAATAGGGAGGTTAAAACAGAAAAAAAATCTAAGAACGTAAATAATTAAATTAAAAATGTGTGAATTTTGCACAGGGCAATTAGCATTGGTTCATAAGTTCCAGAGCAATTAATAGTAATAATAATTGCTCGGAAGAAGAATCAAGGGTACAAACAAGAAGAAAATTTAAAAAAAGGGACTAACTATTCTGCCAGGACATGCAGAAGATACAAAACATAAAAAATTAGCATAAACAAAAAGATTTTAGGTTATCCAAATATCATACTGTGGTCATTTAATAGTGGTCATCATCATCAATTTTCCACTACAGCAGACTAGGTGTGGTAATCAACAAGCTTCTTCTATGATTTCTTGTCTCTGACCATTTCTCTTCTATTACTACTCCCACTCTTGACTGCAAGTGACCAGGTTTTTTTGTGCTTATTTCATGCAACTTCATCATTGTATTCTTCATGGTCTTTATAAGTAACCGATTTTTTTAAAATCTATCTATTGGCACCATTCTCCCCATGTGACCAAGCCATTTGAGTTTTTGTTCTTCTAAGATGTCTAGAATGATTTTTTGTAGTGCTAGTTGTAGTCTGATTTTATTTCATCTGGTCTCTGGATACCTGACTTGGAAAATTTCATTTCTGACTTTAAATCCATCTGTTGTCTGTCCTAGTCAATATGGTAGGTTATACTCCAAAGGCTAGTATAGGGAGCAGGTATCTTTTATTAAAAATACATTTGCTGCCTAGGAATACTTTTGTCATCCCCAAAATTCACCAAATCACTCCAGGCAAATTCCAGGAAAAGTAATGGTAAATTATTAGGCCTAGCAAGCTAATGGTTCATTGTATCCAACTTTCAGTCCTAAAAGAGGCATCAGACTGTTAAGAGTTGTATTATTTACAAATGATCAGAAAACAATCACATTAAATCTTCAGCAAATGGGTCTATAGGACTATGCAATACATTACATCGTGTGTGGTAATGATGCCATGGGTTAATTCTATCATGGTACTGCTACCACTATTCTCCGCCATGTGGACAACAATGATGTAAATACAAATTGCTGCTGTTTGTTAGTGTCCCATTGTTTCTGGGTGTGACTCTTTCAATATGCGGATAGTTACAAATGTCACTTGTGTTACCTGGTTTTCTTGGGCAGGAACAAATCAAATGTAATATATCCATAATTATTTATGCTTAGTAATAATAGTTTTCAACTTTAGCAGTATCATCTAGCCCATCCCTGACCAGGAGAAACATTTTGTAAAAGCCAATGAAATGCAGTATTTGCATACAGTGGAGGCACTCGATCTGTTCTATTGATTCAATATGGCAAGATGCATGCATGATTAAACCACAGAAAATATTTCCCTAGTGTTAATTTATTGTGACTTTTTGCTAAGGAGATCAGCTGAAACCTCAAGACACCTAAATTAGATCTTTCACGTTTACTTGGCAACATAAATCTGCTACTTCAACTGCAGATTATTTTATTGCTATTTACAACTATGTGTATAATTTTGGATAACTGGATATAGAAATATACTGAAGGGTTTAGTTTTAGATACCAATATCAGAGGTACAGAATTTTTTTAGTAACATTAGTAACATTTGTAGCTACCCGCACAGTCTATGAGTCATACCCTGCAACAGAGTGAAGTAATAAACAACAATGGCTGTTTACATCGCCGTTCTTCGAGTGTCAGAAAGTAGTGACACTGGTGTCATGATTTAGAACTAATCCAATGCCATAATACGGTGGCAATCAACCAAAAAACATTTTATTTCCTAGCATTAATTAAGTTGTAATACACCCTGAACTAAAACAACATCACTACAGGAACTGTCTGAATTAGAGTGAATGTTGACATGATGATCCACAGTGTATTAAAACCTAACTTAACTTAGTCCACAACCCGAAGGTTGGTTGGATCCTCCCGATGGAGGCATTCTAAGCCAATGTGTCAGAGGTAGGACGGCCAGTTCCTTTCCTCTGGGACCTACAGTTTAACGTGGAATCCGAACCACGAAATTAAAACCTAATTACTGCTTAAAAATAAAATAGCTCATGACTGAATACCACAGTATTATGGTATTATTACTTCGCATGGAGTAAAGTAGATCCACAGCTATCGTATATGCCCATATAGACCTATCCCAACAAAATAGAAATAAGTTTTACACCTTGAAAATACCTTACCCATGAGTGAAATCATTAGGAATGACCATGATGAAGACAAAAGAAATGAAACAATCAGTTTGAAATAAGCTTCAACTATTAATATGTTTACTTAAGATGCATATTAGATGGGGATTCTATCATCACCATGGCGCCACAATCTGATGATTGATTCTTATAGATCTTGACGAAACAAATTGAAAGTAAAGAATAAAGTTTTTTTTTGATATCTCGCTTAGTTCTCGAGATATCGTATCTCAAAATTGACATAATTAGGTTGAAATACGGCCTGGACCAGAAGAAAAATTTCGCTATAGCCAAATTTCATGATGAATTCCTATGTAACTCAACGAGACAAATGGAAAATAAAGAATAAAGTTTTTTGATATCTCGCTTAGGTCTCGAGATATTGTAACTCAGAAGTGAGGAGGTTAGGGTGAGATCCGGTCTGGACCAGAAATTCTTTTCACCAAAACCACCATATCTACACGGTGGAAATGCACTATAGGTGTTTTATTTTCTTCCTAGTGATTGTTGATAGGTTGAAATACGGCCTGGACCAGAAGAAAAAACACCAAAAGCAGAAGGAACTATACCTATGACTGATTTTTAACGTGCTATATCTCTAAAACCAAGCAAGATATCAAAAACATTTATTCTTTATTTTCGATTTGTTTCGTCGAGTTCTACAAGAATTCATCATCAGATTTTGGCGCCACGGTAATGATAGAACTGCCGGCAATTCTGTTAATAGTCATGTTAAAAATTAATGATATTACATGCGCTTAAAAAGTCATTAAACAAGTTTTGCTAAATTTAAAACTAGAAATCTTAAAAAAAAAACTTACCTGTGGCAGATCCCCCGGGCACACTGGAAGATTTATTCTGCAGCATTTTCTTGCTGATATGCGACGTAAAACAGGAATGAATGAACTGGGGCCAAGAAAGTTGAAACTGTCACCAATAAGCGTCGACTACACTAAAAAACAAAAGAGAAATAATTACAACTTATCGAAAACTTCAAAATTCTTAGAGATGACATATACACTATGCAATATTAACAGAATCACGGCAAAAAATAACTTCATAAACAGTTTCAACATACAACATAAACGAGAGGAGACTGCAAAAAAAAAAAAAAAAAAAAAAAAAAAAAAAAAAAAAAGAGATTGTTCTGAACGAATTAAAACATCTAACTCCCTAAGAAAAAGAAGAATTAAATAACTTACTACGAAAGATTATAAACTGTGCGAATTTTCTACACTTTACACACGTAACTAAGATACCCTTACAGTGAAACATTAAATTTTTTAACTTAATCTACTTTTACACAACATGACAGATTCAGGAACTAACATTTGCTACCTACCATTTGTTTGGTAAACAATGTTAAATTTATTGTCTCTGATGTGAAAACTGAAATGTAAAATCTCTGACCGAAAGAAGACAGCAGAGTCATTACACTGCAACTGCTAAGTGTTATCATGGAGGAAGGAATATATTCCTTCCTCCATGAGTGTTATGTCATTCCCATATAAAGCAGCATACATTTCGTTAAATTACATCAACAGTTGCATTTATAGAAGATACTGGCAATTAATTTGTAGCTACCTTTAAAAAAAATCTTTTCTAGAGAAGCTGTCAATTAGAAATACTTTTAATTTTCCCCTGGGTTTAATCTCATATCCTGCGAGACCTTTAAATGTCTTTCGAGCTTGCTAAGATAGGTATGCCCGAATATTTTACTCTTTTTTAAACAAATGTTAATGAGTTATTTTCACTTCTGGTTCCAAAAAGAATACAATTAGTGATTAAAAAGGACAAGCAGTTATGGTGGCAACCCCACTCTTAAATCGTAATACCCTATGTGTTGAATTGCATGAACGTTATTTCCCAAATCCTCTTCCAGCTGTGGCTCGGGGTTTCGTTTGCTATCCTTAATAAGACCTTGAACAATATTTTGTGGGTGACGTATCAGGAAAATCCATCCGTAGGTGTCAAGCTTTGTGATGACATACTTCATGTGTAGGAAATGGATCAAAGCAGCTGTTTCGTAACATGGAATTCTTTCCTTCTCCCAAATGTTTTGTTAGATCTCTGTCAATTATTAGTTGATTTTTCTCCAAATTGCTTCTGTAATTCAATCACAATAGTGTCTTCCCCAGGTGCCTTGTTATTTTTTCGGAGACTGAATATTTGTCACCAGTGGCAGATTCAGGGGGGGGGGCCTAGGGGGCTGAAGCCCCCCCCCCCAAAGCACCATGGTCACCCCCGACGACATGGATTTGGGAGACTTTTTTTTCTCTACTGTTTGTATGAGGGCGGCAATCTGGAATAATGAGATTTCTGTCGGCACCCCTTCCACGCCCGAGTCAAGCCCCCCCAAACCAAATCCTATCCCCCCCAAACCAAAATCCTAGATCCGCCACTGTTTGTCACTTCTTGTTCTGTCTGAGCATGGAAATTCAGCTAGATGGGATTATATTCATAGATAAATGAGATGTCACAAATGGAGAAATTCCCCAATTATTTGGTTAGGAAGTGGCAGTTATCACTTCTATGGTGATTTATCTACCTACATGGTTTTCTGAAACGGAAGCTGCAGGCATGGATGGAGAACCTTCCTTCCTCCATGGCTTCAGCAGTGGCGTAGCTAGGTCAACAAGGGCCCCGGTGCAAAAAATTTATTTTGGGCCCTCAGACGACCTTTTTTTATTTTGCTTTGTGTGCTGGTAGGGGCCCCCTGAACTGAGGATGGGGCCCTTAAATTGTTCTTTAGGGGCCCCTGAGTGGTTGGGGCCCCCCCTGAGCAGCGAGGGCCCTTAGTGAGGGGCTACTGTGCTCTCAGGGGCCCCTTAGACGGCGGTAGAGCTAAAAAAAAAAAAGGTCTCCAGTTTGCCGTGAAGGCTCGTGGGCCCTCTAAACTTCGCTTGAGGGCCCCTAGAGGTGCGCTTAGGAGCCCCTTGAGGTATGCTTGGGGGCCCCCTGAGCGTTAGGGCCCCGGTGCACTGCACCGCCTAGCCCCATAGTAGCTACGCCCCTGGGCTGTAGGTAAACTAATTGAGGTTAAGTCTGAAAGTTTTATTGGAATTTCTGAAGTTGTTTTCCGCAAGTTCCTGTAATTGAATTGTTTGATCACTGATTTATTGACACAAAAATTGTCTGAACGTTTTGGCGATTAATTGGCATTGTTCTAAGAAATTATCCCAGTTTCCCTGATATTTTTCTTGTAAATGAGTCACTTGGGGTAGATTTCTGGGATAACTAAAAAAAAATCAGTGTGTTGGCTGCTTATCGCAGTGGAAGAGTGACAGATGAATATGAGGCTATTGGGGAGAAATTAAATTCATATTCAGATTTTAGAGGTGAGAATAGAATGGTCATTATTGGTTGGGATTTAAATTTACGAAGTGTAACTGGATATAAAATAAGTTTAATAACACACTGGAATAGAGATTTGCAAATACCTTAATAAGGGAAGGAGTATTTTCACAACTGGTAGAGAAAATCACTATGGGCCAAATAATTTGGATATTTTCCTAATACCTGATAACCTTGTGGGGTGTCAAGTAACGGAAGGAATAAGTGATCATGAAGCAGTTCTGATGGATATTAGAGTTGGAAATATTTAAAACTACTAAAAAAAAGGCCCTAATAACAGCAAAGAAGGTGGCTAAATATTGGTTTATTAAGAGTATTATCAGCGCAGGAGGCCCATTGACTGATGCATCTAGAAATTTCTGTGGCAATGATAGAAAACTGAGAGGAAAGGATGGTGTCGAGACGCTAATAGATAAGGATGGATAAGAAGTTACTGAGGATTTGAAAAGGGCAAAGATTTTAAGTAACTGGAGAACATTAGGGAGAATGAATCAGAAATGGGAGGTTCTAAATCGGAGTACGAGTTTAACAACAAAATTAGAAATGAAGAGTCCAAATAAAATCGAAATTCCTTCTGAGTAAATCACGAGGGAAATAAGAAAGCTAAAAAAACATAAAGCGGCTGGTGTAGAGATTACCACAGATGTCTTAAAGATAGCAGGATGTGACATTGTACCTCCTCTTGAAATATTATTTAAATTGAGTCATGATACTTGCTGCTTTAAAGAGGACTGGAAAAGTACAATGGTAGTGCCGGTACATAAAGGAGGGGTGAGAAATCGATTATTTTTTTTAACTGCTTTACGTCTCTTTTTAACATCGAGGTCTTTAGAGACGGGAAAGGATGGGGGGGCAAGGATGGGGGCAAGGAATGGGATGGAATTCGGCCATGACCTTTCGAAGGAAGCATCCCGGCATTTGCCTGGAGTGATTTGGGGAAACCATGGAAAACCCAAATCTGGATGCCCGGACGGGGATTCGAACCGCCGTCCTCCCGAATGCGAGGCGAGAACGCTAAGTGAGAAATCGAGTTTAAAATTATAGGCCAATTAGTTTGACATCAGTGGTAGGTAAATTAATGGAGAGATTGATATGTAACAACATCAGAAATGTATGTGAGGAAAGTAAGTGATTTTCAAGTAGGTAACATGGCTTTAGGCAAGGATATTCATCCGAATCTCAGTTGGTGGGATATATGCAAGATATTTCAGATGAAATGGACAAGGGAGGGCAAATTGATAGTGCAGCACTAGATCTGTCAAAGGCTTTTGACAGCGTAAGCCATAAGATTCTAGTAAATAAGGTAAAAAATATTGGAGTGAATGAGAAATTGATTTATTTGGTAGAAGAATTTTTAAAAGGTAGAAAACAGAAAGTTAGGGTAGGAAATGCGGTATCAAAAAGTGGAAGTAAAAATGGGAGTTCCGCAGAGTAGCGTATTGCGACCATTGCTATTCATTATTCTAATGAATAATTGTGTTGATTGTTTACTATCAGAAATTAGATTGTTTGTAGATGACATAATGCTATATAAAAGGATCAAAACAATAGAGGACTGTAAACAGTTGCAGGGTGATAACGACTGGATATCTAGTTAAGTTGGTAAAAATGGGATGAAGATAAATGCAAAGAAGAGTCAGCTTATTAGATACACAAATAAAAAACAAAATATTAATTATGAATATAAGGTGGGGAAAGAATTGCTTGCTGAAGACTTAAAATGTAAATATCCTGGCATTACATTTGATAACAAGCTTAACTGGGCAAGACACATTGGACAGGTGGTAGGAAAAGGTTTTAAAATTCTGCCCTTGTTGGAGAGAGTGATGAGGGGATGTACGAGAGAAGTAAAGGAATTGGGTTACAAAACTTTGGTCAGACCATTGCTCGAATATGGTAGTGTAGTATGGGACCCTCATTTTGCGTATCAAATACAGTAGTTAGAGAGGGTCAAAAAAGGGCTGCTAGATTTGTTTCTGGAAATTACCGCAGAATGCAATCAGTGACAGATATGATAATGGAGCTGGAATGGGATTCATTGCAAGAAAGGAGGAGGGTCATGGGAGTGTACAGGGCGTATACTGGTGATGAGGCATGGAACGATATTGGAGTAAATATGAAAAATAGTGCATGGAAGGGAGTAGATGACCATGACCACAAGCCGGCACTCGATTTCAGGCACAAGGGTGTGGGAAGATTCTCTTTTTTAGGTAAGGGTGTCAGGGATTGGAATGAGTTACCAAGGATGATGAATAACTAACCAAAAACGTTGAAAGAATTTAAAGTTAAAATCTGTAGAGGGCAAATGTAGGTGGGTGCAGGATAGGTAGAAGGTGGGTGTGTAGGGAAATTGCCACCGGAGCGTTCCATTGCAATTTAATTAAATATTATTATCATTAATTCCCATTTAAGGCAACATATCCATTTCTTGATGACCACCTCTTCGCAGATGATTGTCCAGTTGTTACTGTTGTTTCAATAACAAGGGCGAACTGATTAAGTAACTTGATTTTCATAAAGGGGCGTCTACACGAGCATCATTTTTAAGGCAATGTGTAGCCGGCAAGTATTACGCCGCAATGTTGCGGCAATATGGACGTGTGACCGGACAATGCAGCCGAGTTTCCAGGAAATACGTCGCCATTGTTGTCGGTATTTCTGTGTGATGTCGAATGTGGCCGGCATGTTGACGGTGATACGGCTCGTCGGTCGAACATGCACGGCAACTTCTCTTCGTGTGTTCGAGTCTGATGCGCATATAGGCACTTTGCACGTTTTTTCTTCTATAAAATCCGTCTCAAAATGAATAACTGGTCAACCGAAAAGACCTTAAATTTTATAAATGAAATATATTTACACCCACAGTTGTGTGATGTTGAAGCATCCATTTACAAAAACCGAGTAAAGAAGAAAGACAGTTGGAGCTACATTGCCACAAAGTTTGATATTTCCAATGATGAAGCATACAGAAAATTTAAAAGTTTGAGAACATACGCCAAGAAAGAGTTAATATAGAAAACAAAAAACAAAAGTGGTAGCGCTGGTGGTAAGCAAGTGCTTACAAGGTTGTTTGCATTTAATGCAATGTCATTTGTGTTATCTCGTGATGGTCCCGATGAAGGGATGGACAGTTAAGATAACGAGAACAGTGCCAACCGAATGACTGAGGTGTGAGCTGATCAACATTCCATTTAGAATGTAAGTAAAACAACAAATCTTTTGTATCCTATTTCTTCTATTTTATTTTTAATGGTTTGGGATATTCTTTCATACTGCTAGAATACTACTGAAGTTTCATTATTTTTTTAAAAAAATCATTTCCATGTTAAATTGTTTACATATATGTTTAGCACTTCAGTTGTTGTATACGTGTAACCACGTAAAATCAGTAAAAGCCTTTTACTTCCTTCAAATTTGCGATAGGAATAAATGCAAAAAAATTAAGGCACATCGGATTCCAAATTATGGTAAAATGCTTCTCATTCAGAAGGGATAATGAGTCTGCCTGTCTCTTCGCTCATACCTGTATAAAAGCGTGAGATTATAATCAGTTAAATAAAAGACTGAGTCATATATTAGGCAGATTAAGCTTTTTTTTATTTTCAGAAAGCTAGTTCTTTAACAAGTTAAACACAATTCAGTTTAAATACATATCTTGCCATGCCACTCTACCAATGTCAGACATAAAATATTCAGTAAACTCGTCCCTCACTTGCTTTGAACGTGCACTGCTGTTTCTACCTCCACCTTGTAAGTCAGTTAGTTGCATTTCTTCGTTTCTCCATGAACCTTGCAGCACTCTTCCAGAGCTTACATCTTCTAGGTCAAAACTACCAGAAGGTGAATAATAACTTCGTGATTTTGTATTTCTTCTCATAAAATTATGCAGATAACAGCAAGTCAGAACTATACATTTAACATATTCTAAGTCAATATCAATTGTGGTATGTAATACTCGAAATACAAAAGTTAATATACCAAAAGCATTTTATAAGCCCCTTCTAAGTCTTGATATTCTGTAATAACAAACCTGTTTAGCAGATCCTATTCCTAAAACAGTACTATATGGCTTACAAATATTCTCTGTTAATGGGAAGGCATCATCAGCCAAAAACAGGTATGGTGATGGTGTTACTCGGCCAGGAAGTGGTTTTGATTTGGGCAGATTAATTGAAGAGTCCAATAGAGCCTTCCCAAATGTTGTGTTTCTAAACATTCCTCCATCTGATATTCTGCCTTGACATCCAATGTGGACATACAAAAACTGGTAATCAGCACTCACAACTGCAAATAATATAATGCTGAAAAATCCCTTGTAATTAAAATATTTACTTCCACTGTTTAGTGGGTATTGTAATAGAACTCTGTTTATACCCTGTGGTGCAGGGTTTGAGTCCCGCAGATGACGCCAAAGTTCTGTTTTGGATGGCCGAGTGGATATTGGTTGATTGACTGATTAATTATCGGACGTGTGATTACTAACCTGCCTGATAGTATCGTCTTCTTGATGTTCTTCTTCTTGACAGGACGACGGCCTTCTAGCTGACACCAGACGATTATTGATGACGCAGTATCGCCTACTGCGAGGACGATAGCTGCTAAAACAACTATTGTCTATTAAAGATATTAAATATTCTAAAATAAAGGCTGCGTAGAGTTCTTTGTCTTGAGTGATGTTAGCCTGATGCGGATTGGAAAGGTTTTACGGAAGGAAACAGAAGTTACAAAATAGTTCTGGTTTATTTGTCGTAAATCACACACAGACAGTTTCACAAACACAAGAACGTAATTTATGTCCCACGCAATTTGTTAGCTGCACCCCCGCTTTCTTGAATGTAGACTCCGGTTGCCGAAATGGGGTACAAAGTGATATTGTTGGTAGTAAAACACGTAACACTCGCTACATCGGTGCGTTAAGTTCAAAAGTCCGAGGCACACTGACTGCGTCTAGCTGCGAGCCAGCGCTCGTGCTGATGCAGCGCATACCGTCTCGTGTTACCTCGCACGGCTTTGAAGCTAAGAAGCCGGCTATATTCACTTCGCTTTTACACAATATTAAGGGGATTTATTTGGTGCCCTTACAGTAAACTATCGCTATTGTTTGCCGTCAATTGCTCCTAGGCAGTGTGGAAAATTCCAAAGATCATTAAAGTCTTTAGCTATGATTTTCCACCCATTTTCACTTTTTGGTACCTATAAAGTAAAAAATAAATACAAATATTACAGAAAAATAAATATAAATTTATATCTATAAGCATTTCAATTAATTTCAGATGTTTGAAACCGAAAATATGAACATTGAAGAAGTGATGGATTCTCTAACTCCACCAAAACAAAAAAAGGACAATACTTGAACAAAGTGATCACACTTTGCAAAAAGCAAGGCAAATAATAAAGAATGCCTCAATGAAAGATAGAAATGAATATACAAGTTTCGGAGAATACGTCGCGCAAAAAATGTGCTTTTATGATAAACCAACAAGGGCAGAAGCCGAGTTTAAAATTTCTTAAATTCCCTGCGAAGCAGACATGAAGATATTAAGGCCCACTTATCAATCAGTTCTTCAAGTTATTCAGATGTTATGTCCCCACCTAACAAAAATGTGTGTACTTTAAACTTCTCTTCAACTTCTGAAATAATTAACACTCAAAGTGAAAGTCCTTTTTCTCTAGTTCAACAATATTCTGCAAAAAATAATATTAACAGTCAGGCACCAAATAAACCTATTGTTGGCAATACTGAAAATGAAACCATACCCAGTTTTTACCAACACTTTGTACCTACTTTGATTTGTGATAAAGAGTAATTATGTAAATTTGAACAACTTGCAAAATATTAAAGTTATTTAATGTGATTAAAAATACGAAGCAATTACTTACGTTTATGTATTCTTTCAGTCCCTCCATCAATGCTTTGCACACCTCTTATATAATACGAGAGATAATTGAATCCGACACTCTGAACAATTATATTAAAATTTTGCAGAAGTCTCCAGTAGCCAGATGTCGCATAGTGACAGCCAATCTGGTGGCAACTGGTGTTGCTTTTCTCGTGACTGTATCAGTTTTTGAAATTTTTTTCCAATCATGCAAATCAAAACTTCGAAATCAGTTTTCGAAATTCTTGTAAAGTTTAAAAAAAAGTAATGATCCAGTTCTATTTCTTTGGCAACAGGCATAATCACTTCACGCTTACTTAGATAAGGACGCATCCACTCCCTTTTCTTTCTTCTTTTATTTTGCAAGATAATATATGCAGCAGCCACAATTACATCGTCCTCTGCCATGATGCTGATCGACGAGCACTCAATGCATGTAACCGGGAAATGTTGAGCAATAATAAAGCGCATCAAGTGCCCGGCAATAGTGGAGCCACACATTGCTGGGCCGTATATATTTTTTTACCTCAACGGTTTTTGTGAACAGTCCCGCTACTGTTTGTCGCTTAATCTGTATGTTCAGTTTGATGGTTTGGATTCATTGATGTTGCACTTTAGGGGATAACCAGGCTATGATCGGTAGGACCTTAATAGGAACCTCTTCTTGTATTCTTATATATATTTCACATTCTTACTACACTTACTCAGGAATCCACAGGGTTCATTATAAGACTTAATGGCACCTTTTATTGGTGCCAGGTCATAGGTACAACCGTGCCTATAGACTCTAGTCTTGGAACTTCGTGGCGGGCTTCTTCTACTCTGTTGAAGAATTTTTCGGTTGATTGGAAGATTTGTGTATGGATATTTGTAATATTTGTGACATCATGGAGGAGCGCTGTTGGAGTGAAGTAAATTGCCCGTGTGATCATTCGGAGAGTCTTATTCTGCAGTCTCTGAATATGCATCCTGTTGGAATGGATGGTCGTTCCCCAAGCTTGGCAACCATATAAGATGAGAGGAACAATGATTGACTTGTAAATGCGTATCTTGGTTGATAAATTTAGGTTGTCGCTCCTCAGGATCGGTGCAAGGTTCATCGTCACTGTGTCGCGTGGTAATGGCCGAGCAAAGAATTACCTTCGACTTACCCCTGCGTGCACGTAAGTTCGTCCAGCCTCCTCGCCGTCAACTTCTGGTTCTTCCCGTTGGCGTCTGCAAGTACGGGCTGGAAAGCACTAAAAATCACTCTAACTACTGACGTGAGGTATTGTTGTAAATAACTTCCGAGATGTTATGAACAGGCATTTATTCTTGAATTCTTCGGAGAGATAAGTGGATTGATACAGTTGAATGGTACATCTTAATATGCATAGAAGTGAAATACTGTTTCCTTACTATAGCCGAATGGCTGACTAAAATGGTGGGAGAGTTGGTACAAGCCTCGCCTCGTGAGCATACGAAGGGTGGAGCTGGTGGTGTAATTTCTAACACTGCCTAAATCATTGGCTTCATAAAAATTGGCAAGTTTACGGCATGATCTTCAAAATGAAACTGCGCAGAGGACGGGTACAGAACGCGTCACTCTACTGTCGCTTAAGGGTGGGGTGACTGTCTCCCATTGGCCAGTTCACATCACGCGCTGTGGATGCAAAGTTTAATTCGCCAGTTGGAGGCGTCTTTCTAGAAGGTACCAGAACAATACGAACCTTGTTTCTCACAGTCAAAACTGCTTGCCTCTGTGGCCTTGCAGGAAGGGTTCAGATTCTGCCAACGCGCTCTCATGTTCCACGTCCGCCCAGGCTTGTAGCTCACCGAGACTGGCTTACACTCACTAGAATATTAACTACGAAATTATTGAAATATGCTACAACTGCTAGCCCTTTTTTTCTCCGGTCTAGCACATGTTGACGAAAGAGAAGTTTGTTGTCAAGTACGAGGATTATTCCAAAACTAAGGTCCGATTCGCTCTAACTATTTGAATTGGGCGCCAAGGACAAAACACGCATGCGCGCCGACTCCCAGCATGCCTTGCGCGTCAAGCGCCGCCATTAGCGTTGTTACTGTTGCTGTGTGCTGTTTGTAGTGTCAGTTCACAATGTTTAAGACAATTTATCGGCCCGCCGATTGTGAAGTAAGGGCAGTGATACGGTTTTTGTCTGCAAGAAACGTTTCAGCGGCAGAAATTCATCGGCAGATTACTGAAGTTTACGGTCCTAACATAATGAGTGACAGTAAAGTGCGCAAGTGGGTGCGAGCTTTTAATGAAAGACGGGAAAATGTGCATGATGAACCACGGTCTGGCCGACCATCAGTGATTTCAGAAGATTTGGTCAATGCAGTTGACAAAAAAATTAGTGAAGATCGACGATTCACTATTTCAGATCTCGAAATACTCGTACGAGTAGATTTCCCGAATGTGAGTAGAACGACTTTGTACAGAATTGTGTCTGAACATTTGAATTTTCACAAATTGTGTGCCCGTTGGGTTCCCAGGCTGCTTACTGAGTCCCAACAAATGGAAAGAATGGCTTATGCTCTTGTTTTTTTTTTTGGAGCGATATCATAAGGAAGGTGACAGTCTTTTAGACCATATTGTCACAGGGGATGAGACATGGGTTTCTCACATAACCCCAGAGTCTAAACGTCAGTCGATGGAATGGCGTCACACGTCATCGCCAGTCAAGGTCAAGGCAAAGCAGACAATCTCAACACGCAAGGTTATGGCGACCGTGTTTTGGGATAGACATGGAGTATTGTTAGTCGTCTTTATGAAAAGAGGGACAACGATCAATAAAGCAGCCTACTGCGCTACCCTGACTAAACTTCGACGTGCAATCCAGAATAAGCGACGTGGTCTGATGTCGTCTGGAGTGTTGTTGTTGCATGACAATGCCAGACCCCATACTTCGAAAGAAACGCGAGCTCTAATCAAGAAATATGGATGGGAACAGCTTGACCACCCACCATACAGCCCGGATTTGGCGCCAAGTGATTTCCACTTGTTCCGCTACCTAAAGGAGTTTCTTGGCGGCAAGCGCTTCGACACGGATGATGAAGTGAAAGAAGCAGTTAAAAACTGGTTATCTTCGCAGGCGGCCGATTTCTACGACTTAGGCATTCAAAAGCTTGTTGAACGATGTGACAAGTGTTTAAATAAGCATGGAAATTATGTAGAAAAATTGAGAAATATGCAAGGAATGTAAATAAAACAATTGTTTTTGAAAAAAATTCGATTTTTTTTTTTTTTCTTAACCGGACCTTACTTTTGGAATAACCCTCGTATAATGCCCAGATATCGAGTCTCTGTCACCCATGGAAGCTTGTGGCCCATTGTTTCTAGCTGTTTTTGGAGTACTGGTCTTTTCCTTGAGAAATACATTGCAGAACATTTCGTAGGGTTGAGTTTGACTTTATTTACTCTGCACCATTTATCAAAAGCATCCAAGCCTTTTTGAGCGTTTTGGATATTACGTGTGTGGTTTCCTCCAGTCGAGTAGATGACCGTATCGTCAGCGAATTGAGCCATAAGTACGTGAGGAGGTAAGGGTATGTCGTTAATGTAGATTTTGAAGAGAGTCGCGGAATTCCAGCAGTAATTGTGTGAGTTGCAGATTTTTGGCCTTCAACTTGTATGAAGAATTTTCTATTTTTTAGGTAGCTTAGAATAAGTGCGATGTAGCATTCCGGAATATCTGTTTGATGATATAGTTTATCAATTAATTGAGTGTGCCAGACTTTATCGTAGGCTTTTTCGATGTCAACGAAAACGGCAGAAGTTGATTTTTTCCAGTTAAAACCTTTGCTTATATGCTCCGTTAGTCGCACTATCTGGGTTGTGGCTCCTACACGATTTTCAAAGCCAAATTGTTCGTGTCGGATGGTGTGTCCATACTCCAAACTGGTATTAATTCTTTTTAGCAGTAGCAGCTCTAGTATTTTGGAAGGAGCAGACAGTAAACTAATCGGTCTGTAATTACTTGGGTTTTGCTTATCTTTACCCCTTTTTGTAAGCGCGATGACCTTTGCAGTTTTCCATATCGATGGGTAGTAGTGTTGAAGCAGGCAGGCGTTAAAGATTCTGGTAAGTAGGACAATCCCTTTTCTTGGTAGATTCTTAAGGTGGGATTTGCCAATACCGTCATACCCTGGAGATTTCTTGGTGGCTAGTTTTCATATTACAGCTCTAACTTTCCTGGGGGTTGTTAGTTCCCGTTGGTCGGAAGGTGGTCTGCTAAGTTTTTCTGCAACTCGTTGAGTAGATGTGGTCACCTTCAGTTCTTCAGCTGGGGTCAGTTGATAATCTGCTGCTGTATGCTGAGCTGCAAAATGTTCTGCCAAGATTTCGGCTTTACCCAGTGAGAGAAAGCACGGACCTGCAGGGCTATTTATAGGAGAAGTGACTTCGCATGGTTCTCGAAGGACGCGGATTAATTGCCACGACTCCCTGTTTTCCAGCATTAGTTGAGACATATTTTCCTCTCATCTTTCTGAGCTCCTTTCTTTCAGCCGGGCGGTGAGTTGGCGGGAGTAATGGCAATATCTACGGCGGTCGGCTGGATCGCTGAAACGTTGCCAGAGTAGCCTATAGCGGTTCCGTAAATACCTAATATCTTCAAGAATATCAGGTAGTCTCTGTTGATATTCATCGTTGCGTGTGGTGGTAATTGATGCTCTTCTGTCAGCCTCCTTAACTACGTTGGTAAATGACTGATGGCCTTTTCTATCAATTCTGGAGTTGAAAGGTTGACGGTAGGCTTAATCTTGTTATGGACCAATCTTGAGAAAAGATTCCATCTGTCTCCTTAGTGCTTTTTGGCGACTGGTTTAGTAAGATAAAATTCCTGAGGTTTATTAGCACCGGGTTGTGATCAGACGATACATCCGACATATATTTGAGTTGGACTCTATGAGTGAAGTTCTTGAATAGTGCGATGTCTAGGACATCAGGTTGTGCTCGCTGTGAATTAGGTATGTATGACGGGTGCGTAGGTCCTAGGACGTCTATGTTCCTCCTGCCAGCAAGTTGGAAAAGTTCCACTTTTGGGTTAATTAAGCGGGAGCTCCAAGCCGTATGTTTGCTGTTTAAGTCTCCACCAATGATGATTTTGTTTCCTTTCGAAAGTAATTCATCAAGGTCGTGTTCAACGATATTTCTGTTAGGAGAGAGATATGCTGAGATTAAGACAATGTGCCCCTCTTTTGAGTGAATCTTGACTGCTGTAGCTTCTAGTTCTATTAGGTTTAAAGGTTGGATGGCTGTATGCGTCATAGATTTCTTGATTGCTATGGCGGTCTATTGCCAGATATGTTGCCGGGCAACTATTGCGTAATAAATGCCAGAATGTTGCCAGAAAAGATGCTCGTGTACATAACCCTTAAGTAGTCCCTAGCCTGTTCCCGATTTTTACAGTCTATACTTTCCATTTTTTCTGTAAACTTGTTACATGATTTAAGATTTTTCATATAAGACTTAGTGAGTTTGAATGTTCGGAGAACATCAGGCTTTTTTATTATTTCTACTACTGCCCGGGACGATGGCAAGCCGGTGGTAACAATCTGGGAGGCGACAATTGGCGGTGGCAATATGAATCTCACAGTGGAAAGGTAACTGTCTGAGACAACATTTTTTAAAAGCCATCGGTTTTATGTCTTAAGGTGGCCATACACGATCGCTGATGATGACATCCAAAAGCGTAGCCCTACACGATCATTCCATCACTCCAGTCAGCCACGACGATGAAAAAAGGGGCAAAGCAAGCAACAATATGTTGTCAATTTGCTATTCAACAATCTAGTTATGCCAAGTACTAAATAAAATGAGCCCAAATTAATTTTAAAGGATATTCAAACTATAGAATACTGAATAAAAATCCTGAGAATTATAGAAAATAAGCTCTGTGATATTACGAAAACTTGTAAAAATACTACAAAATGATTATAAAACAGATTTATTAAATTGAAATAGCTTATCAAGCTGAAAATAGTGACAGGTACGTCAAATGTAGTAAAACAACATATTTAAAAAACAACATATTTAAACAAGTAGGCTCATATAAAATTAATCTTATCATACTATGATCTTTTTAAAAAGAAGACCGCAAAGAATTATCTTTTTTTCCGACACGGTTTCTCTGTTGGCGTTTATGTCTTTACTAGCTGGTACCCACGCCTTCGTTCGTGATTGTAAAGAATTCATATTGACAGCTATAGACATCTAACCACCCTAGTGCACGATGGGAGACTCGATACTATTACCACACACAAGTACCAGTCTTCTGCGCTATGTAGTTCCGGCAGCAAGGTAAAATTTACGGATACACACAAGTCTTTGGATGAAACACGAAAATATTCATGATCGACCAATTTCAAACACCATATCACACACACTCCCACAGTTACCGAATTTCGGCCAACGTTGTGATCGATGGGAGACTCTGTGTTACTACCACACACAAACGCCAGTGATCTGCGATTGATAGTTTTCACTTAAAAGTGATACACCGTGACACATGGGTCTTTGGCAGAAATATGAAATTGCCGCAGGTCGACCATTTTCATCCCCCATATTTTCCACACCCCCATAGCTACAGACTTCAAACAACCATAGTGCACGACAACAGACACGATTCTACTACCACACATAAACACCAATGCTCTATGCTATGTAGTCGTGGTAGAAAAGTGAAATCTGCGGAGACACATGCCATTCGTCGAAATACGAAAATATCCTTGGTCGGCCACTTACAACCACCATATCTACCACAATACCACAGTTTCTGAAATTCGGCCGCTGTTGTGATCGAAAGGTGACTCTGTGCTACTACTACACACAAACGCCAGTTATCTGTGATCTGTAGTTTTCGCTGAAAAGTGATACACCATGACACTTTTGTCTTTGGCAGAAGTATGAAATTGCCACAGGTCGACCACTTTCAACCCTCATTTCTCCCATACCCCCATAGCTACCGACATCTAACAACCATAGTGCACTACATGAGATTTACATGAGATACGATTCTACTACCAAACACAAACACCAATGCTCTATGCTATGTAGTTGTGGCAGAAAAGTGACATATGCGGAGACAGTCGAAACACGAAAATATCCTTGGTCGGCCACTAACAACCACCATATCTACCACAGTACCACAGTTTCTGAAATTCGGCCGCTGTTGTGATCGAAAGGTGACTCTGTGCTACTACTACACACAAACGCCAGTTATCTGTGATCTATAGTTTTCGCTGAAAAGTTATACACCATGACACTTTTGTCTTTGGCAGAAGTATCAAATTGCCACAGGTTAATCACTTTCAACCCCCATATCTCCCACACTCCCATAGCTACCGACATCTAACAACCATAGTGCACTACATGAGATACGATTCTACTACCAAACACAAACACCAATGCTCTATGCTAAGTAGTTGTAGCAGCAAAGTGACATATGCGGAGACAGTCGAAATACGAAAATATCCTTGGTCGGTCACTTACAACCACCATATCTACCACAGTACCACAGTTTCTGAAATTCGGCCGCTGCTGTAATCGAAAGGTGACTCTGTGCTACTACTACACACAAACGCCAGTTATCTGTGATCTATAGTTTTCGCTGAAAAGTGATACACCATGACACTTTTGTCTTTGGCAGAAGTCGAAATAGCCACAGGTCGACCACTTTCAACCCCCATATCTCCCACATCCCCATAGCTACCGTCATATAACAACCATAGTGCATGACAGGAGAGACGATTCTACTACCACACACAAACACCAAAAGTCTATGTTATGTAGTTGTGGCAGGAAAGAGAAGTATATGAAGATACGAATATTTGGTCGAAATATGAAAACACCCTTCACTAACCAGCCTTAATCATTATATCTCCCACATCCCCACAGCTATCGGCATTCGGCCAACGTTGTGCACGACAGGAAACTCCATGCTACTTCCACCCACAAACATCAGTGATCTGTGGTAGGTAGTGGTGGCTGAAAAGTGAAATATAGGAAAAAACACGACTGTTTTTATATATATATATATAAGATTTTTAAATAATATTAGCAATTGATCTATTGCCACATTTATTTATATTTTTTCATGGTAGTCAGGATTAGAGGTCCTACAAGCATGATAAGTCATACTTCTCAATAATCTCCAGCACAAAGTCTTATTGAGACGACATTATTTTTAATTTAATTTAATTGCAATGGAGCACAGGCTCCTGTGGCAATTTACCTACACACCCATCTTCTGCCTATCCTGCACCTACCTACATTTGCCCTCTACAAATTTTATCTTTAAATTTTTTTAAAGTTTTCGGTAAATTATTCATCATTTCTCTTGGTAACTCATTCCAATCCCTGACACCCTTACCTAAAAAAGAGAATTTTCCTACAGCCTTGTGCCTGAAATCGAGTGCCAGCTTGTGGTCATGGTCATCTTTTCCCTTCCATGCACTACTTTTCATACCTATTGCTAATATTATTATTATTTTAATAATCGTTCTAATTGTTACTTAATAATATTTAAAACTATTATTTTCAATTCTACATTCAAAATAATATTTAACTAGTAGCAAAACAAATATGGAAGATTCAAAACAATAAAGAAATGATATAATGTTGCATAGTCCACTCAAGGCACTGATGTTGTCTGCTCGGTGGTCGGTGACAGAATGAGAACTGTTTGGACCGCGGTTTCGCCATACACGAGCCGACTGGAGTGATGGCTTGATGTCGCTCCACGTGGTTTTCCCCACACACCGTCAGTTGGCTTGATGGACGAAAGTGATGGATATTGGACTGACCGGATATCCAAATAATCCTGTCACTCCACGTCATCGACATCAGTTTCCCCACACACGACACGATAATGGAGTGACATCGCTCCATTTGGACGGATGGAACGATCGTGTATGGCCACCTTTACAGAGCTCTGCCATCGAGTGACTTTAGTATTGAACGCTTTTCCACTTTTAACTGTGCTTGCACACCTTTGGCTGTTGGGCATTAAAGTCACCCAGCAGAATGTTTGTCTGCAATTTTGCGACTCTCCAAAATTGATTAAACCTACAGGATGCAGTTTCAAAAAAAAAAAAAATTAGTCCTGTATCTTTGCACTGACAATAAAGCCTGTCCATAGAAAAAATAAATTATTCATCTTCCCACATAAAACATTTTCCCAAAAGATCCTACGTCCCTGCGACTTAAAGCTAAGTTTGTCACTTTACCTGGTTTCATTTATTGTCGCGGGAAGAACCTGGTGTCTGATTCTCTAGGATACCCATCATCAACAAGGAATTGACATTCAGTGTGACAAAAATTTATATTGTTAATGCATTATCTTGATCATAAGATTTCCACTATTCGATCTAATCACAGAGCTTGTCGGTTCAGGTTCCCCAGAACCACTAACATTACCTAAGATGATGTTGAATGTTATACTCTGATCGTATTAGCACCGGAGTTATGAGCTTTCACTTTTATTGTTAGACTGGTTGCCTTCTCGGTTGTGAATGCCAGTTTTCAAAGTAATGATGACTTTTCCGCCTTCGTCAGTGTTGAGAAGCATCCAAGCATCACCCTCCACCTCGAAGTCAGTTTATTCATATAATGTTGTTAGGCAAGCCATTTAGCAATATGTAGACTGCTTTTTAATCGACATTGATACACACCATTTCTCAATTCTTACAAGATAAAACCAAGAGCTCCCAACATATTTAACTATCTTTATTTTTACATTAAATCTTTTCAGTTTTTAGTATTTTATGTAACTATGGTGACAAAATGAAATATATATTGCAAAAAAAGCATTAATTCTTTTAAAACAAAATGTCCACTGTAAAACAGTTTTTTTTAAATAAAAAAAAAGAAATACATCTTTTACATATGTTACAAACCACCGATGTTTGTTCACTTCCAAATTAAAATTATCACTCGCCATAAAAGTGTCTAAAAGAAAATTTAGGTTTTTACAAATGGCGTACAGTCAAATATAATCAAAAATAAGTTGGTAAATTTTTTCAATTTAAATCTGCTTAGTGTCCAATTAATACTAACTGTAATTTGTGTTCAAATACTATACCAACAATTAATATCTTTCCTACAGAGTCATTCATTACTTTCTTTTCTACAGACCGAGCTTAATGGTGAACGATCAATTTTCGGGTTCGGAATCTGATATAACGCGGGGTAGATACCCCTGGTCCAAACATCCGGATTTCACTTTATCATGGTTTCTCCCTTCAAAATTCCCTGACTCCCATCATCTTCCGTTTCTCCAACGGAAATTTTCCGATTAAATTGTATAGGGCTCTGAGAAAGTGCTTAATGTGACTTTTTGTAGTAGGGTTGTAACAGAACTTCGCATCAGCAAATGCGGAATTTCTGCATGAAATCGTACCTTTGCTTCCATCTCTGCAAGTTTTAAAGCGGGGGTATAACGGTGTCGTTTATATACATTGCAATATATGTGTTGTATACCATCGTTTTTCAGCCTTCTTCAACCAGTGAACCAGTAAAATGTCAGAATTTCATACCTATACATATATATATATATTATTAATCAAACCTACAAATTATCATTGGCATAAACCATGGTTCCTTAATGCAGCCTTCACAAAACAGCCATTTACTTAATCATTCGATGAAAGCTACTCTTTTTGATGCCTCCTGGAAACGTACTTTATTATCGAAAGGATTCAGTCAAATTCTTATACACGGAAATACCAGATTTTTGCCTGGTCGCAGAAATATTCGTGGGTTTTTAAAAAAAGTTTGATTTATAGGCTTTTGGCGTATACCCTCTTATAGCCTCGCTTTCTATTTTATGAGAGCAGATTTTACTAGCGTATTTTTGTGTGATATCTTTAATTCAATTAGAATTAAATTTATAATATTCTGCCTACGGACCACCTGTCCCATCTTCGCAGAACACAGTTACATACCTAATTCTTTTATGCTAATACAAAATTCCACCTAGCGTCGTTTATCTAACAAAACTTTTTTTTCTTTCCTGTTAATTATGTTAATCACACTCTATGGCCTGTAATTATTCTTTTATTTAGGCACACACACATTACAATTTATAACTACATGTTTACTTCACAGCAGACTAAAACTACTCTTTGATGTACATCTCCAAAGATATAGTAAGTACTAGAACATTCTTCTCTGTAATCGATACCAGATCAAGTCAGATATAAATGTACTATACTCGACAGTAACAATAAATTGGACCATGTTTTTACCTAAGTGACAAATTACACGTTTGAACTTGCATGTAAAATGAAGCGGCCATTACACAAACCAACTTGTAGGACCTCGCTGTAGGATCACCGTTGGATGGGCCCATAAAAACGGTATGACGAGATATCCCAATCGGTCCTCGTCACACGTACTTTGTTGCATAACACCAATGTCCTAATCGCACACTTATTGGACCTCTGCAACGATGATTCCCCCATTCACGATCCAACATGGTAGCTTGTTGGACGGTAGGGACCACATTGTCTAGTCTTGAAGTTGTGACGCTTCTAGGGTTTTATTGTGAGTAATTAGGACTACATTAAGATTTTTATAGTAAGTTTCATATATTGCTCGCGTGCCACAATGGTAGAATTGCCACATTGGGGAAAGTGCTGCGACAGAGATCCCTAGTGCAACAACTGCCACCCGAAAACGCGTCATGATATTGCACAAAAGTTAATCGCTTATATACAGCAGGAGAAACAGATCTAGCGTAGGGGTGTGATCACTTGGTGGCAGTTTTTAATTCATATCAGTGTTGAGTATAGTATGTGCATACGACTGTTGATTAAATGATTTGAGTTTGTCGGAAGTAAGTGCTGGTCTTTCAGTATTTTTCTTCGGAAGAATGGAATTTCCTATAGTCGCTCCTGAATAGGTCATAATAGTCAGGTTATTAAAGTGAAAGTACCAATTTAGTTAGTTGTCGCCTCTCAGATTAGAAGAGCAGTAAACCAACAGAATAGTACGCTGTTTACAGAACTTCATCGTGTAATCTATCCAAGTTAGAAACAGTGGATAAAACTTTAAGTATTCTTGAAGAAAGTGTTTTATTTCGTAATGGTGCAAAGTATTTAGTGAAAGAGAGGAACTTTTATTTTGGTTTTTTATTATTATTATTTTTAACTGCTTAACGTCTCTCTAACAGCGAGGTCTTTAGAGACGGGAAAGGATGGGAGCAAGGAATGGGAAAGAATTCGGCCATGGCCTTTTAAGGAAGCATCCCGGCCTTTGCCTGGAGTGATTTGGGAAACAATGGAAAACCCAAATCTGGATGCCCGGACAGGGATCCGAATTTTATTTATGAAAGACGCATGATAAATCATCATTGCACAACAGGTAGGCAAGTGATTGTTTTAAAATTTTAAATATTTTGGTAAATGGAATACACATAATAAATCATCATGCACAACAAGCAGGTAAGAAGACGGATGAAATTATGTCACGAAACTAGCCGAGTGAGTACCTTTTGTACAACAATAAGTTTCGGCGGTCATATACTTTGCCGCCAAAGTGATTGCTGCCGGCGCGGAATCGTTAAAAACTGGTGGGAATGTTGGCGTTGACTGTTGACAGAGAAAATACGGAAGCTATTCACAAGTACCGATGAAATCTCATTTTCTGTATCAATGGCAGCAGAGAATATGACCACTGAAACGTTGTGTTATACAAACGTACTCAGTTGGCTAGTTTCATGCACAACGCCGAGAAAGCCTGTATAAAAGTAGCTAAGCGATTAAAAGAAGATTTGTAGGGAAGATTAGGGAAATATTTAAGATATGAAATTATTTTGTGATCTTAACATAATTGATTTTGGTTTCATGAAGAAAAATTAATTACCTGATGAAATCTGTTGCGTAGAATCTACTGATTGACATTTAAATATTAAAAAGGCTGGTGAATCTATACATTTTAAAAGAAACCGTGCATTAAAATTTAAGTTAAAATTGTTTTTCTCTGAGTGATTGTTTTAATTTTTTAGTTTTGAGATCCTTTTAACCTGTAAAGGTCGGGCCACACTAGACCGCACCGCACCTTGCACGCACCGCACCGTCACTCGGCCGTGTGTCGGCTCGCCCCCCTCGGGTCCACACTGGTCCGTTGCACGGCCGTGTGACGGACGGGTTCCTATTCGGTCTTCAGACTCCTTTAACGTATACACTTGGCTGTTTCACGGAATTAATGTTAAAAAATTACCTTAAAAGTGATTTCGGTATCGTAGCTGCGGCTACCACCCGTACTTTATTATGGAGTACTGTACTTTATAATCTACGAAGGTAATAAAGTACGTTAAAATACTTTTTTGTGTGACTCCTGCTATCTCCTAATTGTTTGATCTCTTATGCACAAAAATAGTATTCCAAAACTGTTTTAACAAATGGTCGTCACATTGTATTGAAAGATTTTCGTGTAATTCTGTATAGTCACGATTAAATGTCAAGCGTCACTCACTTCACATTTAACGTGTTTGTTTTGGTTGAGGTTCCTTTTCGAGTCACTAAATATTCTTTTAAGAAAAAAGAATAAGATTATTATACATTTTTATTGTAATGCAGACCGCAAAGATTCCGTAAAATAATAATAATTTCATGTGATCTAAAAATTCCAGTCACGGAGTTACTTATCGGCTGCGCAGTACACCTCTATCGTTGTCACCTAATTTGAAAAGAAAACTACAGATTAACGTGAAATTCGTAACACGGAGCGTCATAGCATTTTAGCATTAACAAATCAAAGCTTTTCCAGAGGTGAATGTCAGTTTTACGATCCATAAAAATTACAGATGAGATAGGGATTTGAACCAGGGACTTTCATTTCCCCAATAGTACGCCATAACCTTCTGAGACAAGAGACAAATCTGGTTATAATCAAAAATTATTATTCAAACATAATAAAATTAACGTACTTATAATTTATTTTTGCCATTCCAAAACAGTAAGCTGCTGCGTAGAAAAAAATACAAACGCGTTGCATCCGGAAAACCGGCGCCCAAAATTTCGGTCTTATTAGGCCGCGAAAAATACCGGTCTCTTAGGCAGCGGTGGGGCCCAAGCCGCCTCAGCAAACACTTTTGGATTTCCATGTATCAGTGGCACCATGAGAAGGTGAGTTGAAATAACCTAACCTGAATTTACTCTAACCAACTATAACAAACACTTTAACATTCTGTATTAACCAGACTTTAGCATAAGTTCTGTCTCAGAAAGTGCCATAATTTTTAACCAATATTTTGCTATATTTGACCATTATTCGTGAATTTTTATCTATTTTTGCACTTTTTAAATGAAATTAATCGAAAGTGGCATATACTAACTGATATCTAACATAATTTATGTTTCATCTGGTATTGAGCCCATTATGTTTCGGCCTTGTGGAGGGCCGTGTTGTTTAATGAAACTTGTGATGTTCTCATCTTCTGCATGCTCTGTTTAGTTCAACTTCAGTACTTTAGTGTGACTTTCGACAGGTATATCTAATGTACTACTCAAGTTGTCCGATGTCATATCGGCCGT
Source organism: Vandiemenella viatica (assembly GCA_031002005.1). Taxonomy (NCBI): domain Eukaryota; kingdom Metazoa; phylum Arthropoda; class Insecta; order Orthoptera; family Morabidae; genus Vandiemenella; species Vandiemenella viatica. The sequence continues at coordinate 180,937,405 of JARYHS010008074.1, forward strand.
GAGCATAATGAGTTTCATTTATGATGGAACACCGCATCATGTCGCACTTTTTTTCTATTTTGGTGGATGCACTCAATACACATCGTATGGCATGATGGACACCTTCTAACCATGTAAACCAATGACATCTTTCGTATAGTGAAGTGATATAATTGTGGTGATGTTTTGCCTGTTTTAATGATCTTTTTCCGACTGTGCACTTCCTCTGACGTGTCTATAATGATGGTAAAGTTATGCGTGTATGTGAGAGAGAGCGAGAACCATTGTCTTTAAACGCAGACTGCCTACCGTGTAACTGCGTTAAGTCAGTTTCTGCATGCATATACATTTTTTCACCTCGTTTGGTACAAACACTAGGCTAGTATGTGTAGTTATCACCCTGTGCACTTCCTCTGATGTGTCTATAATGATGGTAACGTTATGTGTGTTTAGACTCTGCATGTTATTGTTATGAAAATAAAGCGTGAGCAAACATGTAATTCATACAATTTACGTCTTTTGTAGAGGAAATTTACAGTGTACTCCATATACACATATGAATGCAGCATCCGATGCAGTTCCACTGACACGTCTATCATGATGGTTACGTGACGTGTGTGTTGACTCTGGAGAACTCTACCAAGTTTCGTTATTCATCAGAAAATACCATGTTTTAGTTTATCCGGAGACTGCCACTACACTATTTTTCCATATAACACGTATTTCTGTAATCCACACACATTATATGAACGATATTGTGATACACGCAGGCGTGATTTTTTATGTCAACCATTGACTTCATTCATGGACGAAATTTACATTTTTTACCGATTTTTGTTATATATGACCAAATTTCTTGATTTTTTACATTTTCACATTGTTTTTAATGATATTCATAGAAACAGCCGCATACGTACTTATATCCAACAAATTTATGTCTTTTCGAATGTTGGCGTCTGTTACAATTCGCTCTTCAGACTAGTATGTAAGTGAGAAGTGTCATACCACTACAAGAACTCATAAAAATAACTCGGTAAAGGGTTTTATTAATGGAAAGTGGATAAAATAAAACAAATTGAATAACTTACTATGTGTATTTTATTCACACTGTTCACATCAATGTAGTAGCCTGGGTTATAATTCTTAAATACTACATTGTTAATAACAGGTAATACAAGTAAATTTTTATATGCAATAAGTTCATATTTTAGTAGATTATAGTCCAGTGACGAACTGGGGGTCAATTGAGTCACATAAACATCACGAATATGCATATCAACCAGTTTTTGCACTGTTGCCATATGATAGTCTCGTAGCACTTTACGAGATAAAATGTCCACAAATTCTGTGTAGTATCTTGCAACTAGGTATCCCCACCTCTTCCTGACGGCCAAGGCGCTGGACACTGCAGGCTGCACGTCGATGAGGTTCTTCCAAGTTGAATCGCTGAAGAAGATGCCGCTGGTGGGGTCAACATTTGGGTAAAAACATACAGTTTTCGTCCTGGCAATCGTACGGAAGGAGACGGCGTTCTCACCAAGTGGAATGTTTGTCTGGGAGCTGCCTGTGTAGAACAAATCTGACACTACATCCAATACTTGAGTCAGCACGACCCATTCTTCATACGTTAGTATAACCTTGGTGCGGTATCCAACTTTTTCGAGCACTACTACTGGCTCAAATTCGTGTTTAGACGATAAACCTATCGTCAAACGCTTAGAATCACCAGCATTGAGCTGATACACAGACGAAAACAACAGTACCGTGCTGGCCATCTCTGTACACTGGCACTAGCAGTCCATTTGGGTAGTAATCAGGTCTAGTCCGTGGTGGTGGGGGTAAACGTGTTCAGTCCTGTCCTTAGGTAAGGCTGTTACGACTGAAAAACTGTGACGCCAGACCATACATACCAAGCGACATTACATTTTATTTGAAAGTACTGAGAAGTAAGGATTTGTTGTCCGGAAATTATGGAGAAGTGTTCTAGTGTTGTGTCAACGTGAGTTAAACATCGTTTTGTTATCGAATTTTTAACTGCTGACAAAGTGATTCCTACTGCGATTCATCGTCGTTTCAAGGCTGTTTATACCGGCAATGCCGTTGATAGGTCTACTGTAAATCGATTGGCACTAAAATTTGGTGATTGCGAGAATGTAAAGGCCATAATTGTATGGTCTGGCGGCAATGACTGGGAAGGAATTCGGGCATGGTATTTTGAATGAATAACTCGACATTCATCTGGAGTTGGTGGTCGTGGTTTTCTTTTTTATGGTTCCACGCCTCGTCGAAAGGACAGTGGACGAGGAACGGTGGGGAATTCGGCCATGGCAAGTGAAGAAATCATCCCGTCATTCGCCTCGAGTTATTTGGGGAAACCATGGAAAACTCAAATCTGGATGCCCGGACTGGGATTCGAGCCCACGCCCTCCCAAATGCTAGGCCAGATCTTTACCGATCACGAGGTGTGATAGGACTGGTGCAATGATCGGGATGGAATTCAGGCATGGTCTTTTGAAGGAACCAACCCAACATTCACCTGAAGTACGGAGTAATGGCTCGTTTGGTCATTATGACCAGGGTTTTTTATTGCCTGCGCATTCCGCCTCCATTATAGCCTACTTGAACTTAACAAGGTGTAGAGAACCTACAGTTTAAACTTGAAACCGAACAACGGAAGTGTTAAGGCGTAACTACATTACGACGCAAGCTGTGAAAGAAGTGAAGGTCAGGTTGAGGGGTTTTTGAAAATCGCAGCTGAGCCCGGGATTCGAATCCTGGACTTTTCACTTTCCCGTCAGATTGCTTAAGCACCGAATGCAGTAATTTCACAAAAAGCATGGATAGCCGAAATCTCGATGGTCGGGGCAGGGATTCATACCCACGTCCTCCCGAATTTGAATCCACAATATTGCATCTCACCCATCATGCTCGTTATTGCTGCAATGATTTCATGTGTTCAGTCCTGTCCTTAGGTAGGGCTGTTACGACTGAGAAACTAAGTACGAGTTTAAAAACCTTTGTAGTTCCTGCTGGAATACAAGCAAGCATGGATTTGTGGTTATTGACAAGGACAGCGACATGTATCATTATACAGAAGAGAAAAGTTAATCATCAGCAATAATATATTCTCCTTCACTGTCTACAAAGTCTGCCACCGTTGCGGTAGTTTTTCCATTCCACGTCAGTAGAAATCGCGTGGTAAATGATGTACCTTCAAGATTGTTCGGTAAATAAGTTTTTTTTTTGGCTTTACGCCTCGTCGACGTCGAGGTTATTAGAGGCGAGAAAGGACGGAGCTCAAGGAACAGGATTCGGCCGTGGCCTTTTTAAAGGAAGCATTACGCCATTTGCCTGGAGTTATTTGGGGAAACCATGGAAAACTCAAATCTGGATGCCCGGACGGAGATTCGAAACTACGTCCTCCCGAATGCGAGGCCAGAGCGTTAACCGTTCAACCATCATGATCGGTGGTAAAGAACGGAAAACGTAAAAATATGACAGCTCAAGATCTGGTGAATAAGGTTGGTGCTGAATGACTTGCCAACTTAACAGCTTGATATTGTTTTTTGTCAGGTTAGCAGTGCGGGGCGGCCGTTATCGTTCAGTAGCATCACTTCACGCAGTCGTATTGATTGTTTTTCTCGGATTGGGCCTACAAGACATCTCAATTCATGCCATTAAATGTCGGCAGTAATGATTACGCCTCGGGGAATACATTCGTAATGCCGTAAAGCCTCCTCTGGTTGAAAACATACCTAAAGTATACCCTGATTTTTTTGAGGATCCAGTTTCCTGGTATTCAACAAACAAACAAACAAAATAATAATAACAATAATAATAAAAATGACGGTATGCCTCGCCTGTCGCACCGCTACGACAGTGGCGACTCTGGCGAGGAAACCTGTTCGATTACATGATCACTCTCCGACATTCTGTGGAAAAATGATAACATATAGAAACACTCTGTATAATTCAAGTAAACGTAAATACGCCGATGTGAGTATGCCTCTCATGTTAATTGAATAAACTGTCGGGTTATGACATTATTAGTGGTAAACTTTTCAACCCTCTAAAACTCTATGTGTAGAGCACAGCACTGTATGGTAGTGACTCATGGACTTTATGAATACCAGAAAGAAGGAAAATAATAATAATATATACATAAAATAAACTCAAACCAGTGACACGCAAAGACAGGCATCAGTTAAAAAACGGCGTGAGGCAAGGATGTAGTCTATCCCCTGGCCTTTTGAAGGAAGCATCCTGGCATATGATTGCTAATGGTCTACAAGTAACAGAACATAGCAATTTCAAGTCAATGTTCGGTTCAGTTAGAGGAGAGGTCAATCCATGCCACGTAAAACACAGTCCATACCAGGATATTTTTTTGGACGGGGTGACAATGACGTCTTACATTGGCTGAGTGTTGCTTTGTGTTTGGGTCGTAACCATAGCGCAATGACTCGTCACCAATAATGACCTTTGACAGAAAATCTGGATCAATTTCAAAGCACGACCAGGGGCGTAGCTACTATGGGGCTAGGCGGTGCAGTGCACCGGGGCCCCTACGCTCAGGGGGCCCCCAAGCATTCCTCTAGGGACCACAAAGCGCACCTCTAGGGGCCCCCAAGCGCAGTTCAGAGGCCCTCGAGCCTTCATGGCAAACTGGCAACCTTTTTTTTTAGTTCTATAGTCGTCTTAGGGGGCCCCTGAGACACAGGAAGCCCCTCACTAAGGGCCCAATCACTGCTCAGGGGGCCCCCAACCACTGCTCAGGGGACCCCTAAGCACAACTCAAGGGCCCCATCCTCAGCTCAGGGGGTCCTTACCATCAACACAAAGCAAAAAAAAAAAAAAGTCGCCCATCTGGCCTGAGGGCCCAAAATAAATTTTTTGCACCAGGGCCCTTGTTGACCTAGCTACGCCACTGAGCACGACATGTTTCAAGTCGACGTTCTTTTTTATTGTTAGTCACAGCCCGAGGAAAAAACTTGGCAGCAACCGTTTTCACTCCCAAATCTTCTGTTAAATTTCGCTGAACCGAGCTCCAAGATAGCCCACTAATTTCTGACAGTTGATCAATTGTCTGTCGACGGTCAAACAGCAAAAGCTCTGGAATTTTTTCAACATTTCGTCGATTCGGACATTTGATGGACATGCAGAACGAGGTTTGTCATCAACCAACATGTCGCTATTTTTAAACCGAGTGAACCGAGTTTCAGCAGCATTTTATGTCAGTAGAAAACAAAGTTTCTCAGCTGCACGTTACTCACTTAAACTTACATCACCAAAAAAAACGAAACAATAACAAAACAGCGCTGGCAGAAACAGATTGAGGGAAGCCAGGTCGACAACTCACGCGGCACTGTACTGCAAATAAGTTGTGCCATAAACGCCTAGCGGCAGAAACGCGTATTTTTTTTAACTGCTTTACGTCTCTCAACAGCGAGGTCTTTAGAGACGGGAATGGATGGGGGGGCAAGGATGGGAGCAAGGAATGGGAAGGAATTCGGCCATGGTCTTTTGAAGGAAGCACTTGGCATTTGCCTGGAGTGATTTGGGAAATGAGAGGTCAATCCATGCTACGTAAAACACAGTCCATACCAGAATATTTTTTTGGACGGGGTGACAATGACGTCTTACATTGGCTGAGTGTTGCTTTGTGTTTGGGTCGTAACCATAGCGCAATGACTCGTCACCAATAATGACCTTTGAGAGAAAATCTGGATCAATTTCAAAGCACGACATGTTTCAAGTCGACGTTCTTTTTTATTGTTAGTCACAGCCCGAGGAAAAAACTTGGCAGCAACCGTTTTCACTCCCAAATCTTCTGTTAAATTTCGCTGAACCGAGCTCCAAGATAGCCCACTAATTTCTGACAGTTGATCAATTGTCTGTCGACGGTCAAACAGCAAAAGCTCTGGAATTTTTTCAACATTTCGTCGATTCGGACATTTGATGGACGTGCAGAACGAGGTTCGTCATCAACCAACATGTCGCTATTTTTAAACCGAGTGAACCGAGTTTCAGCAGCATTTTATGTCAGTAGAAAACAAAGTTTCTCAGCTGCACGTTACTCACTTAAACTTACATCACCAAAAAAAAAAAACGAAACAATAACAAAACAGCGCTGGCAGAAACAGATTGAGGGAAGCCAGGTCGACAACTCACGCGGCACTGTACTGCAAATGAGTTGCGCCATAAACGCCTAGCGGCAGAAACGCGTATTTTTTTTAACTGCTTTACGTCTCTCAACAGCGAGGTCTTTAGAGACGGGAAAGGATGGGGGGCAAGGATGGGGGCAAGGAATGGGAAGGAATTTGGCCATGGTCTTTTGAAGGAAGCACTTGGCATTTGCCTGGAGTGATTTGGGAAATGAGAGGTCAATCCATGCTACGTAAAACACAGTCCATACCAGAATATTTTTTTGGACGGGGTGACAATGACGTCTTACATTGGCTGAGTGTTGCTTTGTGTTTGGGTCGTAACCATAGCGCAATGACTCGTCACCAATAATGACCTTTGAGAGAAAATCTGGATCAATTTCAAAGCACGACATGTTTCAAGTCGACGTTCTTTTTTATTGTTAGTCACAGCCCGAGGAAAAAACTTGGCAGCAACCGTTTTCACTCCCAAATCTTCTGTTAAATTTCGCTGAACCGAGCTCCAAGATAGCCCACTAATTTCTGACAGTTGATCAATTGTCTGTCGACGGTCAAACAGCAAAAGCTCTGGAATTTTTTCAACATTTCGTCGATTCGGACATTTGATGGACGTGCAGAACGAGGTTCGTCATCAACCAACATGTCGCTATTTTTAAACCGAGTGAACCGAGTTTCAGCAGCATTTTATGTCAGTAGAAAACAAAGTTTCTCAGCTGCACGTTACTCACTTAAACTTACATCACCAAAAAAAAAAACGAAACAATAACAAAACAGCGCTGGCAGAAACAGATTGAGGGAAGCCAGGTCGACAACTCACGCGGCACTGTACTGCAAATGAGTTGCGCCATAAACGCCTAGCGGCAGAAACGCGTATTTTTTTTAACTGCTTTACGTCTCTCAACAGCGAGGTCTTTAGAGACGGGAAAGGATGGGGGGCAAGGATGGGGGCAAGGAATGGGAAGGAATTTGGCCATGGTCTTTTGAAGGAAGCACTTGGCATTTGCCTGGAGTGATTTGGGAAACCATGGGGAACCCAAATTTGGATGCCCGGACGGGGATTCGAACCGCCGTCCTCCCGAATGCGAGGCGAGAACGCTAACCGTTACACCACCACTCTCGGTAGAAACGCGTACTCCACAAGCTTCGAGCATGGCAATGCTATTCCGGTGAACTTCTCTGTTCATACCGCAGAATTCTCATACCTCACAGAACGACAAAAGCAGCAGACTACACACCTGGTGTGGTTGGGGTCGCTCAAGTGGCCTAACAAAAATACGCCAAGGGCAACTGGTGCTAGGGAAGGCAGGTGTTCAAACAAGTAGCCATGATTGACAGGTGGGGAGGGGAGGACAACAAAGAACCGTGAGGGCAGCTGGCGCGACACACCTGGTGTGGTTAGGGTCGCTCAAGTGGTCTAACAAAAAACCCCAAGGGCATCTGGTGCTAGGGAAGGCAGGTGTTCAAACAAGTGGCCATGATTGACAGGTGGGGAGGGGAGGACAACAAAGAACCGCGAGGGCAGCTGGCGCGAGACACCTAGTGTGGTTGGGGTCGCTCAAGTGGTCTAACAAAAAACCCCAAGGGCAACTGGTGCTAGGGAAGGCAGGTGTTCAAACAAGTGGCCATGATTGACAATTGGGGTGGGTAGGACAACTGAGGTTAGTCAAGTGGCCCTCGAGTCAAGTGGCCCTCAAGTCAAATGGTTAGTCAAGTGGGAGGCGGGAGAGAACAATAGGTGCGTCCATTAACTACGTAAGTACATTTTTGGCCGTGTACCGGCCAAACCACACAACTGCGAAGCAAAAATTATACTTTTCTTACCTCTGGTCACGTGACAGAAAACGCTCTAGGATTGGTGGTCGCTTGAGTGACGTCACACGTCTGTAAACGCTGCGGCTAGGAATGGAGCGTCTCCTATTATGCAAGTTTTCAACTATTTTTATTGTTTGTTGCTGGTCATTTCTTGTTATTAATGAAATTTCATATTGACTACAGAATCGAGAACAATATGTAAAAGCCTACAGTGGAAAAATATCGAAAATAGACGCCTTATTTGTGGGGCTGGCAATTAAAAAAAAAACCTGACTTTTATTCTGCTGAGCTTAAAAATGTAACAGCTTCAATTTGAGACTCATTTATATTTAAATTGAAAGTTAGAGATTGATTGTTTTGCTTTAGCAAACCATACGTCGAAATATTCTGTACGCGAAATTTGTGCAGTCATGCTGGAAATAAAGAAAAGTTGTATGGGTGTCGCAAATATGCGCAAAACAAATGAAGGTATTTGTTGTAGCTAATAAGCAGCTCTTTCAAATAAATATAGTAAGAGATCGGTATAATGTGGTATAATTAAATTAAAAATATTCTCGCTCTGTTTTAATAATGCTATTGTATCACGGAAAAATCATGCGTAAACTTACCTTTAGGCTCGCCAGAAACCCAGCGTAATCATCGGCCAAACTCAGTGGAATGACGCGGTCGAGTGGAGCGCTTGATCGGTGGATCACAGAAAGCCCATTGTTCAAACTATTTTTTCTATTGTTAGGAGTGAATTCGTGGAAAATAAACCTTTGTTCCAAGTAATATGGTTTATCTACTTTGAATATAAATAACTATTTCGCCTGTGTAGACTATTATCAAAACTGACTTTTGTCGCTCTATATTTAGAAAATATCACACTGAGCGGCGTCCTCCCGGATGCGAGGCCAGAGCGTTAACTGCTCACTCACCACGCCCGGAAAAATTGTATATTGTGGGCCATTTTTCTTAATTGCTGATTAAAGATTATGGATAAATTTGTTTTCAATAAAACTGAATTTGTTTGTTTATTCATTTACCTACTTCATCATCTCACACGAAGAAACTGTGAAGTGTTTACTATTAACATAAAGAGAAGCAATTAAGAAGTAGTGTCCGGATAGCTGCTTGATTGAAGAGTGGTCATAGAATTCAGAACGTCCTACGTCAAAACCTTGGTTGGGATAATATTTTTCTTGTGTATTTTTCCGTTTATGTTTGCTGTTTTTTCCACTACCATGTTTTTTATTCGAAAAATTCATAATAGTTGCTAAGCGTCATGCAAGCGTTTGAAACAAATTGCTACCATAAATGAGAACTTTTAATTTTTATACTTTCCAGAGAGAGAATATCACGCAAAAAATACAGGTGCGCAGCGGTGAACAATGAAATTTATTTTATAAGTGACATCACTTGTAGAAATTTCATGCTAATCTTGTAACAGTTCCGGAAAGCTTTGTGTCCTTTTCGTTGGAACTTTTACGTGACGATACAACTGCAGGTTACCTTCCTGACATAACTGCGCCTATTAGGCGGTATTTACTTTCAATGTGCAAGTAATTTTTTTTAAACTTGTTTTCCGGTGTGCAAGTAACGTTCAATTTCCTTTTTGAAATCTTCTTTGGGTGTTTCAAATGGTTGTAATTCGCTTGTTATCCAAAAAGTTGTGAAGCCTTCAGAAAATAGAAAAGAAAAATTAAATGGAAGTTTTGGTGGATTTTCGGGAAAAAATATTTATGCGATGCAACCAACAGCGACTAGTATCCAAAGAAAATGACAAAAGAAAACAAATTGAATATATTCCGAAGCGAGGATCGAACCTTAAGACCCTAGCCCTAATAATTCTCGCCTTAAACATATTACATTTAACTCTACGAAATTGCGGTGTAAATGAGCTTCACAGAAAATCGTAAGTGACTTTGTCGCAATATCAAATTGAAATTGGTACATTTTAAAGCTCCACAGAATAAAACTCAGTGGTTGTTTCTATAGCTATCCCAACAAATAAGGAGTCTACTTTCAAAATTTTTCCGCTGTAGGCTTTTACAAATTGTTTTCGATTTTATATTAAAAACGAACTTTCATTAATAACAAGAAATAACCAGCAACAAGCAATAAAAAATAATTGAAAACTTGGGTAATAGGAAACGCTTCATTCCCAGCGGCAGCGTTTATAGACGTGTGATGTCATGACTGTCGTTGCACGCACCAGGCGGCAAATGAACGTTTTGGCGGGCTTTTGAATTCTTTACATTTTAACTTTGAATTTTACGCAAAATAATTTACTTTTGTCAAAAAATCTCTTCACTCGGTGAATAAGGTTTACCAATAAACAATTTAAAACCATTTTCAAGAAGTAGTCAAATACCCTATTGCTAAGAGGTTGGATCTTTCGGCCCTAGTTGTGCGGAGCTGTTAATGAAAGAATTAAATTGGCATACTTTTAAATGTTGTTGACTGGCGGGATGAACTGTATGTGACCTACAAAAATAAATCTCTGTACATATGCCATCTGTATTGCTTATTTGATTACGGACGTGCAGCCGGATACTTAAATCTTGAACCACTGTCGTAATTGTTGCACGACCTGGCTTAAGCTTCCTTCTGCCTTTCTGTGTAACTCTCCGCTCGGCTTGCTACAAACCTTTTAAAGTTTGAGAGAAAGTTTGGAAGTTATGTAAAGTAGTTCCAGAGAGTCCAACAACATATTACATCCAACACATCCTACGAGGCTTGCCAACTGTTCAGATATTCACTACCAGACATTAGCTCGGGGAGGGGGGGAGGTTACGTTTTAAAAGAAACTGTGTTTCACTGCCTTTATGCCATCAAATTTCTCAGAAAAATTAATTTTACAATATCTGATGCAATCGTTTTCCTTACACAGCCAAGTTTTAACCACGTCATTTGACAACCACTAGTCTCTGAATCGACAGGAACGGTTCTGTATTTTCTTTGGTAACTCATTATCTATTTATAACGTACAAATTGACAACTTTGTTCATTCTTTAATTCTCTGCGAACAAAACGGGCAGGTCGTTCCTTTAGAGTAGGTAACTGAAACAATAAACCAATCGCTTGACGATAATCAGGTATGATACTACCTGTCATAAAAGTTTGAACGTCTGCATTCCATTCTACCCAAAATAAAATTTTTACTTACTTCACCACGGAGGTTACATGTCTGAATTGATCGGTCCATAGACCACGTTTTTTACTTTTTTGCGTATTTGTTATAATAAGGAAACATTTATATGTCCTACTTTTAAATAGACCTTATCTCTTTATCTCTAGCTTTCATCTACACAAAAGTGTGATCCTCTATACAACTTTTCAATATTGTGACAGTTTAAATCGCCGATCGCCAATGCTTATTAAATTGTGCATTACCAGTGTTGCTCTTCTACATATTAAATGCTCCATATGAGACGCAAATTTCTGTTATTCATCCAGGTTTACACTAAGGTAATGGACTACTGCTTTTCTTTTTTATTGTTTTTTTTCTGGATCTTGATTACATGATTTCGTTTCAGTGTTCCTTTTGGAAACATGTAACTCGTCTTCTGTGGGTTATGTTTACCTTAACTTCGGCACACCACCGACTAAGACAGTCCAGTACAGCTTTCCATTTTGTTTTGAGTTCCTGCCTGGTTTCTGCAACTAACAGAAGTGCGAGATCGTCGACGAATGCCACCAAAACCATCAGTTCTGGAATTTATTACAATGTATTCATGGCGGGTTCCAAACTAATGTCCCAGAAAATTGGTCCGATAACCGAATTCTGCGAGCAACTTTTTGTCAGTCTTTTATCTGCGTACTTGTTTGGGCACCGTCATTTTGCATATCGATTTCTACAATGGTCTCTAAAACTGTGATATATGTTTAGTGGACAGTTGATTTTTCTTAAGCTTTCGAACAGCGCGCCCCGGCGAAGTCGACAAATATTTCCACCACATAGTTTTTGGAAGAATTTTTCACAATTTTTATTAAGAGATTAATGGCATCCTCTGTTGACTTGCCAGCTCTGAATTCATTTGGGTTCATCCAATTTTTAAATCTGTGTCCCTTTAGTTTCTTGCAGAGTACTTTTTCTTGCACTTTCCCTAGAACATTGGGTAATCAAATTGGGCAATAAGATTTTGAAATCCGTGGGTCTTTGCCGCTACCTAAAATAACCACCTCATATATTTTCCAAACATTTGGTATAATCTCCTGCACTAGGCATTCGTTAAATAGTTTATTTAAGGTTGGAACCAGTTGGACGACCAACTCCAGGAGGACCTCTGCCGGTATCCCATCAGATCCTGGTGCTTTTCTTTTTGGAAGAGAATTTATTGACTGTATTATCTCTTTGTCTGATAGGACGCACGTTTGATGTTTAATCTCACAAGGATCCCACATTTTCTGACACAGTTCCCTTTCCCGATCTGTATCGTGTTCTGTACTGACATCTGGAAGTAGCACGTCATGTAACTCCCATGCAGTTTCCATCTAGTTCGTGGTCATGGATCCATCCTGTCTTCTTACTATGGAAAAGGTCGCAGATGGCCTAATTTTGCCAGCGGTAATCTTGTAAGGCCCCGTGGGCCTGATCTCATGTTTTGTATGACAAAGTTTATCACAGCTTTTATGTTTCGTTTTCAGTAACAGAACGATGAACTCTTGCTTTTAATTCCTATATCTGTCTAGAAGAGTCTTGTTGCGTCTGGTTGGCTGTTTTACTTCCGCGAGCGGTTCGGAAGTTGGGAGCTTGAAGTGAGTCTAATGTGAAATTAAAAGACTCAACTCAAAGTGGGAAAAATTCTTCAAATAAGGGAACTCGGTGTGGAAAAGGTACTGGAGAAAATAATTGAACTGCAACAAATTAAGGTTACAATGTTACAGCTCACGAAGCCCGACTTAATTCATAGAAGGCCCTATAGGAGGTGCACGACTTCAAGGTCTACCATACAATGCTGATAGTGTCCATGCCAGCTTCAGCATATACTTTTCGCAGAAACCGTCTCCAACGCTTCAACCGGAGATAAGTTCTATAAGAGAAGTACTTTCCCACAGGATTAATTAGTATGACACCCTTCTTGCTAGAGTCCATCAATCACGGGGAACTAAGTCCTACACCATCGTCGAAGACTGCTACTGAGAGTTGAACTACTGACGGCGACTACTGTGCCCTGCACTAGTCTGTCTCTCCGCCCTACTCTCTGCTACTGCTGCTGCTGCTGCTCCGATGCTCCGCTGCTCCGCCCTACTCTCACTCTGGCTCTCGGTGGCCCAGCCACCTCTTTTTATATCGTCCGGTGACGACATTACTTGTGTCCTCTCAACCTTCCAGAACATTCTGTAGCGTCGGTCACACATCCTTCGTTCTTGCATCAGCCCTAGTTGCCCTTCTGGAAATTTTCAGAGTCCCTCGTCACGTAGCTGCTGGGTCTGGCCGTGTTATCAGGCTCTACCGCGGCACTTATCTCCCCTCGCTCGACCTTCTGGCTTTCTCCGCAACATCCCACGCGCCTCCGAACACGTAAACCCTACACTGTATTGCACAACCTGTCGCACCTAAGTACTTCTACGATTATTTCGCGACAGTCTGTGTCTCTGCTTCAATAGGGTAACGTTAAAATGCTATTCTTGTCTTCCTCATTGTGGTTCGTAGCTTCCGCAATTTTTTTATCCATGGTTTCTCTTTTAACCCCGTTGTTTCCTCAAGTGGAATTGCAGCACTCATTTCGTCATTGATTGCACGAATTGTTTCTTTCGCATCCTTGTTCACGTAAAAATCTTTATCTCTGACTTTGGTAAGTTTGTAGAAACTTCTCAACCTCGGCCAGTGTGCCTTGTCATACCGCCGTTGGATATTGATACAGTCGCCTCCATGCGTTCCCTCTTGCAATCTGCCCATTTCGAACATTATTAGATTGTAATCGCTGGCAGTTTGGTTCTCAATCACCTTCCACCTGTTACCAGGTTTCCTGCTCTTCCATTTTTTAAGGTTATATCTAAGTTCGATTTGGCACCTACTCTGTCACTGAACGTATATGGATTGTTTGGTTTTTTTTTTTTGACATCTAGCTGCAATTTACCAATCAGATCCTCGTGCGTCTGTAAGATCACTGTACCAGCGTGTAGATTTGGCATTTGCATCGCCAAGTATCACCGTTGGGCTGTCGACTTTGGCTACACATATTTCCATAATCTTACAAAGATAGGGGTCAATATCATCTCTGTACTGAAATTACATGGTAACGAGGACCACAATCACCCATTACGTACCTATCTCCACACACACCGTATATTAATTGCAGAACTGTATTATTTTTATGAGTGATTTGCTTATTGATGACATTCATTGGTTTTGTTCCTGTTGTGATTATCTGAGACATCATTGGCATGTGTGGGATTTTTCCTTCGCTAGAGTATGGCTCTTGAAGACAGCTAGTTTCCTCACTTCATGTAAGACCAGACTGCTTCTCTTACAGTTTAATTGCCCGATCTTAAGTTGCTGTGCACCCCAGCTCGTGGATGCCGAGTATGGATATTACACTGTGACCATTGCTGCCTCAAGTCAAGCGTTGTTCTACCATGTTTCATTATCAAATGAAGGTATATTTGATCTGGAACAGAGATTCCATTTCGTCTATCAAATACTTGTTTGACTAGAGTGTCTGGGCTGAATTAGTAGGTATGTTGTTTACCTCAAGTTTAATATGATCAGTTGCCTCTGGTTGCGAAAAAGAAATGTTTTTTGCCATTTGGATGTGCTATTCTAGTTAGATGGCGTAATGCTAGAGTGAGATTTTGTGTTTCCTCTAGTCTAGCGAGCTGAAGATTGTTTTCAAACTTTTGATAAAGATGGTCTGGTGTTATAGCGACGTGTCTTGATTTTGTGTATGCTCGCTTATGGAGCCACCACTAATTTTTCAGTAGTCAAGTCTAATTTGAACTTGTCCTGACCATCCAAGTCCATCTTGTTTTCATAGAAGCTTCGGAGAAATATCACAGATGGTGGAAGTAATCCTTGAGTATTGAAGGATAGGTTCATCTGTCTGCGTGCCTACGGTATTTGCTGTTCCTTCCTCTTCTTGCAATATTTCCTCCCTGGATTTTGCAGCCCTTTCTGCTATGCGCCTCTTCCTTGATGGTGTGTTTCTTGTTTTATTTCTTTTTCTTACTGTTTCTTCTATCAGGATGGCAATGATGCTCAATAATTGATCTTTGTATCGATCATCCATCACTTTGGAGCTTCTTCTACTGCCCATAGTCAGTTTTTTTATCAGTCTTGAAGAAACTGTTGTTGTACGATTTCCCTCGTTTTCTGCATGGGACACAAACAGCTGGCTGTGAGGACTTGCTACAGTCTTCTTTTTTTTGTGGATGGTTTGCAAGCGACCGATGTTTGCTAATTTTGCCATAATTATAGCACTGCAGACACTTTGGTACTACTGTGTAATCTTTTGCAGATATGGCACTAAATTCTATGTGTATTTTTCTTTGATGCATTATTTGCTACCTTATTTCAGCACTTACTTCAACAACTTGACGCACAGTGCTTTTGTCTCTGGGACCTGTTCTGAATTATGACTTGAATCCGTCCAGAAATATATGTCTTTCTATTTTTCCTTCCAAATTTTGCTCATGTTTTCTGCAATTTGACAAGGCTCAAGTGAAGTGGGTAAGTCATACGGAATCAACAGAGGTTTCCATTTCCGAGGCTTTTCACACTTTAAATTTTCGTTTAGTTCTTTATTTTCCATGATATTTCTTTCAGCATCTTGAGTCGCCGTTTCTACGATTACAGCATTATTTTTGATACGTATTTTGTTTATTTTATCAACCCCTGGTTTTATGATTCTTTTTAGTTTATCAGCAACTTGTTTTGGAGTTCCTTCAGTCTTAGAAGTTATAAGACGGCTGCAGTAGTAGCTGTTTTTTTCTATTTTTAACTTGATTGTAGGTACCATCCCTGATTTTGTCACAGATGCTGACTGTTTTTTCTGCATGTTGGATTCTCTGTTCTCTTCTCTGAGTGTCCTTATTTCCTTCTCCATCTCTTAATTTCTTCCCTCTGTTTGTCCATAGCCACTACGATTAAAGGAGGGTTGTCCTAAAATTCCCTTAGCTCGAATTCAGTGATTTTTTGGCCTGGCAATTTGTTAACATAGGTTACAAATTTTTCGTACATGCTGTTAGTTGAATCGTTACAGTCCGATTCGGGATTTAATAGCACAATCGCAGATTGTTTCCTCCAATCATGATCAAACGCCATAGCTTGTTATCCCGGGTCCACACGCTTGGCACTTGCCGCAAATTCCAAGCCTCTACAGACGCTTGGTTAATATTGTGGAGCCACGCGTCGACATCCACACGCTTGCGAATGAGCTTGTAATTTTCGGAGAAGCAAGCATGGCCATAACTTTTGGCACAACCTATTTTTATCATAAAAATTTAATAGAAAATAAGAAAAAGAGGAAGATGGCAACGAAAATGGTGGATGTTAGAAATGTGTAGAAACTTTACCAGGTAATTATTAAATTATAATTTCATTAATGTAACCATGATTACTATGTAGTTTCTTGTATGAATTTTATTTTATATATAATTATTCCTTTATAATTAAAATGTATAATAATTATTGTTTTAACGGAATTATCATATCTATATCAATTATTTTTTTGATTGCAGAGAATTACTGAAGAAAAATTTAATGAGGTTCTTTATGAGTCATATCGACAGCTTGATAACTTCTGCCGCATGAGCTATGGTTATTTTGAATACTATTATTCGAGAAATTGTAAAATATCATTGATTGACCAGTTTCTGCAGCAATTCTACCACAACAAACAGGAACGCACGTCTATCAGCCATCAGTGCACAAACGGCAGTAAGTCCGCGCAAACGTGTAGACGCTTCGCAGGCGCTTGCCGCAAACTTTCTTTGATTTGTGCCGGAAAACCGACACTCGATCGGATCAGACACAAGTGCTAGCACGCCTACACAAGCCACGCCAAACGCCCTATCCACACATTTCAATTTGTGACAGCTTGACGAAGTTTGGTCCCGCCTTTAGACAACAAGGACCCGTGTTGGTTGTTTGGGAGTGGATTAACATCCAACACGTCCTGCATGTAGTCCTCTAACCCCTTTCACGGCCCGTAAGAGTTCTTTATCGAAAATCGGATCAACTTAGGTCCTCCAAGTTATACTGTGAATGGGACGTCACAGTGGTGAAAAGGCGGGTTGCCGGTATGCAGATGTGCAGTGGCGTGACCTTGTGCTTGACGCTTGAATTAATCGAGCCGCAAACTCTGCAAAGTTCAGAGGACAAAGATTGTTTTTTAGACGCGTGCATAGTTATAAATAATTTAATTCAATTGTGAAATAATCCCACGTTTTTCTTGTTTAATGATGAGGCCAAAAATAAATCAATGTGGCAGTATTACATGGAAATAGACGTTAGGGAGCGTGCACAAACTACGTGGCTCGGTCCAGAGGGGGGTAAGGAGGGGAGGTTGCTGGAAGGCTACTCTGGGCTACGTGGGGGGAGGGGGAAGGTTCCGAGCCAGGCCACGTAGCTTTCCTTTCATAATATTTTTCACAGTCAAAATGAGGAACAGAACTCACAACAGCATATGAATATTTATTTCCCTTAGTTAATTATCTCCGTATGTAATTTTCAATCGTCTGACAAGAGAAAACAGTGCAAAATGTCTTCTGTAATCAAAAAGAAAAAAAAGATATGTGCTACGTGGGAGGGAGGAGGAGGGGGCAGAGGCAAAAACCACGTAGGGCTACGTGGGAGGGAGGGGGGGGGGTTTCTCAGGAGGCCAAAATGGAGCTACGTGGTTAACGAACGCTCCGTTACTAATGAAAAAATGTGGAATTTGCCATAAAAAATATACTTATTTTGATTTTAAAATATTAAAATCTAAATAATTATAAATTTATTTTTCCACTATTGCATCCGCTTCCGCGAAACATCCGTATCCGCGTATGTCAAGTATTGAACATCCGCATCCGCAAAGATGACTTCCGTTACAACCCTAATTGCTATTACTATTACCTTCCGTCGAGCTAATGTCTGCTGAATCCGGAGGCAAGTGTCCACTCACGTCAGCTGGACGCCAGGGTGCTGACAGTGTGAGTTGGCGCATTATATATCGTTGAAGCACTGACGCAATGCAGCTCTTCTGCGGCCAATAATTGTAGATTCGTGCTTATTTCTGTGCCGTTCCATAATTGAACAAAACCACTAGTACAACGAAGGTGTTTAGCACGCTCTTAACGAGAGCTTTTACGTGCACTGACACACGCCTTTTATACCAGCATAACTAGTTTCGTGACTTAAAGATCGTTTTTTCCCGAACGAAAGCAACGTGTCACACAACTTCTTACTTGCTAATGTGAATGTTTCCAAACCAGGGACCATACTGTGGTGGACTGTCATACCAGAAGATTACCTGGAGGCCTGTTCACATTGCATCAGGCTGAACCGGCTGCCAGAAGATGTCTTGAATCAATAGCCATAGTTATTTAACATGTTTTATTTTCTTGCTTTGTCATCTTCTGTTTTTGGCATACGATTTTATCAATAATAATAAACAGTAATCCATAGCCTTACAAAAAGATCTGAAGCAATCGCGGCAGCATTTACAATATCTACATATACAAAAAATTATTATTACTAGTACAATCCCTGTTCCAGGATAACTCCAAATTGGTATATGCTCTAATGAAAGTACATCGAACCATGTTCTCTGCTGGTACGCAATTTCATCTTCCAATTCGTCCAACTTATGGCCTGCTGCCGTTAAATCGTCTAACTGACGAACCACTGGTTCAACTGGTAAATATAGAGGAATTTCAGATATGTTTTTCTTTTCATTATTTACCATGCAGCAATCTATATCTAAGCTTAAGCTCGGAACAATATCATTGATCGGTACTTTTGATCTAATGGTATGTTCGGATTGGATTATTATTTGTGCTCCGTAACCTTTACTTAAAAATTTAAGTTTTCCTGTTCCTTTAATAATTACATCTGCTGGCTAATGGCCATTACACAACACCATAAGCCCTTCTTCTTTGGGCGCTACAAAAAGCCACTCATTTCCTCTAATTTGTGTCCACACACTTTCATTTAGCTTGATGTATTTTTGTATGCAATCGTCTGGAATCTTTACTATAGGTTGAAGCATTCTAGCTTCGCATACCTCATGGTCGTAAGTTGATAACAGGACAAAAGTTTCCTTACAAATGTTACGAGTAGGTTCTATCTTTTTACATATTAATTGATCATCATCTAACTTAATATACTTCCGCTTTGCATCATCCATTAATAGAAACTTTTTTTCTGGTGATATGTAAGTGATTACTCTTTCGTTACGCTATATCGAATCGACCGTGAGATTGAAACTAGTTAACGTTGCTCTTACAATCGTAACTTGTTCTTTGGAAAGTTTTAGTAATTGTTTCTGTTCATTTTCTAACAAGTTGATCTTCGACATGAAATATGAAGCATCATCTTCATCTAAAGTTCCAAATAGGACCTTACTGATTTCGCCTACGAAATTAAGTATTTCTCTTTTTCTTCTATTTTGCTCATGTCTAGCTAGTTACCCAATTAGGCCTTGTGAAACTTCTGTTTGACTTACATGATAGTCTAATGCTTGCCTCATACTTGTACATCCCGCTACACTTCTATTTATTTGCTTAAGCCTTTGTTGACAATAATCTATTGCTTTCAATGCTGCATCCCGAGTTGCTTCGAATTTATGCCTTAAATATTCTAGGTTAAAATAACTTACTATTTTCCATGTAACTTTATACAGGTTTACGGTTCCTTTATGATCATAATATAGCCCAGGTGATGATTGGCATTTTGTTAATTGCAGATCTTGTTGTTGCATCGTCGAGGTAACGCCTACCATCATCATGGCCATAATTACTCTCCAGGTTGCTGCCATTGTCCCTGTAATTTCAAAAGAATTCTTTTAACCTATTGGCATGCACCTTTGTAAATTTATTTTTCTTTAATTGTATTACCACATTCGGTCCCTTGGTTTCAATTACCGTATACGGACCTCTCCATTGGCTATCTAATTTCTTTGAGCGACCCCTTCTCACACTTTCGGCAAATAACAGGACTTTATCTCCCGGTTTGAATACTACTGGGTTTTGTGTTTTATCATAATGTTCTTTGCTTTTCTCTTTTGATTGCGCCGTTGCTTCGTGTGCACATTGGTGCATGGCTCTCAACCTTTCCCTTAACTCTATTACATAATCATCATAGTTATATATCACATCATCTGGTTTCTTTTGCAGTGCCCCTGGTACGTTACAGACTCTTCCGAAAAACAACTCGTGAGGTGTATACCCTGTAGTACTATGTGGTGTTGTGTTGAAGACAAACACCGCATATGGGATCCAGGTATCCCAGTCAGTTTGACCTCTGTTTACATAATGTCGTAGCATTTCTGTCAAGGTGCAGTGCGTTCTTTCTAATGCACCGTTAGCCTGCGGATGGTAACTTGTTGTGTGGATTATTTCTATCCGCAATAATCTACACGTTCGCCTCATGACGTCACTCATAAAGTTACTACCCATATCACTTAATAAAATCGATGGAATGCCAAATCTCAAAATTATCTGTTAGACCAATACTCTCGCCACAGTATCGGCATCTTGTTGCTCTATGCGTTCAGCTACTAAAAACTTTGTCAAGGCATCCTGAAATGTAAGTATATATTTGTTTCCTTTTTCCGACTGTTGTAATGGACCTACAATATCTATATCGCACCGTTCAAACACGTGCTCTGGGGTTTTTGTTATTTCCATTGGCATCTTTGTCTTATTTTGCGTAATTTTGTTCTTTTGGCAGCTTTCGCACCGGCGAATGTACTGCTCAATGTCGGCTTTGATGCCTTCCCAGCTACAATATTTCCTAATTCTCTCATAGATCCTACCGATTCCTTGATGCCCACCAATTGGTGATACTGCTTTAGTATCTTCGTCTTCTCTTCCTGAGTAAGTTCTTCACCATTATTGGTATTTGGATGTAAGGTTTCTTCCATTACCTTGTCACCATTCTCGGCCATGGGTTCAGCTATTTCTACATTCTCATTTTCCTCTTTATCATTTGCATCGTCCTCGGTCTTTCTAATGTTCCGGATTCGCGAAAGAGCGTCCGCAACCTGATTCCTTTTGCCGCTCTTGTATACGATCTCATAATCATATTCTTCAAGTTTTAGCCAGAATTTCATTAATCTCGATGATGGATCTGACACACTATTAATCCACGTCAAGGGTTTATGGTCTATGCATATCGTAAATTTCCTGCCAAATAGATAAGGTCGGAATTGCTTCACTGCCCAGCAAATAGCTAGCATTTCTCTTTCTATTGTACTATAATTTCTTTCAGCTTTATCCAACGTCCTTGATATATAAGCTACCGGTAAATCCTTACCAATTTCTCCTTGGCTTAACACTGCTCCAATCGCATCTTGGCTTGCATCCGTAGTAACTATAAAATTTTTCTTTTAGTCAGGATACTGTAATATGGGAGGACTCAACAATTTTTCCTTCAAGTGTTGAAATGCCTCTTCTTGTTTTGATCCCCATGTATAAGTAATTCCCTTCTTTAATAATTCATATAACAGCTTAGCTATCTTGCTATAATCACTTATGAATCGCCGATAGTATCCACTTAACCCCAAGAATGCCTTTAGCTGAGTTGTATTACGTGGTTGTGGGTATTGTTGTACGGCTTCTACCTTTTTTGGATCGGGTTTTAATCCTTCCTTGGTGAATATATGTCCCAAAAATATAACTTCTTTACGCAGAAATTCGTACTTATCTGCTTGTAATTTGAGGTTATAATTTCGTAATCTTTGAAAAACATCCTCTAACCTCGCATTAAGTTCCTCTAACGATGACCCAAACACGATGATTTCATCTAAGTAGATAAATACTTTCTCACCTTGTAGTCCTGTTAACACAGAATTCATCAATTTTTTGAAGGTATTTGGTGCCGTTTTTAATCCTATAGGCATTCTTTTGAATTCATAATGTCCCTAAGGGGTGCTAAAAGCTGTTTTCTCTTGATCCTGTTCATCTATCAGTACCTGATAGTACCCTTTCGCCAAATCTAACGTTGAGAAATACTTGGCTTTACCGAGCCCATCTAGTATTTCATCAATCCTCGGTAATGGGAACACATTATTTACTGTCAGATCATTTAACTTCCTGTAGTCTATCACTACGCGCCATTTCTGATTCCCACTTGCGTCCATTTTCTTTGGAATTATTAGTACCGGTGAATTCCATGCACTATCACTGGGTATCACTATGTCATCTTGTAGCAACTTATTTATTTCTCCTTGCAAAATCTCTTTTTGCGCCTCGGGTATTCGGTAGGGCCTTAACCGAATTATCTTTCCTTCTGCCTCGGGAAAAAACTTAATTTTATGTCTAGTTGCCTCTGTATGCCCTAATCTGTCTCCAGGCAGATGGAAGACATCATTATATGCTGCACATATTTCTAGAAGTGCTTTCTGCTCTTCCCTATTTAAATGATCTACTCGGAGATTTTCCTTTAACTTGGTTAGTCGCGATTTATTCTCTGATCGTTCCTTCTTAATGTGCCTTACGCATATTTTCTTGGACTCGGGCAGTTTTTCTGCTGTTATTAGGGGATTCTTTAACTTAACTTCTTTTTCTGTGGTATTTAACATACTCGTTATGCACATTCCGTTTCTTACGGACACTAAAGATTCGGGCATGTATAGACCTGGTTGTAACTCCTGTTTCGGGTTGACCGCCTCCGATACATCCCTCAACGCAATTCGCACCTTTACAATCTTTTCTTCGCGAGGGCCTATTCTTATCTCGGAGCATTGAGCCTTCCTGGCTTCTGCTCCCTGTTGAGTACTATATTTACTCTCTTTTCTAGCGATCGGGATCGCCTTTGACCTCGCGGATTGCACCACCTCCGCGTAAGTTCGCTCCTTCGCGTTCTTATGCCACGCAGTTTTTACTGCTAATGAATCGGACTATTCCGCCTTCATTACATTATTACCCCCCCTCACAGGGCCTCCCATCTTCGAGTCAGTCCCTAATGCCCTCGAGAACCGTTCGTCGCGTCGCACATTTCCGTTAGTGGACTGACGAACATCACCCCGGTTGTTCACAGGGCCTATTGTTTCCGAGGCGGCTCCTACTGCCCTCGGAAATCTTCCGACGCGTCTCACAATTCCGTTAGTGAGCGGACAATCTCGCCTTTTCACGGGGCCTACCGTCTTCGAGGTAACACCCAGTGCTCTCGGAAAATTTCCGTCTTGACCCGCAGGTCCGTTAGCGGGTGGACAAATTTCTTTTCGTGTCGTAATCTTTACGACGCCTTTCTTGTCACGTCGCACAGCTCCATTAGTGGACGGACAAATACTACTAGGTGTAGCAATCCTTGCAACACTTACACTCTTGTGGGTTGGTGAGGCAATCCAACGGCTACAAGCTTCACTACAACGCATCCCACGTTGCGTTAGATATGGCCCTTCTTGCGCTGTTTGCAACCTAATTCGCCTCCCACGAATTTCAATAGTCTTGTTCCCGTAATATATCACGGCCTTGTTTTTTCCTAGGAAGTCCCTTCCCAACAGGCCCTCAAACTGCAAATCTATGTTTGCATCAATTACATGAAATTTCTGCTTTAGCGTCAAACCCTTCGCGGCTTGTAACTCTATTACCACAGAAGCTTTGGTTTGTACAGCATTGTTACTAATACCCTTAATTTTAACTTTTTCTTTAGTATTACTTTTCACTGCCCTTTTTAAACTGTCTCCTTTTATTAAGCTCAATTGTGCCCCAATGTCCACCAAGAACTTCACCTGATTACGCTTTGCTCCATCACATTTTATCACTACAAATTCATTCTTATTTGTGCAGTCTACTATATATACTTTTTGGGGCCTGGCGCAATGTGACTGCCTCATTACGCCACTTAACAGTTTACCGGTCTATTATCCCTTTTTCTCACTACCCCGGTATTTTCACGGCACTCCCGAGCGTAATGCCCTTTTCCGTTACATTTGAAGCACGTAACTTCATTTACTCTTATGCCCGATGCTTTAGCTTTAGTAGGATTTGTACGCTCTATCTCCCTAGCGTGTTTCCTGAATCCTATCTGTGTTTTTCCTATTCTAATGGCATTTTCTTTCTCGAATTTCATCACACTCTTTTCGAGTGCGTTACTTGGAAACTTGTTTACTTCCTTCGTTGTTTCCACTACTCTAATTCGTCTCTGAACCTGACAATTTCTGGCTGCATGCCCGGACTTTCCACAATTGAAACAGTTCCTTCTCTACTTTTTTCTACCTTAGGGGCCCTGAATGGTTGTCGCGATATCGGCTTTTCCTTCGCGGAAGCTATCGCGCTCTCTTCTGTAGCCGCTATTTCTACGGCTTCTGATAGGGTTATTGTTTCTCCCCTAGCCCTTACTATTGTTTTTACTTGGTCATCATACAACCCCTGGATGAAGACGGCCCTTCCGAACTTTAGCACAAGAGCTATACTACCCGCTAGCTCGGTTTCTGCCATGACGTCTTTTATTGCCTCCCTGAACAGGTGTTGGAGGGCAGCTATGCGCGAACCCCATTGCGCTATGCTTTCCCATGACTCTTGCCTACTGGCAAACATTTTGCAGGCATAAAAATCTAGCGTCCTTTTGCACCCATAATTTTCAACTAAAATTGCGCGAACTGCCGGCCAAGTGGTGATCAAATCTAGGAAGAGCAATTTACTACGGGGCGTCCCTACTATACGAGCCTTTACAAATTTTAATAATATTTCGTGCTGCTCCGGCGCTTCCAGTTCAAATGCGCTATCGCAATTATCCAAAAACTCATTAAGTTGCGACATATCACCATCGAAAGAATGAGGGATTAATTTGATAACCTCATTTAAACTAATATACTGCCTAGGTGATGACTGCGCACCCTGGCTACCTGACACAGCTTCGTTAGGCATGTTGCTTTTTGCGCTCTCACCTGCTGAAATTAATTATTGCGTGGGGACGGAGGGTGACGCCCTCCTGGCTGCTGCTACTGTGGCTCGTTGGCGGTTGGCTGCTGGCGGCTACAGCTGACGGCTGCTGGCTGACGACTGCGGCTGACGGCTGCTGGCTGCGGCTGCTGGCTGCGGTTCGTCCTGCGTCGACCCTCGTTGACCTCGTGGATGCTGCTGGCAGGTTTTCTCCGCTGTCGAGTGGCCCTGGTCGATATTCTGCAGTATGAGGGGCCCTCTCGTTCTCGACCAATGGATCCTCTTCTTCGTTCGACTCCTACCTTCTGCGTTACCTCCCTAAGTCGGCTTCGTTCTCAAAGCCGTCGGTCTTACTTTGACTTCGGGCTGAGGTATACAGAAGTACCCACACCTATTCCTCATGTTTGTGGCCTATACCTCTGTTGCTATGCTGACCTTTGGCCAACCCTGGCTAACCGTGGTCAAGCAGTTATAACTAACAGTGGCTAATCCTGGCCAAACCCCACACTATTGACACCAAAAATAGTAAGCTATGTTGCGTTTGATTGGCTGTTTACTTCCGCGAGCGGTTCGGAAGACGGGAGTTTGAAGTGAGTCTAATGTGAAAGTAGAAGGCTCAACTCAAAGTGGGAAAAATTCTTCAAACAAGGGAACTCGGTGTGGAAAGGTATAGGGGAAATAATTGAACTACAACAATTTAAAGATACAATGTTGCAGCTCACGAAGACCGACTAATTTTACAAAGGAACGTAGTCACATATGGCTCGTCTGCTGGGAGAGAACCTGCGTTGGCAAGTCCTATGTCTAGGCCTGCGTCTGCATATACCTGTCGTACGAATCGTCTCCAACGTCTCAAGCGAAGGTAGGTCTTGTAAGAGAAGTATCTCCCTGAAGGGTTAATCAGTATCACCCTCTTACTCTTGAGGTCCATTACCTAAACCCCGGACGGTGGCGACTACAACTCTCTATTACTATCAATGGAGCCTCAGAAATTAAGTCCCATACTGACTTCAGAGTCTAACATCTGGCGTCGCCGACTGGAGTCAAACTACTGACAACGGCGACTATGCCCCGCATTAGTCTAGCCCTACACTGCTACACGCAGCCTCAGCTCTGCACTCTGGCTGACCCTACTCTGCCTCTCGGTGGCCAGGCCACCCCCCTTTTATATCTCTAAATGACGACATTATTTGTCCTCTCAACATTCTAGAATATTCTGTGGCATTAGTTACGCATTCTTCGTTCTTGCATCAGTCCTAGTCTTGTCACGTAGGCTGAAATGGAATCCTCTGCTGCTGTAAATATGTGGCGTAAACATGTGGCTCTTATCGTCCCTGCCCGGCCATCTGGACTTTTTCTACTGTTTCTGTTATCACGTTGCCTCTGTTTACTGAATATCGCTTTCCTACAAACATCTCACGCCCCCCTGTCACGTATCGCTACGGCGCTTCCTACGCCCACGCTCTCACGTTTTCTTGCACAACTTAACATAACTAAGTGTTCCTGCGATTATTTCGCAATAACAGGTTACTTGATAAACTGTTCGTTTGTAGGAACTTTTGAAATGTTAATACAGTTTATCTCAATTATATGCTGAAAGAAAAGTATAATTCGCTATTCAGGTCCAGCACTAGGATTCTCGGTCCCCGGGTAAGCATTCTTAGCCCCCCCCCCCGATATTTGATTATTATAAACTTTTTTTTCTTATAAAGTCAGCATATTTTATACAAAAAAAGCAAACAAACAAACAAGTAATGCATTGTTAAGAAAGTTTTTTAATGTTCTCAGTTTACATACTTCTTTTCTAGCTTTTTTAGATGCGAATTATTTTATAATCCCGGTATAATCCAATGAGCGGGCTAACTCTGATTCTATTGCTATCATAGCTAATCCAACAAGCCGCTCTTGCCCCATTGTAGTTCTCAAACAATTCTTAACTCTTACAAGAACGCTAAATGACCGCTCTGCTTGTGCAACAGTAACAGGCAAAGTGCAGAAAAAAAGTAAAACTACCATTAACATTGGGAAATACGTCATTAAAATTGCATTTATGGAGAGCATTAAGAAGACGCAAAGGGGGAAGTGGATTAGATCCAAAATTAGCTGCATGAATCTTTTTTAAATTCAAAATATATTCCTTTAAATCCTGCGTATTAACGTCCACACTGTACAAAGATGCCATGTATTCCACGTGCTCTGATAGTGTTGAATGGTCTAGGCTTATGTAGTTCCACAAGAAACCAAATGTGTCCATCATTTTGTCTATGGCAGCATACCTTATTGCTAAGTTTCCTATAACTGTACATAGAATAATATTAAAAACATTTACTTTCAAACTGTACTCAGAGTGCCGGTTTAAATCTTCTGCTGTTTCATCTCCAAAGCGTTTTCTTTTGCATTTCCGTTTCTCTGTGCCGCTTATCGACAAATTGAAGTCAGGTGATATTCCAGTATTATCTGCTACCTTGCAACTTTCTGCGAAAATGGTATTCCAACTGTCTCTCAATTCATTTAATTCTTACACTAGACTCTTAATATTGCCACTTTCAACATCTACTGTAGCTTCGCTTGCTTGAAGCACAACGCTCGTATGTTTATTGCAGTTAATACTTTGTACCAAATTGTAGACATGACGATACATTTAAATGATTTCGAGTACTTCTGAATGCCCCTTAGTCCAGTGCGTGCCTCTGTAGCCAAATTAAAGTTAAATGCATGTCCAACCACCCTTTGTAATCCTGGCAAATGCTTAGCAAGTGGACGCACGGCATCAATCTCCGCAGACCATCTCGTTTCCGACAGCCCGTGAAGGGAAGATCCAATATTTTCTTTCAAAACTTTTCATCTTTTGGGTCTAGAATGAAAAAAAATTATACGTTTTTGAAACAATTCCAAACAATGATCCGCAGTGTACTCCACAAAGATTTAATGAATGAGCGCCACAAGGAGAAAAAATTGCCAGGGGATTTTCTTTTAATATATGTGCTTGAGCTCCCTGATACGTGCCACGCATACTGCTCCCGTTGCCATAACTCTGCCCACGACTGTCTTAAAGCTGTAAGCCATATGCACTAGATCTGTCTAAGGCGTTTGACAGAGTAAGCCATAAAATGGTAGTAAATAAGGTAAAAACCATTGGAGTGGATAAGAAAGTCATTTGCTGGGTAGAAGAATTTTTAAAAGGTAGAAAACAGAAAGTTAGGGTAGGAAATGTAGTATCAAAAGAAGTTGAAGTAAAAATGGGTGTGCCACAGGGTAGCGTATTGGGACCATTGCTATTCATTATTCTAATGAATAATTGTGTTGATTGTTTACTATCTGAAATTAGATTGTTTGCAGATGACATAATGCTGTATAAAAGAATCAAATTGATAGAGGATTGTAAACAGTTGCAGGGTGATCTGGACAGGATATCTAATTGGGTTGGTAAACATGGAATGAAGATAAATGCAAAGAAGAGTAAGCTTATTAGATACACAAATAAAAAACAAAAGGTTAATTATGAATATGAGGTGGGGAAAGAATTGCTTGCTGAAGACTTGAAATGTAAATATCTTGGAACTACTTTTGATAACAAACTTAACTGGGCAGGACACATAGGACAGGTGGTAGGAAAAGGTTTCAAAGTTCTGCACTTGTTGGAGAGAGTGATGAGGGGATGTACGAGAGAAGTAAAGGAATTGGGTTACAAAACTTTGGTCAGACCATTGCTCGAATATGGTAGTGTAGTATGGGACCCTCATTTTACGTATCAAATACAGGAGTTAGGAGAGGGTGCAAAAAAGGTCTGCTAGATTGGTTTCTGGAAATTATCGCAGAATGCAATCAGTGACGGATATGATAAAAGAGCTGGAATGGGATTCATTGCAAGACAGGAGGAGAATGAGGAGGGTCATGGGAGTGTACAGGGCATATACTGGCGATGAGGCATGGAAAGATATTGCAACAGGTATGATAAGTAGTGCATCGAAGGGAAAAGATGACCATGACCACAAGCTGGCACTCGATTTCAGGCACAACGGTGTATGGAAGATTCTCTTTTTTAGGTAAGGGTGTCAGGGATTGGAATGAGTTACCAAGAGAAATGATGAATAATTTACCCAAAACTTTGAAAGAATTTAAAGATAAAATTTGTAGAGGGCAAATGTAGGTAGGTGCAGGATAGGGGGAAGATGGGTGTGTAGGGAAATTGCCACCGGAGCCTGTGCTCCATTGCAATTAATTAAATTAAACGTTTCAGCTCATTGCAGATCAATCTGGCGATTGCTTGACCAGTCTTCCCTTCACAACCAAAGAAGTCAAGAAAACGCTCTCTCATTCTGTATTGGGTTTCTTCTTCAAGGGCGACATAGCACAGTGTAATAACATTTTGCTCTCTTTCGGCATCATCAGGAGTTACATCGACTATAATAGAAAAGTATTTATTGTGTTTTACCTCTCTTAAAATGGTTTGACGAACAAACTCTCCAGATTTTTTGGTAAATTCGTTCTGAATATCATGTGACAGATAATGAACCATACGTTTTCCTCCTTGTTGCGACGCTTCAATATTTCTTAAATGCTCTTTCATAGTCACCTCTCGAAGCTAAACCTCTTTCCGAAAGGAAAAGAATAGCTTCGATTACGCGATGCAATACTTCGGTCCAGTACTGCTGTTCTTCTCTTACAATTTTTCGGTCTAAAAGATTTTCTATGGCTGATCTACTATTTAGCGCATATTCTAGTTTGCGCCATTCTGAGTATGACTATTTGTGATCAGCGCAGCAGCGCTGCTCTCTTTGTTCACTCACTTCTAGTTTCAGTTTTTCCAACCTCTTGATAATCCATAACCGCAGCCCTAACGCCAAATCAGATTTAGAGACATCCGCACTTCGAGAAAACAATCGTCGAGCAAAGCAGTACTATGTTTGCTTTTCTTTGCTCCATGCAAGCCAGTCCCTTTTTGAAAGTTCCCAATTTTTTAAGATGCGCTCAAAAATATTTGAAGGGAAAGATTGATTATATTTTCTGTTCGCGGCAGTGTTTTCGGTGTTTGCTCAGGTCCTTGCCTAACAGCTTCTTCTACCTCTAAACTACTGAAGCACTTTTTTTCACTCAATAGACCGATATCAAAATCTAAAAGCTTCTCATTCCGTGTTGAACTGGCCATTAAAATCTGTTCACTTTCTGAAGGGATATCGTACTTTATCATTGTCGCTTGCACTAAAACTATCACATTCAATTTTTGGCAACTTAATACAAATGCCAATAATACTTTCCTCATGAGCGACGTAGTCCCATTTCTGCACTGCCGATGCTACAGCAGATTGTAAACAACAGCTTTCTCGCGTATCAGCATCTGCGAAATGATAATTTTATTACAAACTTAAGAGAAATGGCACCAACTTTTGTACGAGGGGATAGTTCTTAGCTCTTAACTAGCTACACTACAACGACCGTAAGTAGTGTGGATTTGCCGGTGCACTGCCACAAAGGATGCCACCTATAGTTCAATTGTTCTTGACCACGCCCCCTTCTATTGTTGTGTCAATCATCCAACCACGCCCCCTTCTATTGTTCTTGAACACACCCTTCTATTGTTCTGTCAATCAACCGAACACGCCCCCTTCTATTATATTGATCACGCCCCTTCCCCATCCCCTCCCCTCCCTCTCCTCCCTCCCCTTCACTAACCTCAGTTTCACCTCTCTTTGGGTTCACTCATGCGTCACTAATTAGGTCACTTAACCTAACCGTCACCTGCCCATTGTTCCATTGTTCTATTGTTCTCCTCCCCCCTCCTACTATTGCTCTTTTGTTAGACCACTTGAGTGACCTCCTGCTTTCCCTAACCCCAGTTTCACATCTCTCTGGGTGCACTCATGCATCACTAATTAGGACACTTAACCTAACCGTCACCTTAATGTTGTTCTATTGTTCTCTTCCCCTACTATTGCTCTTTTGTCAGGCCACTTGACTGACCACCTGCTCTCCCTAACCTCAGTTTCACATGCCTTCCCCACCCCACCATGTATGAAGCGACAGCTGCCTCGTTTCATCCACATGTGAGTATGGGTTCACCCTCCACCACGAAAGAACAAAATCATTGTTTGACGGTTTGACTTTCCTGTAAGTAGTCATACGACTCAATATACGGACGGAAATTAAAAACAAAAATAAAATATACTTGTATAATGTAGCAATTAACACTCTACATTGAATGCTTAGTAAAATACGATTTAAACCAAATTCCTATCATGATTACTTTATAAGATATGAATTAATGTTTTTAAACGTGGTAGGAAACCGCAATAGCCACACGTCTTGTAACGATACAATCGATAGATCGAGATATCGATCTATGCGGCAGAGCGGAGTATCAGGAGTGGAAGAAGATGGCGCGAGATTATATTGATGTGTAAGCGTGCGGACTAATAACTGGATGTTCGATGAACTAATAAACTGTAAGTCAGCTATAGAAACTTTATTAAGAGTGACTACAGACTTAATGGCAGTGATAGTTTCAGTGTAAAGTGGTAATAAGGAGGAACTGTGGAAAGTGAAATGTGTTGTAGTTTGAATGTGTGGTAGCTGTGGCGATCATTAATGTCTTGTTCATTGCTTAAACGAGTCTGACAATCTTCAGATTCACGAAGTCCGATGAGTATTATACGTTTGGTGGTTTCCAAGGTGATTTGTAGTAATTTGTGAACTGTTTACAGAATAAATGAGTGTTAACTACATTCCGGAGTGATATTTCATTTGCATGCTCGTAGCTCCGTTGAATAACTTTATTTCGGGTAATTGCCCGTGGCGACTGTGGTCAATATCGAACCAGCAGTATATCTAAAGCTACTCAAAAAAACTGAATATAACTGTTTGTTTAGTAAATCAATCTGAACAGACTTATTAATACATTTATCGATATATGTGCTTACAGCCATAAAACCGTTACATGGCTTAACCGTTTAGACAGGACAGTATATGTGAACCACGAGAGGAAATGACGGTAATTAGTCACTACCGGAGGCAGAATATACTGAATAATTAAGCAGTGAACAATCAACAATCAAAGGTGACAATCAAACAATTGGTGAGAAACGCAATCAGAGAAGTCTATTCTGCGATACAGTGTGCGCAACCTACGGCAAAGATTATTTTTCTGAGAGGGCGGTGCATTCAGAGATTGTGGATAATATAGTACCAGTGCTACGTCGACAGCGACACGCAGCGGGTTTTTGTGAAACTGCTCAGTTTTCAGAAGGCACCGCAGGCAAGCAGAAACAGCAGACGACATCAACCGAGTGGTTCAAGATTCCACAGAGCTGATTGGTGTTCAAGAATGTTACTGTTCGTCGCATCAAAAGGGAAGTGCAAGAGTTATTTTCAGTTTTTGTAAGAAACACAAACAGGCAAGAATAATTACAATTTTTTAAAAAATGTAATTATTATTTTGAATATTAAGTGACAAAGATTTTTTCTGATAACTTATTAAAGTTGAAATGCCGGACAACTATGGTAGATTTGCTTAACAAATTATTTTTCAAAAATTTTTTGCTCTCAGTTTGAATCGAAATTTTTTTTTATTTATTGCGGAAGTAATAACAAACCAGATATACGCCAGCCTAGTTGAGCGGGTTACTTTCAAGAGTTTTTTTGATTTAACGGATAGAGGTTTCTGTAGATTATTCATAATTTTTGTTCATTGATGGTAGGTAGGTAGGCCTATTCGCTTGGAAGTATATTTTATGACAAGGTGTATATCTTGTTTGGTAATAAAGTTAAAAGATTTGGGAGCAGAAATTTATTATTTTTTTCCTGTGTAAATTTTTATCTGTGTATTATTTTGCTTGCTCGGCTGCTTTAGCATTTTTTTCTTTTCTTTTCTACAACGGAATATTGAATTGATTGTGTGATATATTTTGTAATATGGTATCTGAGGGAAATGTTGGTGGGGATGGAGTGGCGGTGCTGTAAGGTGGGCCCTTGGGTGATGCATTCAGTGCAGCCACTGGTTAGCCAACTCCTGCTTTGTCTCCACAGTTACAGGCGATGACGAGTTATATTCTAAATAGCATGCGATCCGAATTTCGAAGCACTATACAGTCACTGAAAGACGAGCTTCAAAATTCCTTTAAAGCAGATAATCTTAATCTTCAAAATTCCTTAAAAGCAGATAATCTCAATCTTCAAAATTCCTTGAAAGCAAATAATTTTAACTTGAGAACAACGATCCAGGAAATAACATCAGATAATCTCAATTTTGTAAATAAATTGCGTTCAGATAAGCTTAAGTTTCAGGAAAACTTGAAATCAGATAATCTTTACCTTCAGGATAATATGAAGCCCTTTGATGACTCACAGGAGGAACCCCAAGTAGCAGTAACAGATGAGAACATTGTTTTGGTCCAGGAAACAACTCCTGTTTCACATGATACCTTGAACTCTCATCACAGTGTTCAAATCGAACCTTTTAGTGTTCAATCAGTTTCAAACAGTCGTTGCCCAGTTACTGCTATTGATGTAAGTAATATTCTTACCATTTCCCTGGAGAGAAGCAAGCTGGCTATGCCCAAAGCTATTTTCAAATGTCGCAAACACACTTTTGTCACTAAGCTTGCAAACCACATTCATAATTTGATGCTTCCTTTCAGACCCCGTTTTCTCTTCTCATCACATCACTAAAGCATTGGCAAGAGATATTATCATTGGTAGCCAACAATTTGTGAATGTTGAACAGTTCTTTAGTGCTAACACAGATGGTAATACTGCAGCTTTTTCAATCAATCTAATGAAAGATTTCATCTTCCAACATTCACTTGAGCCTTTTGAAAAGTGTAATGCCCCAACGCAAAGCAGAAAACATAGAAAGAAAAGGAAGGCCAGGAGGGAAGAACCAGGAGTATATGTTAAGAAAAAAGAAATAATCTCATTCTGGTCCAAAAATAAACTGGACTTGTTTCATGAGGGTCTCAACATACTTAAATTCAAATTCTACCATTTTTGCTTTTAGCATAAGGGATTCACATTATTCAGGTACTACATTTTTAGTTCTGTTTTAAATAATTTATGTTGGGGACAAAAATGATTTTCACAGGATCTTCTATCTGAATGTAAATGATGTATTTTTGCAGGGGATATTTCCTCACATCATTGTTTTTGCTGTGATGTCGGTATATCTTTAAGAATGTCTGTGAGGGGTTGTTCTTATGTCTCTGTGTGACTGTATTACATCTGGTGCGTAGGTGAGCTGGAAACTGAATGTGATTCGGCGTAATATGTGCAGTGAGCATATCAACATCGGTTCTGCTGGTTTTCACGATTCCCTTGGATTGAGCAGTTTCGTAATGTTTGCTTGCTCCTACAGAAATTCGGTCTATGAGATACTAGTATAAAATTCCTTAACTCTAAGAATCTGTATGGTTTAAAGAGTATAGCAGGTTTAAACAGTCATATAAAA
Source organism: Vandiemenella viatica (assembly GCA_031002005.1). Classification (NCBI taxonomy): domain Eukaryota; kingdom Metazoa; phylum Arthropoda; class Insecta; order Orthoptera; family Morabidae; genus Vandiemenella; species Vandiemenella viatica. The sequence continues at coordinate 180,971,815 of JARYHS010008074.1, forward strand.
CGGAGTAGAGAAATCCGGGCTGATATTTACTTACATGGAATTTCAGATTTCAGCGTTATACGTTATGTGTAATGCTTGATCGCTTGTTAAAATGTGGGAATGTGTATTGTTTATTACAGACATGCATTTTTTATTTTTTTGACTTTGGGAATAAGTATTGAACAGGACAACAAATCCTGGCTTCTCAGTACTTTCAAGTAAAATGTAATGTCGTGGGCTATGTGTGGTCTATCGTCAGAGTTTATCAGTCGTAACAACCTTACCTAAGGACAGGACTGAACACGTTTACCTCCACTACCACAACTAGACCTGTTTACTGCCCACACGGACTGTTAGTGCCAGTGTACAGAGATGGCCAGCCCGGTACTGTTGTTCTCGTCGGAGTATCAGCTCAATGCTGGTGATTCTAAGCGTTTGACGCTAGGTTTATCGTCCAAGCATGAATTTGAGCCAGTAGTGGTTCTCGGAAAAGTGGGTCACAGAACAAAAGTTATACTAGCGTATGAAGACTGGAGAGTGCTGACTGAAGTATTGGATGTAGTGTCCGATATGTTCAGAACAACATTCCACTTGGCGATCACGCCGTCTCCTTTTGTACGTTTGCCAGGGTGAAAACTGTATGTTCCTACCAGCGGCGTCTTCTCCAGCGATTCGACTTGGAAGAACCTCATCGACGCAGTGTCCAGCGCCTTGGCCGTCAAGAAGAAGTGGGGATACCTTGTTGCAAGATGCTAGAATTTGTGGACATTTTATCTATTAAAGTGCTATGAGACTCTCATATAGCCACAGTGCGAAAACTGGTTGATATGCATATTACTGATGTTTATGTGGCTCAAGTGACGCCTAGTTCGTCACTGGATTATAATCTACTAAAATGTGAACTTATTGTGTATAGAAATTTACTTGTATTACTTGTTGTTAACAATGTAGTAATTAAGAATTTTAATCTCCGATACTACATGGATGTGAAAAGTGTGAATAAAACACACTTAGTAAATTATTCACTTTGCTTTATTTTACCCATCTTCCATTAATAAAGTCCTTTACCGAGTTATTTTTCATGAGTTCTTGTAGTGGCAAGATGTTTCATCACTATCATACTAGTCTCAAGACCAAATCGAAATAAACGCCAACACTCGATAAAACATAAATTTGTTGGAGATAAGTACATATGCGACAATTTCTATGAACTTCAATAAAACAGTGTAAAAAAGTACAATATCATGCAAACCTGGTCATATATAACGAAAATTGGTATAAAAATTAAATAAATGTAAATTTCGTCCATGAATGAAGTCAATGGTCGACATAACAATTACACCTGTGTGTATCACAATACCATTCATATAATGTGCGGGGATTACAGAAATGCGTGCTATGTGGATAAAAAAGAGAAGTTGCTGCTGTAATGGCAGTCTCTAGGTAAACTAAAACGTGGTAATTTTTTATCAAAATTTCAAATTTTTCTACTAAATAACGAAACTTGGTAGAGTTCTGCAGAGTCAACACACACTTCATGTAACCATCACAATAGACGGGTCAGTGGAAGTGCATTGGATGAAGCCTAAATATGTGTGCATGATACTACATAAATTTCCTCCACAAAGTACGTAAAATGAATGAATTACCTGTTCCCTCTCGCCTTATTTTCGTAACAATAACCTACAGGTTCTAAACACACATAACGTTACCATCATGATAGACTAGTCGGAGGAAGTGCACAGGGAGACAAATATACATAGAGCATAGTGTTTTGTACCAAACGAGGTGAAACAACGTATATGCACACGGAAACTGACATTAACACAGTTACACGGAAGTCAGTCTGCGTTTAAAGACGATGGCACTCTCTCTCTCTCATACACAGACACACCAGATTTTTGCTGTCATGAATATAAGCAGAAAGATACAAACAATAGTTGGAGAAATACACTCGTTTATAAAGCATGTACAGGGGAGAAAGGCGATGTAAAATTTGCACAATTTCAGCAAGTAGCATGAAAATACTATAAATTCAAGAAATTTTATTAAAATCGGCAAAAGATCACGAAAACAGGTAAAACATCACCACAATTGTATAATTTCTCTCCACGAAAGATGTAATCGGTTTACATGATTAGTAGGTGTGCAAAAGATGTAATTACAGTTATATGCATCATACCATACGATCTGTATTGAATGCTTCCACTAAAATAAAAAATAAAAAAAACGCACTGCATGAGATGGTGTATCATCATAATTGAAACTCATTCTGTTCACTGTCCTATAAGACATCGGACAACTCGAGTTGTACATCAGATATATCTGCCGAAAGTCGCACTAAAGTATTGAAGCTGAACTAAACAGAGCATGCAGAAGATGCCAACATCACAAGTATCATCAAACAGTATGTTAACAGCACTACCCTCCACAAGACCGAAACATAATGGACACCAACAAAATATGACCATAAATTGTGTTAGATATAAGTTATTAGGTGCCACTTTCGACGAATTTCATTTAAAAAAGTGTGAAAATAGATAAAAATTCATGAATACTGGTCAAATATAGCAAAAACTGGTTCAAAATTTTGACAATTTCCGCCGTGAATGAAGTCTACGGTTGACATAGCAATTACATATTTCTGTATCACAATTCCAGCAATATAATGTACATGCATCACAGCAGAGAGTTATAGAAACGTGTACCATATGGACAAAAAGACAGAAAGTGTATGTGTCTGCTGTCACGGCAGCTTCCATACAAAAAGTGCAGAACCCCCACCACACACACACACATCACGGTACCATCATAAGGGTGTTTCAAGGATAACACCTATAGATGTTTGCATCATACAGCTCTATATTATCGATCAAGGTGTTGACAGTATGTGTACAAACGCCAATATCACCATAGCAGCTACAACCATTAGTAGGTAGGTGAAACTTATGCTAAAGTCAGTTTAATGCAGAACGCTAAATTGCTTGTTATAGTAGGTTAAGTTAATTCAACTCATCTTAGGTGTACTGTGGGGTTGTAATACTGAGTTAGGTCACGACAACAAGTTGTCGTATACCATTCTCATGATGTCACTGAGACCTGGAAATCCAAGAGTGCTTGCCGTGGCAGCTTGGGCCCCCACAATAACTGGCGGCTGTGTAGCGCAAATAGAAACGCGTTGTATCCGGAAAACCGGCGCGCAAAATTCGGTCATCTTAGGCCGCGGTCGTGCAAAATACCGGCCTTCATGGTTTTGGGGAATCCGTTTGAATATCTGGAAACATCATATTTTTACGAGTAAGGAGATGTTTTTAATATTTTTTGTACGATGAATGCTTGAGCAGAAATCGCATGTTATACTTTATGTAAAAATTAAATTCTTCTTTAATTCAGAGACTTGTGGCTGCAGATAAAGAATTAGGGTTGAAAACAATGTCTGACTGGAGGCGAATATGTTTTAGTAACTACCGATATTAACAAATTTTTAGGGCATATCACTACATATCTGGAAAGAGTATATTTTATGAGTAAAGACGTCTTTTTTTTTTGTACGATGAATAAATCGCGTGTTATATTTTACATATTATTAAATTCTTCTTTAACTCAGAGACGTGTGGCTATTGAGGTTTCCTACCACGTTTGTTTTATTTTTGTATTTAATTTCCGTCCGTATATTGAGTCGCATGACTACTTACAAGAAAGCCAAACCGTCAAACAACGATTTTGTTCTTTCATGTTGCTGGAGTGGTGGAGGGTGAACCTATTTAGAGATGTCGATGAAACGAGTCATCTGTCGCTTCATACATGTTGGGGTGAGGAAGGCAGGTGAAACTAAGGTTAGGGAGAGCAGGTGGTCGCTCAAGTGGCCTCACAAAAGAGCAATAGTAGGGGAAGAGAACAACATTAAGGTGACAGGTTAAGTGGCCTAATTAGTGACCCATGAGTGTACCCATAGAGAGGTGAAACTGTAGTTAGTGAAGGGGAGGGAGGAGAGGGGAAGAGGGCGTGGTCAAGAACAATAGAACAATAGGCGGCATCCTTTGTGGCAGCCCACCGGCAAACCCACACTACTACCGTAATCAGTTAAAAGTGAAACTGACTAACGACTTACCTTGTCTCTGATTATCCTGATTCTGAATAATATCGATTAAGGAAGGCTAAACGACATCTACGCGTCCATCTGACTTCGCTGACACTGTTGGCTTAGCGAGTGGCACAAAAGGTAATATTGTCTGTCCTATTTTCGCAGCGTATTTTTTTCAGCCTAACGCTTCCGTTTCTGACATCCTGATGATTCACTGTAATACTTTTTTCCAATCGCGTCTGTCTTTTCCATTACAATAGAACTCTTAAAACTATATGATGAAACGATACTAGAACGTAAATTCCTGCACAAGCACGAAATAATGAAGACCGTGCAGCCGGCTATTCAGCTCAACTAACTTCCGAGCACTGCTTATGAGTGATGAGAAGCCACAACATTCAAACTACAACAAAGAGGAAACAGGTGCTGACTGACCGTAGCTAGGTTGTATTATAGCGCCCAGTGACATACCACAGTTACAAATCCACACGGGGTGGATGGGGGGTTATACGGTATACCTGCCTCTACTACTTGCACTGATTTCGATGTTATACTGCCAAGTTACCGGTATAAGTCGTATATCCTCAATTCCAGTTGATACACGAAATCTATAATGCTTGGCGGGATATGATGAGTATTTTTATTTTATTGACAAATCAGTTGATATGGAATTAGTTTTCTGGATATTAAAGTGGAGTAATTTCCAAAATTATTTCTTCTTGTGATCCAAGCGTCAGAGATTTGTTGTAGACATTAGTTACAGGCATTGCAAATGTTGTGGTTGTATTAGGTTTGCTCGCTTTTATGTCATGTGTAAAGAGTCTTGTGGATATGGGACAGTAGGTCTACTCATACTTATAAACGAAACAATAATATTACCAGCTTCTGATTACGGGTTAGCTACTAAATATCCCATTTATTTTCCAATGTTAACTGCTAATACATAACTTCCCATGTTTATTCCACCGATATATATGAATGCAGTATGAAGATACTGTAATTAATGTAGACAGTTTGAACGAACAGAAAATCATACAGTATTTTATCGAATGTGAATAACTTTGTCACCTTCCCCTTCTACATCCCAAGAACATATATTGCCAGTCATCTTTAGTTATGAGATCCTAAGAAGAAAATTCTTTCTGTTTGGTTCTAAATCTATTAGGTTTTCGTACATTTTATTTCCTGTGCTAAGACATAGAATAAATAGCTCCAGTGAATTTTTCCCTTTCTGCAAAATTGACAACGACTTTGTGAATTATAATATTTATTCCTAGTTTTAATGTATATTTGGATTGAGGCTAAAGCGGGACCTACCACTACAAAAGATAGAATGTGTATTGTGGGGTTGTGAGTACACCGTCCCTGGGATTGTTTCCGCAAGTACCTATTACAGCACGTTTTTGTTACTTAAATAACTTCTGTGCTTCTAAGGATTTTTCCCAGAATGAGGTCTGGGCGTTCCTTTTTGGGATGCTACTATTGCGTTACTGTTTCTTAGGACGACATTGATGTCAGATTGTGCAAAATAAGAGTGATAGAATTTTTCAGCGGCGGCCAAATTTATTGTCAAAGTGTGTACCTCCATGTTTTTTTTTTTTTTTTTTTTTTTTTTTTTTTTTTTTGAGAGAAGAAAACAAAATTGTTTAGTAAGTGTTTTAATTTTGTGATATAAGTAGGTGTAACAATGTTTGAGAGAAATAAATATTACCTTTACCTTACTTAGCAGGTTGGTCACTGTAAAGCCTCTGTGTGCCATTTTTAAATGCTGATACGGAGGACTGCACGATTTTTTATTATTATTAATTTAATTGAAATGGAGCTAATACTCTGGTGTCAATTCCCCCAGTCATCCAATTATTCCTTTTTTATTTTATTTTTTAACCTTTTCTTTTATAATTGGTGTGTAAAATGCCTCCCCCATTTATTTTTCTGATTTACAAATTTTAATTTTAAATTCCTTAAGCGTTTTTGATACGTTACTTGCTCATTAACTCACTTAATATTTTTTTCCAATCCCTGACGACCTCACCAACAAAAGAAAATTTTCCTGCTCCCCTATGCACGAAATCGAGCGCCAGCTGTGGTCACGTGTTTCCCCTTACAAGCACTATTCCTAATTCTTTGACTAATATCCCACCATGCCGCATCACCAACATATGCCCTGTATATTCCCAGCACTCTCTTCACCCTCCTACCATCTTCCAGTGTTTCCCAATTCCAATTTAATTTTCTGAAATAATTTCTTTTCCCTTTGCTGATTAGGATATTTGGTTTTATTTTGGCAATATGTTAGTACAATCAGTTATTTTTATTATAAAATATAAATTTACGTGGATTAAAATTAATCTTGCGCGGTATCACGCGTTAAGAAGTATTTTTAATTTCCTTTGCTTTCAAATTACCGTATTAATAATTCCATTATTTCATGCACACATAAATAATAAACTTCATTGTTTCTTATCGTCTGTCAAAAAATTCTAAGGTTATGTTTTAACCTAGTTCTTATGACTGATACAGATAAAATAGCGTCAATATTGAATACACTTCTCCTTGAATTTCTGCATCTAGTTGTCGTAAATAAACAAAAAGCAACATGAAGGAATAAATGTAATATAGTAGCTGTTGATTGGTGAGTGAAGGCTAGCACATGACCATTCTCTAGCCAATAGCTACAGAAGACGTACGCAGTCTCCAGATTAGCATTTTATATAAGAGGATGCACGTTTGACTGAAGCTTTGATTTTCGAACGTCAATATTATGAGGTTGTCGTTCGGTTGAAGTACAGCCTGGACTATGATGACTTGATAAACTTTGTTGAACATAAGAGACAATATGGATTTAGCTTTATAATTAATGCCACATAGCATCAGGATATGAATTATTTTACATTCTCTTTGATTTCAATAAAACTGTATTATTGATGTTATTATTTCAGTCGCTTATAAGAACCTCCAGCAGGCCAAGATTCGATAGCGAAACGGTGAATGTATTAATTAATGCACGTGTGACAGAAGCCAAGTTTATCGTTAGGCTCAAACGCAGCCTGGACCAAAATGGCAATTGACCCGCTATGTTACAGCAAAAGGCATAATGGATCCAGTTTTATAATTTACGCGGTGTAACATAAGGTTTTAAGATGCCTAGCTAATTTTTAGTTTCATTGTTTGCATGTTGCTGTCGTCATTAACTCAATTGCCCATATGGAGGTAAACATTAGAAAATCAGGGTTATGAAGTTATTTTATAGAAAGAACACTTTATTTTACTGCCTGTAGTTTGAACAGCAGTCAAAATTTGTACACACGTTTAAGAATATTTGCACATGAGAGCCACCAAATATATATTAATCGAATAAAGTCCATCGAAAAATGGGTAGTTCTGTAGAAGTTATTCTGGAAAAACTGCGTTTTGTTACCTGTTAGCTTTTTTCTAAGACATCATTCTTTGAAAAATAAAACTGAATTTCGTATCCTTAATGATATGTAAGGAAGAAATATTGGCGTAATAATGTTTATTGTACTTCCTTTAGCGATCACGTAAGACATATTGTACCAGAGACAATCTGCTGAACAGTCTACCACATTAGTAATCGGCTAAACTTCTGGGCCTATATCTGGACAGCAAACTAACATGGAGCCGCCATATAAACTATATATTACAGAAGGTTGGAAAAGCGCTGAACATACTCCGATCCATCACAGGAACATGGTGGGGAGCAGATCCTTCTACTCTACTAATCTTGTACCGATCCTTAATCCGTCCAGTAATAGATTATGGAAGCACCCTGTTCGGAAACGCGCCAAAATACGTCTTGGAAAAACTGGACAGGGCTCAACATAGGGCCATAAGATTATGCCTAGGAGCAATGAGGTCTAGTCCTACCAATGCTCTTCTGATAGAAGCAACGGAAATGCCCCTTTCTATACGCCGGGAACTTCTTACAAACAAATACCTCATTCGCATCTTTGCTATAAAGGAACATCCTTTACTAAAGAAGCTGTCAGTAATGAACAGAATACTCACAATGAACGGACCACCACCAGCGAAAAGAGTGCCTCTACTATCAAAAGGATACAAGGAATATGAAAAGATTAAACCACTCGTATTAAAAAGCCGCATTATTCCAGGCTTCCTGTATCCATACGAATTTCAGTTCCTGAAACTACAAATATATTATCTACCAGAAAATATCATCCGGAGTAACAACATCAATACAGCAATTTCACACTTCTTGAACAAAACTTGGCCCAACTACATCCATATTTACAGCGACGGCTCTAAAACTACGGAAGGTGCAGGATACGCTTATTATTGCCCACATACTAACGAGTACGGACAAACATTACTACCTGCAGAGACGTCAATTTACACAGCGGAAACTATAGCCATGTGCGCAGCTATCAAGTACGGACTAGACAAGCACTTTCCAAGGATCTTAATACTTACTGACGCTAAGAGCGCTCTCCAGAAATTACAGAACCCAGTATGGAGTAACAAAATGCATCAATACCTGTATGAAATAATAAGATTAGCTTCAGAAGCTTCTTCAGTTGGCATACAAGTACATTTTCTCTGGATTAAAGGTCATATAGGAATAATGCACAATGAAATCGTCGACCAGCTAGCGAAACAGAGCATCAACGAAGGGCACTTTGCAGGCATTCAGCTACCTTGGAGGGATTTCATCCCACTAGTCTCTAGGAAGGCATACCTCAGTTGGAATGAAGACTGGTCCCGGACGCAGCTACTAAGAGGAAAACACTACTCAGCAGTACAACCTACAATACCGAAGACACCCTGGTTCGCAGAGCACAATATTGCAAGAAGACACGCAACAACAATCATTAGAATGAGGCTAGGACATGGTTGTTATCCTCACCACTTATGCCGCCTTCATATAATAGAAAGACCTATATGCACCTTAGACCAAGAAATTTCAGACCTCAATCACATCATTCTCTCCTGTTCACGGTTTCAATCACAACGAAAACGTTTCTACAGGCGCCTCGAACAGCTTTCAGTCAAATTCCCTGCGAGTGTTACCACAATTCTTCAATCAAAAAATGTCCAAATCTACAAGGCAATAGTTCGCTTCCTTCAAGACACAGAACTGACGATTTGAAGCCTCCAATACTCTGTAAGAAGAAAATAACAAACAAACATTAATGTATAATGCTGGCTAAATGGTCTCAGACCAAAGGGCAAATAAATAAATAAATAAAAACGCTTTTCACATGACAACTGACCTGTTACGATGTGAATAAATGCTGCTTACTTTTGATTCACGTTTTCCGTTTATTTTAGCGTACTGCAGTACAGAAAACTAAATAACAAAAGGACAAAAATGTAAAATTGAATCCATAGTTTTGTCAGATTTTTGCGAATGGAGTGGGCGTCTGAAAGTGCATAATGATCCGCATCAAACAATTTTCCTCATATAAAGGTTTTTAATTGCTTGCTCCTTCCCCTGGTACATATAAGTCATTAGCTATTTTCGCAAATTTTGACTCGCATCATTAGTTCTAAAAATTTGAAAACCCTGTCCAAATTGCAGTCATAGTTTTTGCGCGGCTCCCCTTAAAATAAAGAGACACATGCAGCTTGCTTACAAACTTGACATCAAGACGTGAAATAGTGCTTATGAAAGCTGCTTAACTGATAATAACTAAATTCAACATGCAAGGTTCATTTTTTTATTCTGGTCCAGTTTGAATTTCAACCTAACCACAATCTCGGCTGATACTGCCGCTACAAAATCAAAGCTTCAATCACACGCGCATTGATAGTGACGTCATGTATCACGACATAAATTTGCTGACGTCAATTTCATGCATATTAATACATGTACTATATCACACTTTAGTGGTACTAATGCTTCGCGATATAAACTAAATCAAAAATCTGTGTGGGTTCTTCCAAATTCCTGTTTTTATATTCGTGGTTCAGATAGATAATACAATCTTTGAATGACTGACACAGTTACATGCGGCTGAAATATGGCATCAGTAAAGTAAAGGAATTAAGGGGACTGCATCACTTTCACCACTGCGCCATTTCCGTGATGGATGCCGAATAGCGAATATTTCGTAAAATTTTTTCACTTCGTCTAGGCCGTATTTCAACCTAACCTCGATTTATATGACAAAATGAAACTGTTTAAGTTGAAATGATCCTTGTACCGATAATTTTTATGTTATTTTTGCAGTGCTGATAGAATTTCGCAGTTGCTCAGCCTTTCATATTTCGGCATTTTTAATTAAATTTCTAGTGACTTTTCCGCAAAGTATGAACGTAAAACGTTAAGAGGACATATTGAAGAAGTGACTGATATAAATTTCAACAGCGTCTAATCTGGGCGGCAGCTTATTGTCTCTGGCTTACTGCCGACTGGCCTGTACATAGTGGCGGTAACTATTATAATGGCAGATGGCGCCACCTGTGACACACGTATGGATGCAACAGATGATATTAAAATCGAACAGCGTCTCGTTATACAAATGTTTGACATGCACATAGTTGTCTAACCCGTCATATTATTAAGTTATGAGTATGGGTGAGAAACTCTCAAAAAATTGCCTGTTGGCGAGGTAGATCTGATCATTAAGTAGATTATTATCTTTATGTATTAAATGCTTGCAAATTTCAAGTTCTTCTTTTAGATCTAATTTCCGGCCCTTACTTTCTCTGTGTAAGATTATCGTATCTTCCAATTTATTAGGGAAGTGATTCTCTGATTGTAAATGTTCGGCAAAGGTGGATTTAATTATATTATTACATTTATTTTTAACTAGGTGTTCTTTGTACCTTACTTTAACTTGCCTACCTGTTTGTCCTATATAATATTTTTGGCAGTTACTGCATTTTATTTTGTATACGCCTGAACACGAAAATGGATCTGCACCAGTATCAATGTTGTGTATTAAATTTTTCTTTAAAGAATTGTTTGCGGTAAACGTCACTTTGCAACCGTATTTCTTTGTTAAAAGTTTTTTTATTCTATACGATACATTAGAGCTGAAATTCTAGTGTAATTTTCCGTTTACGGTTCAAGATAGTTTCGTCAACCAATGATCATTAGCCTGGCGTATGAGCACAATATCATATGCAGACTGCTCCACGATGATTGTGACACAGCATGTCACTGTGAGATATCGATCTAACGGGCTGTGTCATGGCCAAGTGTGGAAACAACCTCTCAGTCCAGAATCTTCAATGACTGCATCAGGCCACTGCGGCCCAGAAGTAAGTGATGCAGCTATCTGTAGCCACCAAGAAAACGATGGCCCCACCTCTCGCTGTCCAGGGAACATGTCAGATGAAATAAAAGCCCTGGTTTAAGTTTTGTAAACCCCGACGCTATAAAGCATTGGTGGGACAGCGTATGTCAAAATTACGAAAATTACGTGATGTACAGAACACTCGCGATTAGATTTCCCTTCGCGCCTGTACTTGAGGCTGCGTGGTACTGCTGCCCGACCTTCAACACCCTCGTGTCTTTGTCCCAGAGGGCAACGTCCTGGCCTCGAGCTAATGGCACCTGCATCTCGAGTCGGGCTCACGGAGCTTCACGGAGACTACTTGTCACCAGCCAATGGTTTTCTCTGGTCCGCCAGGCATTCAGATTTTGTATGACCAGCAGCATATTTTCATTATTCCACATTTTAATCGCTCCATTAAATTATCAACCTTGCATTAACAAAAGTTATCTACAAATCGTTCGCCGCCCAAGTTTAACATGGAAAAACTATAACCTAGGACTTGAATAAACACACCATAATAAAATAATTTCCACTGAACAAACCATTACTATAAACAACATGAATATAGTAAGTTGAATATTAAATATTCATGGCATGTGGCCTGAAAGTCGAAACATTGTGTTTTTATGACGCTATCTGGTTGAACACCCCTGAAGCTTACATTGAATCAGTACACTGGGAAAGTCTGCACTCAGATATCACAATAGTTTTGTACTCACAAGATGCTGGCTATTTGGGAGTTTCCTACACAAGGAGTCCCTCAAATAAGGAACTTTTCTGCCATGTATGAAGATGCATTTTTCTTTCCTCACCTTTTTTTAAAATATGTTTAGTTTCAAGAATGACACAACTTATTTGAAAATGTACCGAAATTAGTGAAAATGTTTTGAGAAGTAGAAAAAACTTCTCAGAGTTTTAGCCATATCAAATTTGAATTGTCAGTCTATTCCGGCTTTGGTAGTGATAGTATCCTCATTCTCTAAAGGAAACTACGCAGCACAAGCTCAGAGCAGTAAACATTAAGTGATTTGGAGTTCAGTAATACAATCTTATTTCCGTTAAAATCAGTGGAAAAACCATGTATTAGCGCGTTAACGGTAGTCCCAACACGTTAACTGAGGCACAGTCTCAGTTTCATAATGCAAGAATTGGAGGCAGAGGACACTGGCCACGTGGTTGGTGAAGGTCTAAGGACATGACTAGCATGATGTCAGTTTACAGCAAGACATCTCCGACACTTTCTATCAGCAGGCTACCCTTCTATCAATACAGCAGCAAGAAGTTTTGCAATTGATGGACCAGCAGAACATGGAAGCAGTGAACCAGACTTCGTCTTTTGTTCCAATTGCTATGGCACTAAAAAATTTCAACATGCGATCAGTAAAAGAAAAAACAAAATGAACAACAGTTGTATCAAGGCAAACAGTGTACAGAAGGCTTTGGCAGACAGTGATCAGGACAAGCCTTCTTGCCATTCTAGAGTCCTCAACAAACAGAATATCCATGCAATTTTTCATCGTCCACCAGAAATTGCAGCTGTTATGATCTCCAAAGATTGATCTGAATCTGGCATCTACAAAATTACTTGTGAATGTGGAACTAGTTATAGAGGATAAATTTTCAGAACAATTGAAAAAAGATGCAAGAACATATTAGATATTTTAAACTCTGACAGAACGAGAAATCTGCAATGGCTGAACACACTATTAACAATGGTAATGAGCCATGGTTTGATAAAATGACATGCCTTGGTCATGCAGATAATCTTTGGGACAGTATTGTGAAGGAGATGATAGAGATAAGACTCAATGGTAGTATTAATCAGGATCAAGGCCTCAACTTAAGCCAAACATGGAAACCGGTAATAAAATTATTGTATTTCACTTGGGATCGAACCATATTAAAACATAGCAATGACTCAAATATGATACCATCAAGATAGCAATGCCTAGCTGGACTCCCCCTCCATGTGCTCTCCCCCCCACTCCTGGCTGGCAGCTCTATATTAACAGATTACTGTGCGGTCGTCTTCAGCTATCATACCGAAAGTAAGAGTCAAGATTTTAGTTCAAATTAATGGTAAAAATTTTCAACCTACTTGCACCCTAGAAGCTTAAAAGTGTTACAATTCAACCAGTTTTACAATAAATGCAAGTTAAGGAATCATTGAAATATTAACTTGGCTTAAGGCAAAAAGTTTAAATTATATTTTGATAGCAAACTTTACACCAGTAATTATAGTGAAAGATTTATATATAAATTAAGAAATTAATGTAATGTTAGAAACAAAAAATTTAAAATTTCCTATAATTTAAACAGAAACTGAATTACCAAAGACTGAAGAAATGGAGCAATAGCACTTTTGCAATAATGAGAATGCTTTTCTCTAACAGAAACTATAGACTTGTTAAGAAGGTATTATCTGCTCTATTTACAAAGTAAAGAAAAAGTCTCAACAGTACAGAGAGAGGTGTCGGAATGCTGTGCAGGGTTAGCTCAGTATTCTTGAAATAATGTCCTTATATATATATATATATATTCATCTAATAATCTGATTAGAAAATTTTCACTTGTTCAAGTCCCAACCCCAGGAAAAAAAATTTAATAGAACATATACAAATAACTTGCTCCCAATTCAAATAACATTATCATTACTACTATTGGGTGTAGACACATCTCTTACATAAGCATTATAACAGTATAAAATATTTTATAAATAGTACATATTTAGAAAAACTGAAAGATTGTATTTTTGATAACTCATAGAAGTATTTATATACAGCATGTAATCATATCGATAAGAACTCTACAAAATGCAGTTGTTAGTTGTAATTTGTAGACTGATATGTTTCTAACAAATAATAGCTTTCAGTATACAATGTTACATTCTACAAAACGGCGATCCATCCTTCCCCTCCCTCCCTCCTCAAAGAATATCTGTTGGTGATCCTCATGCATTTATTTCTTACACATAAAACTTTTACTGATTATTAAATGCAGCTGTCACAACATCAAGTCATAATATTTATGTTCCCAAGGACCATTTAAATGGTTTATTATTTGTAGCTCAGTCATATTCCACACAGGGTGACGCATGCTCTGTAAATGTACACATAATGAAATTTTTAAAACTACTTATTTCAGAGGTACAAACAGAATATTGCAAAATGCATTAAAGCATTTTTTCTCTTTTTTATTCATTAGTGCAGAAAGGGAAAATCACACAGAAAACCATTCAACTACATTGGTCAGCAATTGTTTTCTCCAAGTCAAGATCCTTCAGAAAAGCATTGAAATCAATCTTCCGGACAGTATTATCCATTCCAAATGCCATGAAACTGAAGTCTTTCTGTAACAGTAAAAGAAGAGCATATCTGTAATGTAAGTTTCAGTGGTTCTTAAAATAAAGGAAGCTGCAATACTTAAATACTAGATCAAAGGCATATCGAGTATCAGGGAGGGGGCAACATCTGAATTAGGGGGAGGTACTCGTATTTTTTTCAAGAAAATGAGGTGGGGGACTGAAACATGACGATTTCTTAAAAAATAAAACTCAAACTTATTGAGGAAACTATTTTTATTATTGATTAACATAGTAATCAAAGGACCTACTATGCAGTTAATCAAGATTGTAACTCAGTTATAGTTTTTTTTAACATAATTGTCTCAGATTCTCAGAAAAATTTTCAATAACTTAATTTGTCAATATCTCACTGTGTACTTTCATGAAATTTCAATGCACACTCATCAGGCATAATCCAGTCAATATTACCTCTCCCATAGTGCTCCTGGGCCAGTTTTTCACTCATCGAAGCGTACTGAAGGCAACTTAATTTTTATTCCAGGGGGTGGGGGGCAGCAGCCCCCCCTCCCTGCCCCTCGCTGGATATGCCCATTTATAGGATTGAGGGGAAATGAGGCACATAACAAATTTAAAAGCACAGAAATGTGTAGGTTGTGTCGTTTCTTGAAAAAATTTAATTTGTGAAGCTGACAAAATAATTGGTACAGAAATCTGCAGAAAATAGTTGCTTACTCCTTTACAACAATAAAATCCATGTAAATGTAAAAAGAATTGATATTAGTTTCTATATTACTGATCTGCATTAGGTAAGCAGTATAAAGCAGACTGAAGAGACAAATTTCAGAGGGCAATAAATAGAAATAAAACAACTAAGGTAAGAATTTGATCATTATAAAAGCAGACTATCATCTCGAAAGATGCAAGGCTGCTAAAATGATAAAATATTTCTGGACTACTTGATTTCTGGTTCTAAGTGGTAGTCGTAATCATGTCAGTTATCTGTTAATTGCAGTAATTGTTAAATTTTGGTGGTTAAAATCATTAAATTGTTTGAATTATAATCTAATTATTTTTTATTAGTGAGTGGTTTTGTTCATATACAGATACGTAGGTTGTAATTCTAGTGGGCCTGAATATTGACATTTTTTTTTTTTTTACTTGTGGCTTTACGCCTCATTGACGTTTATGGCTTTACGCATCATTGAGGTCATTAGAGGTGGGGTGGGATTGGGTACAGGAATGGGAAGGAATTCAGCCATGGCCTTTTAGAGGAAGGATCCCAGCATTCGCCTGGAGTTATTTGGGGAAACCATGGTAAACCCAAATCTGGATGCTCGGACAGGGTCCCGAATGGGAGGATGTTAACCGTTCACCCACCATGCTCAGTACTTCTTTACATCTCAAACTGTATGCAATAATCTTTTTTATACGCATTCAAAAGCAATGAACCTGGGAGTGTTGATGTTTTTATACACATACTAGCTGGTACCCACAACTTCGTTCGTGTTTGTAAAGAATTTGAATTGTCAGCTACCGACATCTAAGTCCCATAGTGCACGATGAGAGACTTGATGCTATTACCACACACAAATGCCAGTCATCTGCGCTATGTAGTACAGGTAGGAAAGTAAAATATAGATACAAATGTCTTTGGTCAAAATACGAAAATATCCTTGATTGATCATATCTCCCACACTCCCACAGTTACCAAAATTCGGCCAATGTTGTGATTGATGGGTGACTCTGGCCCACACACAAACACCAGTGATCTGCGCTAGATAGTTTTGGCTGAAAAGTGATACACCATGACACATACGTTTTTGGTAGAAATATGAAAGTGCCGTAGGTCGACCACTTTCAACCACCATATCTCCCACATCCGCATAGCAACCAACATCTAACCATCATAGTACACGATAGGAGACATTATACCACTACCACACTCAAACACCATTGGTCTATGTTATGCAGTTGTGGCAGCAGAGTGACATATACGGAGACACATGTCTTTGGTCGAAATACGAAAATGCCCTGCATCGACCACTTATCTCCCACATCCGCACAGCATTTGGAATTTGGCCAACGCTGTGCACAACAGGAAACTCCATGCTACTTCCACACACAAATACCAGTGATCTGTGCTAGGTAGTGATGGCTGAAAAGTGAAATATAGGAAAACACACGTCTATATATACAGGGTGGTCAGAAATTCACTCATCAGCGGGTAAGGGCAGTGTTCGGGACATTGCACTAACGAAATAAATTTTAAAAAAATCTAATAAAAGTCGTACCGTTTTTGAGTTATACGCAGCTCAAGTTGGCCAATAAGAGCGCTGCGCGGGCGAATTCAAACAGCCTTCCACAGGCGCTGTTGCCAAGCTTACTCGAGGCATGCGACCGCCAAAGAAAAAAAAAGAAAAACTCTCTTCAGAAGTGGGGATCGAACCCGCAACCTTCAGATTGAGAGCTTGCCGTTTTACTGACTACGCTGCCAAGGCACTAGAATTTCCTTGTTTTTAGAAGCCACTAGGGCGGACTGTTTGTTCGTAATCGGAATTGATCGGTAATCCCCGACATTTTTCGGGAAGTCGGTGGTGGGGCTAGAGGATTCTTTTTTATGGGAATTGTTATTTAATTAGTTGATCTGCTTGCTAGATTAATGTTTAATTTTTGTACAAAAATCGTTTAGTTACTGGCACAAAAAAAAAAAAAAATCTGCAAACTTAATTTATTCGTTGCAAAGAAGCTTCATTTATTCCATGTAATCGTATTTCACTAGATTTCGATCACAACATTTTTATTGATTAAAGTGAATATCCTTGCTACTATTTTGCAACAATAAAACAAAAAACAATAAACTTTTGGAAAAGAGAACATTAAACCCATTCTATCGTTTGTAACGTAACTTTCTCTGCTTCAAATGTCTGTTCTTATTCAAACAAGTTGTACATTTTGGATTTCGGTAACGTGTTAGGATCCAGGATTTTGTTTTGGGGGGGGGGGGCTAGGATTTGGTTTGGGGGGGGGGGCTTGACTCGAAGAAGGAGGGGTTCACCGACAGAAATCTCATTATTCCAGATTGCCGCCCTTATTAAAACTGTACAGAACAAAAAAAAAAAAAAAAAAAATACATGTCGTTCGGGGTGACCTTGGTGCTTTTGGGGCCATGAAAAGCCAACAGGGATTTACTTACAATAGGCGTCAACCCGCAACAGTAACCGTAGTAAAAAATGTATCCCAATAAACAACAATAACAAAAAAATACGGGTCCTTACATGTTACAGCAACTGCTCAAAATGTCCTCCCTCAACTGCAATACCAGCACGACAATGCTGAGTTACTGAATTTACGAGTCTTCCAAAATTGTAACTTTCTCTAATTTCATCAAAAGCTAGAATTATCCTAGCCAAAAGTTCTTCCTCTGTTTCTACTGCAGTCTCATAAACAATGGCCTTGACAGCTCCCCAGAGATAAAAATCCAATGGGTTGTTGTCTGGTGACCGAGCTGGCCAGTGAATTGGGCCTCCTTGACCAATCCACCTGTTAGGATACAACGCATCTAAGTGTTGACGTACCGGTACTGCAAAATGCGGCGGCGCGCCGTCATGTTGAAACCACATGTCATTACGAAATGCCAAAGGAACGTCTTATAAGTACAACAGAAGGACATTTTCATGAAATGTTAAATAAGAAGCGCCATTTAAACGTTGCGGAAGTAGAACAGGGCCTAGTATAAACCCGCCCAAATGTTAACACTAAATTTGTGTTGGTATGACTTGACAAAAATTGCATGCGGATTTTCGACATCCCAGATGTGGCTGTTTCGGCTATTAAAACACTTCTCCCTGGTATAGCACGCCTCATCCGTCCACAGCACCTTCCTATCAAAGTTTGGATAATCGTTACATTGCTGCAGGTACCACTGTTAAAACTGAACTCGAAGTGGAAAATCGTCTTCCTCCAAATATTGAACCTTTTGTAAGTGAAAGGGATGTAACCCTTCGTCGTGAAGGACGTCCAAAACAGTGGCGTGTGAGGCCTGGTAATTAAAAAACAACAAAAATGACCTTATTGAAAGGCTGCATTTAAACGGAGAATTTGAGGGATCACTTAGACTGGACGTACCTGCAATGCGTTGGCAATGACCCTAGAGCTTGTCCTCGGATTATCAGCAATCATTTCCAGGACATTGTCTTCAAATCCTACACTCCGCCTGAACCGATTTCGTCCGGCGTCGGGCCTGTGGGCAACAATACTTCCCGTCTCCCTCAACCTTCTGTCAACCAACACAAAAGTGTTGGCCGATGGAATCACAGAGTTAGGAAATTGAGTCGTGTAAATCTTAACTGCTTCGGCGCTGTTTTGACCTGCAGCGTCATACGCTAAATGCATATCGGCGTACTCTTCAAACGAACGTTGCATGACGACAGTGTCTTTATCAGTAAGTTGCTTTCGACTGCGAGACTTCTTCTGGCATGGTCCTTTAACCCCACCACCGACTTCCTGCCCTAGTAGCTTCTAAAAACAATGAAGTTATAGTGCCTTGGCAGCGTAGTCTGTAAGACGGCAAACTCTCCATCTGAAGGTTGCGGGTTCGATCCCCCCTTCCGAAGAGAATTTGTCTTTTCGTTTTCTGTGGCGGTCGCATGCCTCGAGTACGCTTGGCAACACCGCCGGTGGAAGGCTGTTTGAATTCGCCCATGCAGCGCTCTTATTGGCCAACTTTAGTTGCGAATAACTCAAAAACGGTACGACTTTTACTAGATTTTTTTTGTATTTATTTCGTTAGTGCAACGTCCCGAACACTGCCCTTACCCGCCGATGAGTGAATTTCTGACCACCCTGTATATATATATATACTAGCTGATACCTGCAACTTCGTACGCTTGAATTAAGAATTTCTTTGCCAGAATTGAATAGAGAAAGTTGTTAGTAGTGAAGGATTCGTCCCAAACAACAATGAGTCGGAATAATATGACGGGAAAGCTATCACTATATCATTTTATCATTGAACCTGTCTCTTGAAGAGAATCAATTTTCAACATATTTAAAAACAGAAAACAAACGAATATGAGGGAATGTTGGGGGGGGGGGGGGTTAAATAAGGGAAGCTTTATTTCAGCTTGGACTTTTCTTCAGCTACAGCTTATGCCAGTTTACGCCCGCAAGGCATGTCAAAAAAGAAGGCAAAATAAACTGGTGCCAGAAACATTTAAGCAGACACAAAGTAAGAGGACAGAGAAAATCAACATTTATACTAAATAAAACGTTTCTTCTCTAAACGAAATTTATCAACAAATTAAACACTAACACAATGCACGAGAAGCATAGCTTGAGCAAGTGACGTAACATTACAGACTAACACACACATTTGTCACTCTGTCACCATTCGATAAGTTCTCAAAATTTCGTGACTACAACTGTTAATTTACAGAAAAAAAAAAATCCTGTGCCATCCCTACAGATTTTCTTGTCAAATTCCATCAATATCGGTATAGGTATTTAGTCGTCAAAACGTAACAAAAGACAGAGACTTACTTCCGCATTTATAGTATTATTGCTGCTGATAAGAAACACACTGACTGCGAATCACCCCTGAGGGATCACTATAATGTAAAAAAGTGTAAACCTATAGCATTGCAAGGCTACCTATGATTTGCCTCGCATTGCACCCCCTAACTTTGTGATATCTACAGTTTAACATTCAATCTGAATAACTGACGGCCCAGGCGTGACTCTTATGATCAAAAACAATTTTTTTTAAATCTTAGCCCCCACGGAAATTTGAACTGGAGACCACGACCTAAACATTACTAAGCAAGCACTTTAAGCACTGACTTAACTGAACGCTCCACGGAAAAACAGTACAGAGACCTATATATTCAACGCGTCTGTCAATCGCCATTCAGTAATTTTTTGAAATTATAAGACAACATGTATTAATTATACATATAATTTTTCAACTAAATGTAGACAGCATTTTTCTCCTTGTTTCAAAGGATAAGAGTGCAAAGTTTCATCGAGATCGGATGAAAACTGTGGATTTGTATGAAGAACAAACAAACAAAGAAACAAACATACCTACATACACTCATCTTTATGTATATATAGATAGATAAGATATCTTTCTACCATATTTCAGTTGGTATATTAGTGATTATTGAAAAATAAGTTTCAGACACAATGTCAGTTGGTGCCACTGTAATCAAGATTGCTTATTTTGGAGATGAAATGAGTTCTATAGTTTACAAGTGACTTAAAGTGTCTCAAGGTATGAACACTTCATTTAAAATATCAAACAAACTGTTTATTTACATTAAAAATCACTAAACAAGTGGAAAATGTGATTATACATTGCACGATGTGACCCAGATTATTTTTCTACAAAATATTCAATATTTTTTTTTTGTGAGTACCACCTTGACGTAGGTTTTTACTTAACATTTTATTATGTTTAATAAGTTATGTATCTCATTATTTAGTTCTCTGATAAACTTAAATTTTTATCGATAAATAAATTACAAGTTCCGAGCATAAAACGCTGTTCTTTGTAAATGTGTATAAATTTTTGATTGGTATAGTTACCAAAAGATATGGGAAATTTCATAGAGTTATTATATATGTTTAGTGAGGTCTGTGTCACAAGAACAAATGAAACCTGATTGTATTCCACCAAAATGAGTGTTAATCAGATAGAAGAAAACGAATATTTAGCAGTTTAGAGTGACTATACAAAAAACAAATAATAATGGCAATTGAGGACTCTTTAACTGTACAAGATCACTTTATATACCTCAGACGATGTCTACAAGATGTTTATTTTATATTTTTGTACACAAGTCTCAATGAATTCCTAAAAACAATTTGATCTCAAATTCTTAGCAAGAGAAGAGTTGATTTGCTGAAGTACTTCATGAGGTAAGCAGTGCAAGGTTAGGGTGTAATTGCAATAGTTAGTTCAGTGTCAGTTCTCTTTAAGTTCTCATGATTACTATTAAATTAGGAAATAAAGCTAACTACTACTCACTATAGTAGGTATAATATATATGTTGGAACCACAAAGTATTAATTAATCACAGTTACAACACTAAGGATTAGTTATCCTCAATTGTCCCTCAAAGGACCAGTTTTCTGTGCCCCATCCCTGTAGGATGAAATAACTGTATTCCCACCCTCTGGGGTGAATTAAACTTAATTGCCAAGAGGTAGATGTTCTGCTGAACCAATAAAAGATTAATTGCCACAGAAATGACGAATTAACCTCCCTCCCCTATCCCATGAGGACAAAATAAAAACACTAACCTTAATTCCCTCTCCCCACCCCCTCAACCTAACTGATAAACCCCTCTGCCTGCAGATGCCTCATCAGTAGCTCCTATGTGTCGCCAAGTTCTATTCGTCACGTCAGTGTACCAGCTCAATGCCGGCGATTCCAAAAGATTGACTTTGGGCTTGACAATGCAACGTGCTTTCGAGCCTGTTGTGGTGCTAGAAAAAGTGGGATACAACAAGATCACACTCGTATTTGAAGAATGGGACGTGCTGATCAGTGAGTCAGATGGATCTAATATGTTTGCTGGCGGGAGCCAGACCAACGTTCCACTCAGCGAATATACCGTTTCCTGCCGAAAGTTGTCGGAAGCGAAAACTCTATGTTTTCACCACAGTGCTGATCCTGCCAGCGGCGTCTTCCTCACTGAATCTACATGGCAGTAACTCATTGACGGGCAACCTATGTGGCGACATCCTTGTCCATCAGGAAAAAGTGAAGCTACCATGTCTCAATATACTACAAGGGATTTGCGGGTGAGTTGGTGGACAAAGTGCTGTGTGACTGCTATCTGGCATCAGTGCCAATGTTAACTGATATGCACATCAAGAATGTTCACCCGAGGCATGTGTATTATAGTTCTACAATTTACTTTGTGCAAATAAAAAATGACATCATCGAATATAAAGATTTTATTTTATTTAATAATGTCAAAGGCATTGTATGCAAGAATTTTAAACGTGGTGAAGATGTATGTTGTTAATAAATAAATAACATGAATTTGAATTTAATTGGTTTTTTTCTTTTCACCTACCACTGAGCAATTAAAAATACGTTTTCAACAGTGCACATAGCACTACAGAATAAATGTCCATTACAAAGTTTTATAACATTATTTTTCCTGAGTACTCATAGTGGAGGGCATCATAAATCTTCTATACTGTAGCAGACCTCCTTCCTGATAACCCTGTGGAACCACTGAACATTCTCCCATCCCTTGACATGAATAATTGCATTTCTTCATTGGTGATTGCATGTAGAATAGTGCATAGTTTACTGAAAGTCACTTCATCAGTGTTCCAAGGTATTCCATGATAATTTTGTGTCAGCCAAGTAACTGGTGGTCCATTACATCCACATTTAGGTGACAATACACTTATGCAGTGTATAGTGATAACATTGTCAGATTGTATTACATACATAGCAACTTCTTTGAAAATGAAGACACTGTTCTTTGTGTTGAATTCCTTTGTGCCAGCATAGAAATGAGCTGGAATGTCAGGGCACTTTCCTGTTTTATATCAGCATCCACACCACACCAGTTAGAATATGTATTCTACAACACGATAGTGTAGGATCAGACAGTATGCATATGTGTAGGCAGAGAAATTCTAACTGCTATCAAACTCCATACATATATTTCTACTGGTCTGGTATTAACTGCTTCATTTGTTATGAACAGTCGATTAAAACTAAAGGTGCAGTTGCAACAAATTCTTCACATTTTAGTAGTGGTGAGGGACAACATAGTTCATAATAAGACCACTTAAATCTTGCATACTTGTCATACAGAACAGTTGTTCTATTTTTCTTAAAGTCTAAATTTTTGTTCTCGTATGGGAACTCTACTTCATTCAGGAAACTTTGGCAGTGTTCAAACTCAGCTGTGCTTTTTTTCTGTGTTACGTTTCCTGTTTGTTTGAAAACACAGAACTACAGTCCTAAGTTTCTCCAGTTGCATTGTTGTCTTTAAACTATAAAATTGTGTCTTGCTTACAGGAAGTACTGGATATTCAAGCAGGTCCCAATATCTAAAATGAATGCATAATTGCTTCCCACTTTCCACAATCTTAAGCAAAGCCATTTTCTCTCTGTCGCCTACTTGCACGTGTGACATTACCCATGTGACTTTATTAAGGCTGAATTTACTCTTTTGAGGATTTGCATTGGATTGTATGTATGAATTTGTGTCATCCCTAGTATGAATCAGTACTAGTCATCAAAGTAAGCATCCTCAAGACAGTGTGCACTCCATCCTGTGTTGTTCAGTACCGCAATTTGTTGAGGATAGCCAGAAATCAGCATCTTTATTGTGATTGTGATGACAATGTTTGTATTTTGGTCATTTCATGTACATTAAGTTCTAGATGAATTTCCTCAAAAACGAATGCAATAGCATTGGTTGTAAGATTGTAACACATCTTAGAATTTCGCTAGCGAAATTAGTTGCTAAGATAGCGAGTTCAGTTGAAGTATATGGTACCACCCTCTTAAAGTAATTTTTATAGTTAAATTTGATAATAATCCCATGTAATATGTCCTACATAAGCAGTAATACAAGTATGAACAGTAAATTCAAGAGTTAAATTCATTTAAACAGCTGTTGATAAACTTAACCTCTGATTTGAATAGGTTGTATTTGACTTTCTTATAATTTCGCTAAATCAGTATATTTCTTTAGTTCAAAAGATGTTTACGTAAATAGATAGCCAGAAGATGATTAAGTTTGTTATTAGAAGATCATACTTATAGTCTAAATATGTTTAAAAGTGATTTGTCGGTTTAGAATTTTGTCACGTAATTTTCTACTCTATAATAGAAGTATTCAGTCATTAGGAAATAGCTAAGAAATCAATTAATTGATAGTAAGTAGCATAATTTTGGTTTAAACAACATATTAAAATTTTAGAAGGTTTCATGCATTTTAAAGATCATTTTTGGATATAATTTGGTATAGCAAGACATGTGCTTCATGCAAAAGTTAAATATTTCAGTCTTATTCGGGAATTCATGACAAGAAATTATGTTCAGAGTAAAGTTTATTTAAATATAAAGGTCTCTGAAAAAGTTTTATTACAAGATATTAAAGCATTTGATTGTATTAAAATAAAATAGGTTTTGGCGACGGAAACGCTTGCACAAGTTCAGCTCAAATTTGATGCGCATGTGGGAGGAATAATATTCTACAATTCGTAATAAATCAGGGAATATACTTAGAGATTCCAAGTTTTTACAGTAACCGTTTTTCAATATGGAAATTTGTTTGAAGCTATTTTCAAGTCAATATTCTGAATATTTCAAGTAGTCCAATTTTGTTTTCGAGTTTTATACCACTTTAAAAGTTAGGTAAAATACTTTATTTGATATCAGAGGATAGATGAGCAACAGGAGAATAGAATAACATTTGTTTCAGCTCGGTAGGAGTAATATTTCAAAAGTTATGGCAATCACATCTTTATGACTCTTTTCTGGCGAAACTATTAAAGTTACAAAAAATTTTATAACAACTTAATTTGACGTTTGTAATAATACCTACCAACTATCAAAATTTCAGAAAGATAGGATTATTTTTGGCATAATGATCAAATGGTATTGTGAAATATTTGTCAAAAACTGATCAGTTATCTGATACGATTCATGGGAAAATCAGGGACAGGTGGTTCCCACGGCCCAAGCAGCAATGATCTTATAAATACCCCCTCCAGAAGCTACCCTCGCCAAGACTAACAGCGGCAGTCTCAGAGTGTGGTACAAGTTATGTAGAGCGTAGCTAGGTTGGGCTCGAGGCGCAGTAAATTACCAACTTGCGCGATTATGGTTGCATTTGAAAGTCATGGTTAAAATCAAGTAAAACCTCATGTAGATAAGTAACTGTGGGGGGCGTGAGGTTTGGTCATGCTCGAATGGTTGGTCAAATCTGCAAAACTGTTTTCGGAAAATTTGTTTGATTGCCTATGCAGTTTTTGACTTGTAAAATTTTGAAGAATATATATTTATCAAGCAAGAATGGACTAGTTATCATTGAACTTTTACCTTTTCATAGTTTTGGGCTAAAACTATGTGGTGACTGAATCATCAAATAAGTCAGAACTGTCACTTCCATAGGCTACGCACGATCACAGCTGAGAATTAGAGTTTATGCTCCACCCCAAGCATAAGCATAATCCTCACAAGATGTGAATTTGTTGTTCCTGTTACATCTTCTTCAACAAATCTTCCTTCAATATGCAGGTAACTTTCACTTGGCTCTGTATATGTATCTTGGTTCTGTTATTAAATGTGGATGTGTATGTGGCTCATGAGACAGAAGCTGTGTATGAGTCACCAACTTGTCAAGTTCCACATTACAAGTTATATCAAGCAGCTCATCCATCCATTCTTTACTATATAGCCTAACAGATATTGCCAACTAGTTAGTGGACTGATGAGGCAGCTGCAAGTGGAGTTGTTTATCAAGTAGGTTGACAGGGTGGGGAGTGGGAATTATCATTAGTGTTACTAATTTGTCCTCGAGGGATGGGAGATGGAGGTTAATAAGTCCTTTGAGTGGCAATTAATCCATTATTGGTTTGACAGAACAAATACTTCTTGGAAATTAAGGTTAATTTGTCCTAGGGAGTGGGGGAGCAATTAATTTGCAACTGATGTTAATTAGTCCTTTGTGTGGCAACTGTGGTTAATTAATCCTTTTTGGTTTGAACATAGATATTATATCTACTATATTGGGTGGTAGTTAGCTTTATTTCCTAATTTAATAGCAATCACGAGAAATTAACAAGAAGTACAACTTCTTTCTTACATCAAACTAAATATTGCAATTACACCATAACCTCAACACAGACAACTTAAAGCTAAGCATGGCTTACCTCATGAAGTACTTCAGTAAATTAACTCTTTTCTTGCAAATAATTTCTGACATTATTAATTAGTTATGAACCAACAAGAGCTCTTAAGCTAACTACTATAACCTGAAAGAAACAATGCGGGATGTATTCATGGATTCTTAAGTCTACGAATGTTGAATGGGACACAAACACCAACGAATTATATTATAAACCACTTAATAACAAAAGCCTAACATACAATTGGTCCGATTTCTGCTATCTTAGGATGAAGATAAGAAGACACAGTTTTACCTTAACAAACGTGAATCAGCCTGCTCAAAGAAGGCAATGAATAATAACTGACCATATGTTGAGGATAAACACTTCCTACATCTGAATATACATTGAAATTCAAGTATGTAAACAGTACAAACTCAAACACTATTACAAAATACATAACTAATCACTGGTATAACAACAACAACTGAGTCTTAGAGTTAGAATCTACACATCAAAGCAGAGACAAGGCAAAGTAAAAATATAACATTATCCAAAACTGAGATTAAAGGAAAAAAGTAAAGTTGGATTAACTTGGAAAAAACTGAATACTTTGGAGAAATAACTGGAGGCATTTGAAATGAAAGCCGAAGGCTGCTGAGACAAATTGGGGGGTCATGCACCCTTACCTGTTATATCGACTACATGCTTCTATCTCAAGAATCAGCTAAAGAGTGGAGGAGGCACAGTGGCGTCCTCACCACTTTTTATGCTTTGCAGTGATCAACATGCCTCTGGCTGCCTGCGATCATTAGAACTTGAGCCAATGACAATAAAGGAATTGAGTGATGGCACACTACAATTCCTACTATCAACTTGTATGGATCCTGGAGAGCCAATGCCTAGCATATTCAACAGAAATTTCTGGATTTATAGTACTGATATGAAAATATGTGGCGGCTGTCTTAAGTTCATCCCACACCTCATGTATTCTTGATACCACATTCAGTGGTCTGACAGCTTTCCCTGAAGCAAACTTATTAGTTGCAATGAATAAAGAAGAAAATTTGTACACAGATTCTTAATAAAAGTTAATATCCATTGCAATTCACAAGAGTACAATTTCCTAAATCCATATTGCTGTTTTGTAAAACAATTCCTTGCCTCACAGACATTCCTGATGTGGTTGCATACCAATCTCTCCTCAACTGATGTCAGACTAATTTGCATGTAATTTTCAACTCTATTAGTTTCACCTCCTTTAGGAGCAAGTACTACTATGGCTCTCATCCAGTCCTCTGGTAAGCAGCAAGACTCCAAACTCAATATTACTAGATAAGGTATAATATCATATCTTGCTAGCTTTAATACATCTGCAGTAATATTATCCACGCCAGCGCCTTTATGCTTTTAGTTTAGTTCGCACATAATATCCTCAGGATTATTTCCAATTTTTTTCTGTTCTTAACTATTTATATGGAGAACTTTCTACTCATATTTTCCGCTCTTATACTTAAATGATATTACCGAATCACATGAATCCAACTACTTAGTATATCTGCCTTTTCAAAATCTACAGTAACTTCTTGCCCTTGCTTACTTACAATTGTATGTGTATGTATACCTTCCCTTTCTCTCAGTTTTCTGACATATCCGTTCCCCCCCCCCCCCCCCTTCAACTATAATATTTTTCATAAAACTTTCCTTGGTTTCCCTCTTTGCTGCTATTAATACCTTGTCCTGTTGTTTCAAGGTTATACTGCTTTCTAGCTCTCTCTTGACAATGTTGTTTTTTCTTGTTACCAACCTTTTTTTTTTGCGTTTTCACACCCCCCTATTGTAGCTAGCAGGTTCTGTACTTTTCTTCATTTTTTTGTTTTGGAATAAACACTTCTTCCCCCTTCTTATTATTTCCTTGAACTCTTCCCAACCCTTTCCTCTTCTTCCAAATACTGAAACTTTTTCTGAAATATGTTTTGTGTACAGTGACATGTGCTTTTCTATAACTGTATCTACAGCCACCTTCCGTTTTACTAAACCCTCTAATAGCCATCATAACTACTTCACGACCATTTGTTCTGTCTATAATCTGGGATGCCACAAAATTGACATGAGGATTTATTAAGAAGATATCCAATATGTTTGGTCCCCTAATACTTTGTTCTCTTACTTGTTTAAAGCCTCCTTCCTTGCTTAACATATTTGCAAACCTCTGTTCCCTTGTGTTGTTTATCATAATTGCCTACCAGTTGACACTTCGCTGATTTAAGTCCCCACCAATAAAAACCATTCATTGCTCTCCTGTGAACTCTGAAAATTAGTTCAATTTCTCACCAAGAGCCTTATCATCATCATTCATTCATCCACTATGATATGCAACCAAGACCCTAATTTTTTGTTGTATCCTAGAAATATACCCCTCATTATTATGCCCTATGAATATCAGTGAACAGTAAAAATCTTTACTAATCAGTATTAAAACCCCTCCAGCAATTCTTCCTCTATATCTATGATGCACACAATAACCAATTGGAAAAATGTCACTGTCTAGAACTTAACCAATATTCTACCCCGAAAACGATTTTTGGTTTGTGTCTCTCTGTTAAGGCACTATATACACAGACGGAAAAAAAAAATCCCAACACCAAGAAAAAATTATTGTAGAGTAATGAAATTTGGACAATGCATTTGTCAAGTTAACATGTTTAATTGATTAAATTTTCAAGATCACAGGTTAATTTAAGCTCAAGAAAATGCATTTCAAATGTGAAATACTGTTAAATTAATAGCCGGTGTAACCTCCAGAATTTTGAATGCAAGCCTGCAAACGTGAATGCATTGTGTCATACAGGTTTCGAATGTCACTTTGTGGTATGGAGTTCCATGCTTGTTGTACTTGTGCTGTCAATACTGGGACGGTCAGTGCTGGCTGTGGATGATGCTGGAGTTGTCGTCCAATGATATCCCATACGTGTTCAATTGGAGACAGATCTGGTGATCTCGCAGGCCAAGGTAACATGTCGACACTCTGTAGAGCACGTTGCGAGACAACAGCGGTATGAGGGCGAGCGTTATCCTGTTGAAAAACTCCCCCTTGAATGCTGTTCATGAATGGCAGCACTACAGGTTGAATTACCAGACTGACGTACAAATTTGCAGTCAGTGTGTTTGGTATAACCACAAGAGTGCTCCTGCTGTCATAGGAAATTGCTCCCCAGACCATGACTCCAGGTGTAGGTCCAGTGTGTCTAGGCCGCAGACAGTTTGGTTGCAGGCGTTCCCCTGGCCTCCTTCTGACCAACACTCGGCCATCACTGGCACCAAGGCAGAACCTGCTTTCATCAGAAAACACAACAGATCTCCACTCCGTCCTCCAATGAGCTCTGGCTTGACACCACTGGAGTCGCAAACGGCGATGGCTTGTAGTCAGTGGAATGCACGCTACAGGGCGCCTGGCTCGGAGCTGTCCTTGAAGTAACCGATTTCTAACAGTTCGTTGTGTCACTGTGGTACCAACTGCAGCTCGAATTTCTGCCGCAGACGCAGTACGATGCACCACAGCTGTATGCCGAATACGGCGGTCTTCCCTCTCAGTAGTGCCACGTGGCCTCCCGGAACCCGGTCTTCTTGAGGCAGTACCATCCCTTGACCACTGCACCCAACAATCATGCACAGTGGATACATTCCGGCCAAGTCTTTCTGGAATATCGCGAAAAGAAAATCCACCTTCTCGTAGCCCTATTACACGACCTCGTTCAAACTCGGTGAGCTGTTGATAATGGCTTCTTCGTCTTCTTAAAGGCATTCTTGGCTAACATCAACTCACTATGTCAAATCTCAGCGGTAAATAACGTTCACAAACTTTACAGCGCGTATTTAAAGCAAACCTGATTTGCAAGCTCTGAGTAGCGCTACTAGCGCCACACTTATGCGCGAAGCGCGAAATTTGAATCGATGTCATCTTTCAGATGTATAAACACGCCTACCAAATTTCGTTTATCTAACACAAGTCTTTCTTGGTGTTGGGATTTTTTTTCCCGTCTGTGTAACCTATTACTTTGTTCATTATACCCTAAAGTTCACTGGTAACACTCTTATAACTGTCTTTGTTATAATTTTAGCATTGCTGCTACCTTACTATTAGAAAACTGTTTTTTTAACAGCTTTAACTATTTCTTTATTATTTATGAATTTTCAATCATGCATCAAGTACCCATTTTGTAACCTGGTTTTAACCCCTCAACAGCAGTCTCTAGTTTAAAAAAGGCACAGTCCTTACCCTATCATAACTGGAAGTGGACTTTCTAACAGCTCAGAAACTACCCCCTTCTCCATTCTATTTAGGTTATGCCTAGT
This sequence comes from Vandiemenella viatica, assembly GCA_031002005.1. Lineage (NCBI taxonomy): Eukaryota > Metazoa > Arthropoda > Insecta > Orthoptera > Morabidae > Vandiemenella > Vandiemenella viatica. The sequence goes on from JARYHS010008074.1 coordinate 181,002,671, forward strand.
GAAACCATACCTACCAATAGTATTCACAGGCACAACCCCTAAGACAGAATTAATTCTTTTCCAAGAAGTACCTTAGTCTCTTTTCTTATCCACCTCACAGATTGGTTAAATGTGACCTATCATGAACTCCACCCTGGTATGATGTGCCTCCTTCATCACCTTCAGTCACTCTTTATGCTCTCATTTCTATCAATGCTATTTCCTGCACTCCTCGCCGTCACTACTCTAACCTCCTTAGTGCAACCCTTATAAAGTGATCCTATATGCTCTATTATCTGCTCTAATTTTGCACTAGCTTTGAAAGAAACTCGTGACCTGATAGCCTTCGCCAAACACGTCCTGCAGAAGATGGCCTTCATCTCTCCCATGGCTACTACCTAGGATCAGAACCTTTTTCTACTTTTGTTTTCCTTCCACACATCTAGTACCACAGGTCTGTTGCACCTTAACTACTCCTACTTCTACATGAGGCTTCTCCTGACTCTGGTAACAGGTAAAATATATTTCTCCCAACAATTTCTACATTATCAGGTACCTTAAACCACCTTTACCCATTTCCCCAACAACCTGTTGCCAGTTCCCAAACCTCATTTTCACTCCCCCTGCCATATTTCATTTCCATTTCTGAGGCCCTGACAATTTCGCCCATCTCCCCAATCTTTTCTTCCTGCTTGGCAAGTTTTCTATCCCGCTCTGCAAGATTCCTAACCTACTATGTAAGTTTCCTATCCCACTCTGCAAGTCTATTTTCCTGCAATGCAAGTTTTCCAAAACATCTGGGCTAGGCCACACAAGAGCCCCATTCAGTTCCAGTATACCATTTGCACTACATTCATCCCAGTGGAACCACTTCTTACACTCACTATTTATTTCAGAGATATAAACAGAATATTGGGAGACACATTAGAGCAGAAAGGGAAAATCACACAGAAAACCATTCAACTACATTGGTTAGGAATTGTTTTCTCCAAGATCCTTCAGAAAACCATTGAAATCAATCTTCCAGACAGTATTATCCATTCCAAATGTCATGAAACTGAAGTCTTTCTGTAACAGTAAAAGAAGAGCGTATCTGTAATATAAGTTTCAGTGGTTCTTAAAATAAAGGAAGCTGCAATACTTAAATACAAGATTTAGGGGAAATGAGGCACATAACAAATTTAAAAGTACAGAAATGTGTAGGTTAGGTTGTGTTGTTTCTTTAAAAAAAAATAATAATTTTTGAAGCTGACCAAATAAACTCCCTGGCTTTAATTTAGGACAATTAAACCAAGACTGCTCAGTCATCACCTACTGTAGTACTGAAAAATGTAACAACACTAATTTACTACTATTATGAAACAATAATACTAAACTGCTTCATACCGGTATAAATGAAACAAAACACTAAACAAGGCCACTACTCTCTGCCCAAAGACTACACATACACAGTTTACTATAAACACCACGAATTGTCTCAAAACTCTAGGAAACTACTTTACTGAGCTGCTTGCAAAACTCTTAACACACTTGTTCTGCTACAAAACAGTAACTACAAACACACACTCTACTGATTGTTAAATCTCAAATACCTAAAGTCAGGTACTCTTAGATTATTATCAGAAAAATTAATATAATTTTAACCCTAAACCTGTTAGCTGTCTCCATCGCTGGTGGAACTATTTGTTAAACCTACAGTTTGGCGAACAGTATATGGAATTCTCCGATAACCTCTCATTCTGAACAAATGTCACTTATCCACTTACTTTTTCTAGTAACAAATATAATATTAAATCTCACTTAATATTTCCAGAATGCCAATATTGTCCTTCTTGCAAGGACAAATGTTGGGAACTGAAGAAAAATCAGTTGAAGTTTGGGCAAGTGTAACCACTTCATTATACATAGTGTGGCTGGATGCAGTAGGAGATCTTTTGCCGCCCCAATTGTTGCCACATCAAATGAAAGGTCGCTGAGACATCTCCTCCCCCCCCTATAGTTTTGGCACTGGTTGGCTGTTGTGCCAAAGTCGGTTCCAGTGTAAAGTATCCTTAGTCGTCTGTGCTCATCAATTATTCTGAATGCATTTCCTAAGTAATTTAAACCAGTAATTTTTTTCACAATATTTCTACACTTATATTCAACAACCAACCACAAGCACAGCGATTTTAATGCTTTATTTTTTCTTTGTTAGTAGATAAGACCTATAAGACAATCCTACTTCCCGGCAAGTAACGACCAGCACCTAATTAATTACACCTAATACTTTTATTTCACAGCATTAGCATACTTAGCTACAACACTTAAACCCACAGTACTCCAGTTCCCAAGCGTAATTTAACAATAAGTTAATTTAACGTATAGGAACAATATCTTGATTTGCGATCGTAATTTTTCACGGCGTTGAATATTGATATATTTTTCTCGGGCTTCCAGCCGTGTTAAGATGTCACAATTGTGGGACGTTTCGAAGGCGTCCTTCTCTGCCTTCATTTGGTTGAGAATGAAGGCAGAGAAGGATGCTTTTGAAATGTCCCACAATTATGACATCTTAACACGGCTGGAAGCCCGAGAAAAATATATCAATATCTTGATTTGTTCCATGTTCAAAAAAGAAATTCCTCACTGTTATATTTAACGAAACACCCAGAAATGATTACGGTTTGTATTTGGTCCGGAACGGTTCCGGCATGTACTATGTAATGCTCAGTGCTGGGCACTTGCAGTTATTCAAATTGTTGGGTGCGTTTTCCTGACCAATGTTTACTCTGCCCTCTTCTGCATTATACATTATGACAGAGAATGTATGCCACTTCCAGAGAACATTTAATCTTGACACGGTGGCAGTGGCCATGTGATTCACCTCATTCAAAAATGTCTTCCAACTCACCTTTACTCATTTCTTTACACCAGCAAGATACAATGAAACTTGATGTAATTAACAGAAGAAAAAAATGGTGTTTTCGTAGCATCTCACCTGACCGAAGTCTGTTAACGTCTGTATTGACCACTATGCCAACAATCACTGAATTGTTTCATATTGTTACTAAAATTTCTGAGTTCATTATAGAGCTGTAAAAGTAACAGTGTATTTGTTACAGAGTAACGGGTTCATTGCCTGATTGTACTGAATTATTACTCATATATTAATTTCATTACTTGCATGTTTCATTACTCGCATTTGCGGTAACTGGAACGGTTCACCCAGTGATTGAATGAGCAGAGGTTTGTTTTGAAATTAGTTGATTTATATTTGCTGCGATTGTGATATTAGGTATTATTTTGAAGTATTTAATATTCAGTGCAGTATATCAAATGAGCGAACAATTTACCAAAATTTACTTTACTCAATGGACAATTTACTTGAACTTTACAAAATTCTTACAAAGTCATTCATGTGATGCTTCATGCTAGTGCTCAATTGTATCAGAAGTAATGTGACATAGCATTCAATGAATTTTAAGAATAAAAAAAGAAAATCATTAATCAGCAATGTGGATCAGTGGGGAAATTACTGCAGATGCATGTGTTCTGTCGCAATTAAAAACATATTTTAAATGTAAAAGAAAGAATGAAGTTTGAACATCATTCGTCGTATACATAGAGCGTATTTGTGTGACTTTTTATTTGAATTCGTTTTGTTACAAATAAAGATGTTTGTGTACAAACACATTGTATGAACATTATTTTAATCTAATTAATATTATTTCCTGTTAAGTTTTGATATTTTTAATGAGGTAACTAATTTTGAAAACATAAAGACTACTTTTGTAGTTTTTATTTTGTTTAACAATAAAATTTGCAGTGGATAATTTGTAAATAGAAAATTTGTGTGGATAATTTGAGATAGTTACTGTTTTTCCATTGATAATTTATTAGTGAGGTTAATTGATTTCAAACTTTTATTAAATTTGTTTATTTGAAGGTTTGATACATTCTATTTTATTTTATAGTGTAATTTGCAATTACACTATAAAAGAGTTGTCTAATAGTTTGTTATATACATCTCTGCACTTGTTATGTTCTAATAATATTTAATTAAATTACAATGAAGTGCACATTCCAATGGCAATTTCCGTACACACTCACCTTTCTCCATTTCCTGCATCCACCTACATTTTCCCTCTACAAATTTTACAAATTTCAACGTTTTTGGTAAATTATTAATAATTAGTGTAAGCTCCTGACTGTTTTTTGCGAATCGTTATGGCTCTAGAACAGTTCCAGTTTTTAGCGTTAAAGAGTATGACAGGTTGACCTGATCTGACCAAATATGAAATTGACCTGTGTTTCAGCTTTAGTGTGAATAAAATATTTTGAGCTTGAAGAACTCAGAAGCAGTAATAGACGTAATTATTAAACATGGACAGGGACAATCGTATAATTGTTTCAAAGGTTGTAGACTCAAACTTGTTGAAAAACAAACTTGACTTGAATTTGACCCTTAAAGTTCATTTTGTAATATTTGAAAAATTCCTGTTTGCTTCAAAAGCATCACTATTTTTTTTTTTAATTTTGGATGGGCATTTATAATACAATACATTCACAATACATCCGTCATAATGTCTGCAACAGTCAGAGAACTTAATACAGATTCCAGATTATTAAATTGTTGAACAACTCCAAAGAAATGAATTGCCAGAATAGACAATTTGGTATCATATTTGGGCTGATGTCCACTTTAAACAACCTAATAACTCACATACAGCAAATGTGAACAAAGACTATTAATGAAAGTGGTCAATAAAATAAATAAAAAGCAAATAAATCATAATGATTCATAAACTTTGGCCAGGCAACAACTTTATCGAAAGTTTTAATTAAATTGAAATTTAGCCTTAGCCAGAATGACACTCAGCATTCATGGTTACAGCAGAGACCATGAGTAATTTAAGTTTCTTAAAGGTTTTTTTTATGTTGCTTTCATTAACAACATGTACCTGAAAAGAAGTTTCACGAATTACAACCGTAAAGTTTATCGATATTTTTTCAGTTATGAAATGCTACGAAAAACAAAATTAATGAATGTATAATGGCAATTAATTTGCTTAGATATTAAATTGAGGACATAACTTCGAATTTCTTCTAATGATATCTCTGGCGGCTGTTGATTAGCAAGCGAAGGATGACACGTGACACCATTCTCCAGCCAATAGCTATTGAGGTGAGTGAGTGAGTGAACTTAGGAAATTAAATAGTAGATTCCAATCCCTGACACCCTTATCTAAAAAAGAGAATCTTCCTATACCCTTGTGCCTGAAATCAAGTGCCAGCTTGTGGTTATGGTCATCTTTTCCCTTCCATGCATTACTTTTAATTCTTACACCAATATCCAGAGATGTGTCTTATTTGAGATACAAGTATTTGAAATACAGATACAAATACCTATTTTCATCTTGTATCTGAAATCCTTTTTTTAATCTTTATTTTGTATCTTGCATTTAGATACTTTTATTCATCATCTTTGTACTTTGGAAATACTAAATACTATTTATACCCCTACTAGCTGGTACCCACGACTTCGTTTGTGATTGTAAAGAATTCATATTGACAGCTATAGACATCTAACCACCATAGTGCATGATGGGAGACTCGATACTATTACCACACACAAATACCAGTCTTCTGCGCTATGTGTAAATTTACGGATACACACAAGTCTTTGGATGAAATACGAAAATATTCATGATCGACCAATTTCAAACACCATATCTCACACACTCCCACAGTTACCAAATTTCGGCCAACGTTGTGATTGATGGGAGACTCTGTGTTACTACCACACACAAACGCCAGTGATCTGCGATTGATAGTTTTCACTTAAAAGTGATACACCGCGAAAAACGCGTCTTTGGCAGAAATATGAAATTGCCGCAGGTTGACCATTTTCATCCCCCATATCTTCCACACCCCCATAGCTACAGACATCTAACAACCGTAGTGCATGACAACAGACACGATTCTACTACCACACATAAACACCAATGCTCTATGCTATGTAGTCGTGGCAGAAAAGTGAAATCTGCGGAGACACACGCCTTTCGTCGAAATACGAAAATATCCTTGGTCGGCCACTTACAACCACCATATCTCCCACACAACCACAGTTTCTGAAATTCGGCCACTGTTGTGATCGAAAGGTGACTCTGTGCTACTACTACACACAAACGCCAGTTATCTGTGATCTATAGTTTTCGCTGAAAAGTGATACTCCATGACACTTTTGTCTTTGGCAGAAGTATGAAATTGCCACAGGTCGACCACTTTCAACCCCCATTTGTCCCACACCACCATAGCTACCGACATCTAACAACCATAGTGCACTACATGAGATACGATTCTACTACCAAACACAAACACCAATGCTCTATGCTTTGTAGTTGTGGCAGAAAAGTGACATATGCGGAGACAGTAGAAATACGAAAATATCCTTGGTCGGCCACTTACAACCACCATATCTACCACAGTACCACAGTTTCTGAAATTCGGCCACTGTTGTGATCGAAGGTGACTCTGTGCTACTACTACACACAAACGCCAGTTATCTGTGATCTGTACTTTTCGCTGAAAAGTGATACACCATGACACTTTTGTCTTTGGCAGAAGTATGAAATTGCCACAGGTCAACCACTTTCAACCCCCATTTCTCCCACACCCCCATAGCTACTGACATCTAACAACCATAGTGCACTACATGAGATACGATTCTACTACCAAACACAAACACCAATGCTCTATGCTATGTAGTTGTGGCAGAAAAGTGACATATGTGGAGACAGTCGAAATACGAAAATATCCTTGGTCGGCCACTTACAACCACCATATCTACCACAGTACCACAGTTTCTGAAATTCGGCCACTGTTGTGATCGAAAGGTAACTCTGTGCTACTACTACACACAAACGCCAGTTATCTGTGATCTATAGTTTTCGCTGAAAAGTGATACACCATGACACTTTTGTCTTTGGCAGAAGTATGAAATTGCCACAGGTCGACCACTTTCAACCCCCATATCTGCCACACCCCCATAGCTACCAACATCTAACAACCATAGATACGACAGGAAAGACGATTCTACTACCACACACAAACACCAAAGGTCTATGTTATGTAGTTGTGGCAGGAAAGAGAAGTATACGGAGATAGGAATTTTTGGTCGAAATATGAAAACGCTCTGCACTGACCAACTTTAATCATTATATCTCCCACATCCCACAGCTATCGGCATTCGGCAAACGTTGTGCATGGCAGGAAACTCCATGCTACTTCTACCCACAAACATCAGTGATCTTTGCTAGGTAGTGGTGGCTGATAAGTGAAATATAGGAAAACACACGTCTATTTTTATATATAATAACAATGAAAAAAAAGACGCTAAGTAGCGGAAAGGAATCAAATTAGGATAGGGAAATGAGCCACCACTTACCTTCAGATGATGGATGTGGGGCGCGAACACACAGAAAAGACACAAACACAAATAATAAAGTAATTTTCGGGAAAAAACCCTTCTTCAACAAGAGAACATTATGAGAGGTGGGTGCACCCGGAGACTGCCTCACGGAAAGACCGCCGGTCGACAAAATGGTGGGGGTAAATTCAAACAACGGAAAAGTAGAGGGGCAGTGAATCAGAGCTCATACCCGAGCAAAAATTAATATCCAAACTAATTTCTGGTTGGTAGGAAGATCAAAATATTATATATATTGAATTTTTTTTTTTTTTTTTTTTTTTTTTTTTTTTTATATATATATATATATATATATATATATATATATATATATATAAGATTATTATTATTTTATTTTGTTACTTTACAGCATCAAAAGTCAAAGATAACAGTAGTAAATTTTATTAATCTATATCTAAGGACAAGGTTGTATGGTCTAGTTACCTTTATCAGTTTTTATTGTGGAGAACTATGAAAACCATAAACAAACACCCACCCGTCTGCCTATTGTCTCTTGTCTTTACTCCTCACCAGTTTTTATTGTGTAAAATTATGTTTGGTGTTACAAAGTGGAATTAGATTATTGGATCATAATTGAGGAGGATGGTATTGAAATGTAAGTAAATAAATAAACAAATCACTTTAATTTTTATTTTATTTAAGTAGGTTTATATCCACATTAAATTTCACTTAGCACAGAGTGCTTAGTAGTTGGTAGCTTGTGTGAAGGATGCTCAGAAAGTTCCTATTTACTATATCACTAGCTAAATTTTTAGACTAAATTTCCTTAATTTTTTAAATTGTCAACTAAATGTTTAGGATTATTGTTAGCGAGAAGAATTATATACATTAAAATATAAAAATAAGTTTCAAATTTGAATCATTGTTGTAAGATACTTTGTTTATCACAAGTTTTATTGATTAACAGATAGCTGAGGGCTTGATAGTTTACTAAGCATATTATAGTATACATTGTGGTATAAGTTATATAACAAATTTAATTTCTTATATACGGTATCCAGTGGTGGATCCAGGATTTTAGTTTAGGGGGGTCTTAAATTACTTTGTTTGGCGGGGGGGGAGGGGGGCTTTGAGCACTCTTGTCCCCCCATCCCGTATCCGCCACTGATGGTATCAAATTAAATGTATAGTTTTCAACTCCGATTGTTGAGGTTACTGTACTACCACATATAGTACAAGTTGTTCCGTTTAAAATATAACAGTTTGTTATTTAATTAGTTCTGAAACATTAAAATAATTACTTGCCAACTTGCCAGTAATAATAATGTTAATTTGTAAAAAGCTGTTGGTGTTACTCTTGGTAGAATTATACAATAATAATCAGTGATCAGAAGTTTAAAGAACTGGTTTTAAATTACTTAAGCCTCATTTAAAATTTTAAGGAAGATCTTGGATATTGATGACAAAGAAACATGTTTCAAAATAAAAAAAGTAGTTTACCTTGAAAAAGTATTTTTAAAATACATATTTTGTACTTGTATTTCAAATACCATTTCCAAAAATATCTTGATATGATATCTCAAATCCATTACTTAAGAGTATCTTTTATCTTGTATCCAAATACTTTTTATGAGGTATCATGCACATTTCTGCCAATATTTTTCCATGCCTCATCATCAGTATACAACTTGTACACTGCCATGACCCTCTTCACTCTCCTCCTGTCATCCAGTGAATCCCATTCCAACTCTTTTATCATATCTGTTACTGATTGCATTCCGCAATAATTTCCAGAAACAAATCTAGCAGCCCTTTTATGCAATTCCAGAATTCCATGAACAAAGAACAAGGTACAATGCCTTTATTCCTTTTGCCTGGTGCTAGTTATTGTATTATTACCGCAGGATCCATGTGATCAATGTGGTACTGGCTTTGATGTTGAATGTTTGTTGCAGCAAAAATTATGAATCTAATTGCATATTTGTCCTGTACCTTTGTTATTGATTTAAAAGCTTTGAATATTGAGATTTTTAAAATGAAACAATTAAAGTGGGAGTCAGTAGCACTCTGCCTGCTGGTCCAATTTGATGGTCTATCCACATTTATTTTAACAAATCTATCACAAAAAGATGAAGAATTTACAAAAATAAATTTAAACAGTAAAGGAAGACAGTGGCTAAACCTCCTATTTAAAAACTAAATACTTTGATGAGATTATAATATTTGTTAAATACATGTCCCATTATCATATCAGGCTTCTATGTAGGGTTTTGAGTAGGCTACTTTAAAAAATAACCATCATTAGTTATTATCAGTAGATATGTCACAGTCAGGTGAAAGGTCAGGACCTTTTTTTTTTTTTGGTATCCAAACAGGTTCATTACAGTAAATCAAGTGTAGATTCAGTGGTTTTCCTTATGATCCATGTGCTAATTACTTTTATATAAATGAACAACTTACATAAACTTATTTTACTAAATAAAAAATGTACTTAAACTTTACCAAGAAGAAACAAAGTCATTCCATATGCTACCTGACTTGATGTGAATGCGATGCATCATGCTAATTTTTATTGTATCAAAAGTAACGAGTAATGAAACGATACGTTAGTAACAAAGTTATCCCATACGCGGGGGATAACTAGTGTTCATGCTAGTGTTCATGCTAGTGTTCGATTGTATCAAAAGTAACAAGGAACGATTCGAAAGTAATGGGTACTGATTGGTTTAGTAATGAATACATATGGGTACAGAATTTCTCGTTACTTTTACAGCTCTAGTTTGTAAATCCACCAGCTTTTACTGAGGGTGTTAGGTTGCAACAACACCACTAAAATAGGAAACACCTTATCCATCAATCATCAGTCGAAAAATAGAATGAGTGAGCATCACTTTTTAACATCATTAAGTTCAGTCTCGGAAACAATACAGAAAGCACGCTGCAAACTTTTGATTCTTCAGGACATTATCCTCACATATTTTTACTACCATTACATTATTCAGTATTTTTTCATTAAGCGGGTAGGTACACTTATCAGGTTTCAAAAAAATGATTTTTTTTTTTATTATTCACAAAAACAGTTTATAGTTTTGGCTTCATTTTAGTGAAAAAATTATTTAAATATCTTCAACAGTGTGGGAATTATGTGTGATTAACAATGCCCTGCACGATTGACAGCCATTTAAATCTTACTGCACTTGAAGGTGATCCAAATCTTTAACCTTAAATATCTCAAAACAGCAATTCATCAAATGGTTTTAAAGATAACTTTTTTCCATATGCATACATCTTTTTCAAATTTGCAGGACATGTTCTACATACTAAGTACTACAGTCTGAACCACTATTGTTTATGCAGCTTTTCCCAAATGAAAAATATGCCTTTATATTTAAGCAAAAAAAAGCAAAAATTTTAATTTCTTGACAAAAAAATTTATTAATAAAAAATATAGAGTTAAATGTGTTATATTATAGGTTCAACTTGTTGCCTTGATATTAGTTTACAATATTAAAAGAACATTTCTGAAAAATTTCAAATACTATGCCTTTTATCTTTAAAACCCTTTACAACAATATATTTTTCACTGTCAATTTGGATGGTACATTATCCTATTGTTAAACAATATTTTTATTTTAAAAATCAATTTTTATATCTAGCTATAACAGTTCTATGGAGCTATGAAATTTGAACCCTCAAATTTAAATAGATTTGGAGAAAATGACATCTCAACTTTATCAAATATTTGTATGTGTTAGGTGTACCTACTCCCTTAAAATGTTTAGTAATTTAATAATAAGTAATCAATATTATTTATTATTATTATTTGGTTTTTGCCTTTCTACCGCCACCCTCACTTCCTGCCATGTTGTTCCCCCCCCCCTCTCCCACTATGAGCTACTGGCCGTGTGAGCTTACTCAGTTGGCTACCACCTTCCAACCTGCAGCCATCTCAATACTACTGAAGAAGGGCTATAGGCTCAAAAATTTTACTAAATTTTTTCCGTATCTCGATGCCACAGGAATCCTCTTCTATGGTAAGCAGTGGTACTTCTCCTAACCAAATGTTTAATATATGTATAAGGGCCCACACAACAGGTGTAGCCTAGGGGTCTAAAGACCCTAAAAGAAGGCCTGCTCTGCCTATGTGAATAATGCCACAACAGTTCCATGGTTCTGATTTCACATTAAAAATGTAGCTCCCCCAGCTTAGGATAGGAAGCTACTATATAGCCTGTTTGCATCGCAAATAAGAAACTCTGTCACATAGTAATAAAAATATCACTTAATATTATTATTACTTTTTAATATATTTTGGGATGTAACTTAATTAAAAAGTACCGTTTTTTCTGATTTTGTATATTCAATTGTAAGTTTTGTCGCTCTATTCGCAAGGTGTGGACTTGGACAGTTTTCAGTTGGCAATAAGCAAATATTTTTGGGAAAACTAAGGCGAGTAATGAACATAATAAACCACAATTGATTCCACTACTGTCCATAGTAATTACATCAAAATGTCTATTTTTTTATGATTCCTGTATGGGAGACATCAGATCATCTGTCAGAAGTCTCCCCATTATTTCTGGAGTTTTTTCCTCTATCCAATCTCTCCCCAATTCTATTATATAAGTTTGCTTTTAGAGAATGTGTTTATTTTAGGTTGTAAAATGCCAAGATTTTAATGAAAAGGCAGCTAATGAAGTCCTAGAGAGGGGAGCATTGATTAGTAAAGTGCTGATAAATGCCAACTTAAGAACACTTCTTTACATAAAAAGAACAAAGATGAATCCAGAAAATATTAATTATGCCCCAGACATTAAAAAAATCAAATTTTGATACCTTGCATGGAGGAAGAATTGTCAGATTATCTTGATAAAAGCAGCAAGATGCCTGCACCTGTCTGTGCAAAATGCCTTACATATGAATTTGCAGAATAAAGTAATCTGTCCTTACCTAAAATTTGAAATATGAGTTGATTCACAACTCAGGATTGGTTCATGGGTTTTATGCACTGGCATCCTTCACTTTCGATCAGGAAACCCCAACCAACAAGTTTAGCAAGAATGACTAGTTTTAACACAAATAACTTAAAACTTTTTCAGGACATGTTAGAAGAGTTCTTGAACATAACGAAATTTATAATTTGGGTGAGATTGGAGCTACAAGCATTCCTCGAGTACCTAAGGTTATTTCACAAAAAGGCCAACATCAAGTCAGTCAGAAGGTATCACTAAACATGGAAAACTCATAACCCATGTTGGAATAGTTAGTTCTTCAGGAAATGCCCTCCCTTTAGTGTTAATTTTTTCACACCAGCAGTTTGACCAAAAGCATATGATGCAAGGAATAGCCAATAATGGACCATTAAATTTGGCCCATCTGGGTGGATGACAACTGAGAACTTTTTAAAAGTGTTACAACATTTGGGGAAATATAATAAATGTTCTATTGACAAGAAGATTGTTATTGATGGACAATTATGAAGCCCACCTTTCTATTGAAGATCTTGATTATTGTAAAAGTAATGGCATTTTTGTCATTACTTTTCCTACCCATAACAGAAACAAGTTGCAACCCCTAGGACACTGGCATTTATAGGTCTTTCAAGACATCTGTAAGTGAAGGATGTGACTCATGGATGACAAATCACCCTGGGAAATCCCTCACCATTTACAATTTGTCATCCACATGCTATTCATCCTGGGACAAGTCTGTTACTCCATCAAACACGAAGAAGGGATTTGAATTCACCAGCATCATGCCATTCAATCAGGGAATATTCACTGAGGATGACTTCCTGGGAGCTTATGTTACTGGCAGATCATTATGAATTAAAATAATAATAATAATAATAAATCCATCTGATGGGCAATTGAAGGATGATTGCCCATCAAATGAAAAGTTGAATCTTGCAACATCCTCTACTTCCAGATCCTTACACAGTTTCCCCAATATGACTGACATTGTTTCTCCCTCAATTAGCATTATATCTCCAGAAAATATTCAACCTTTTCTAAAGGATAATTAAAGAAAAGCCACAAACTGAGGTCATAACAGAGGACGTTGAATGATTGCCGCAGACACTCCAGAAAAAAATAAAACTGCTATTGCGAGAGGAAAGTCAAAAAAGATTTCAATAACTGAAGCTAGGCCTATTAAAAAATTTCATCCAGGAAAGAATCTATGGCTCACACCTCAGCAGCCAGCAATCATTGTCACAAGGATGCAAAGAAAAGAAGAAACTCTTTGTCTGAAAGTGAATCAGAATGTGTTCTTTCAAATATTGGAGACTCATCTGGAGGAGAATGGGAGGAGGATATTTCTCCTGATTAAGACACTACAAGCAGGGGCAGATCCAGGGGGGCTAAGGGGCTCCAGGCCCCCTCCCCCAAAAGCATCTAGGTCACCCCCCATGACATCATAATTTTGGGGACCTTTTCTTTATTTTTTAGCTCTACTGCTCTTATAAGGGTGGCAATGTTGATGTTGACATGAGATTTTCTGTCGGCGCCCCGCCACACTGGTGGTTTCACAGTACTTTACTTTGTATGATGAAGAGAGATTCTTTGTTCCAAAACGAGATGTAATGTTGAAACTTCCCTCAGCTCAAATGGGCACTCATGAAAGGTTAAAAAATATTATATATTTTAATATGTAGCTGAGTGATTTTTCTTTGTGCTGGCAACATCTTTTTTTTTCTTAAAATAAAATTAATACTAAGTCTCTTTAAGTCAGTGCTGCTTATTTTGTATTAGTGTGTCCAGAATCTCCCCCCCCCCCTCAAACTGTCCATTGTCTTCCACATAGCGGGTGATTCTGGACAATATTCACGTTTTTTTAAATATTTTTTTGTAAAATTAAAATCATTTTAGTCATGCTCTATTGAATTTAAGAAACCTTAATGCCTTGAGATTGAAAATAATTAAAATTTGTAAATATTAATTTTAAATTAAAGCTACAATTCCTAGTTAAACAAAACTGTCTCATCACTTCCTGCTCTCCCCTGGACTGTTTTGACATGAGAAATGTTTGCATTTAATCCTGAAATTTGTTGCAGCAGATAAAAAGACAGTGAGAATGTAGGAGTCTGTTGAAACTCTAACCCTTTCTGCAGACTTTGTTGAATGATTTTTAAATATGGATGAGACCTGGAAAAATTGCTTAATGCCGTAATCAAACTGCAATCAGTGCAGAGAAAGTAATGGTGTCATTTTTGGGAGAATTCCATTGATATGCTGCATCTAGATCCTGTAGAACAGTGAAACCATTATGGAGAATATTCTTATATTGAAGATATATTAATGCTTATCTTGTGAAGCTACTTTAAGCTACAATCAAGGTAAAGAGAAGAAGCAAGTTGTTAAAAGTGTGTTCTTTCATAAATACAATGCTCCCAGCCACAAGCCTGTTACTCTTACTGCTGCTGGGACTGTTCCTACTTTCTTCACTAGATGTGGTGCATGAATTGTGGTGGTGAATTTTTTTTTATCTGGAATGCATTTAAAGTCAGATGGTGATGTAACATCTGCTATCATCTTATCTTTTGACATTCTTGAAAAATATTTTTGTGGAGATGATATAAAAATATTGGGACATTACTGTAGACATTAAGTGCATCTCAGAAGATACTTCTGAATAATAGACCACAATCTTTTTTTAACTCATGTGCATCAATGTTGGCTCTACAATTTATAAAATGACCCTTGTACACTGATATAAGAAAATACTTAAAAACTGTGCTTAAGATACACTTATCAGGTTTCAAAAAATGATTTTTTTTTTATTATTCACAAAAACAGTTTATAGTTTTGGCTTCATTTTAGTGAAAAAATTATTTCAATATCTTTAAGAGTGTGGGAATTGTGTGTGATGAAGCAATGCTCTGCACGGTGACAGCCATTTAAATCTTACTGCCAAGCCCACTTTAACCTTGGATATCACAAACCAGCATTTCATCAAACGGTTTTAAAGATAACTTTCTTCCAAATACATAGATCTTTTTCAAATTTGCAGGACATGTTCTACATACTAAGTACTACAGTCTGAACCATTATTGTTTATGCAGCTTTTCCCAAATGAAAAATATGCCTTTATATTTAAGCAAAAAAAAAAAATTAATTTCTTGACAAAAAAATTATTAAAAAAATATATAATTAAATATGTTATATTATAGGTTCAACTTGTTGCCTTGATATTAGTTTACAATATTAAAAGAACATTTCTGAAAAATGTCAAATACTATGCCTTCTGTCTTTAAAACCCTTCACAACAACATATTTTTCACTGTCAATTTGGATGGTACATTATCCTATTGTTAAACAAGATTTTTATTTTAAAAATCAATTTTTATATCTAGCTGTAACAGTTCCATGGAGCTATGAAATTTGAACCCTCAAATTTAAATAGATTTGGAGAAAATGACATCTCAACTTTATCAAATATTTGTATGTGTTAGGTGTACCTACCCCCTTAAAAACAAAATATGTTTAGAATATTTAGATTTTGTGTACATTTTTCATTTGATAACATTGGCAGAAATAATCTTGATTGTGTGTTTGTATAAGTACTAAACTGTAAATAAACAAAGAAATAAAATAATTGTTTTAAAAAAACATAAAAACCACCTTCAAAAAAGCACACTCAAAATAACTTTACACCTTGCTTAGAAGAAAGTTAATCTTAATGTACAATATTTGATATTACTGTTATTAAAATTTTTACATTAATTAATTATTTTTGGAGACAGTGCCAGCTGTCACATCGCGAAAATCGAATTACTGAACTGTATTTGGTGTTTGAGGTGAAACAGGGAGTATGAACAAAAATTCTGAATATTTTACAGCATGTAGTGAGGCGGATATTGTTATTGCAGGAGACAGTTTAGGGAAACAAATTAGACAGTAATTTAATCTTTGGCTCTGCCTTGTTGGTCGTCCAAGCATATCTCTGGCACTACAGTATCAGTTGCTAGGCTGCATCATGCTGTGAACACTTTACAGTTAGTATAATATCGACATATGATCTGTATGCTTCAGTTTTCTTAAAACATGTTTGTAACATTAACTGTAGGTAAGTAGTAACATTATTTTTATGTATTATTGTTGATCATTATTATTTTTACCCTTTTGTTTTTCTTGCTTTGGCTGGCACAGACTCCAAAAATAATTAAGTAATGTAAAACTTTTAATAACAGTAATATAAAATATTGTCTACTTAGATTAAGTTTCTTCTTAGCAAGGTATAAAGTTATTTTAAAATTTTGAGTGTGGTTTTTTGAAGGCGGATTTAAGTTTTTTAAACAATTATTTTATTTTTTAATTTTTAGTGGTATTATAGTTTGTTTCGTATTTTAAATATGCTGCAGCAGTTCTTATTTTGCAAACTTCCTGGTAGCTCAGTGGTTAAAGCACTTGTTTTCAAACAAATCTGCCTTTATATACCCCAACAACTACCAGAATGAGGTGAATTGGATGCTGTGTTAAGGAATGTCAGGTTACATTTTGGTCCAGGCCGTGTTTCGACCTAATCACATCAGTTTAAGCTCCTGCTCGATAATCTAAACATGTAACATAAATACGAGGGTAGACTTTAAAGTAAGGTCTCCAACGGTGTAGCGTCGCCGCATCAGGAGCTAGACGAAATCTGGCAACGCCGCCGTGTTCCCTGACTCGCGGGCTAAATTCCTGGTGTGGGAAGACACGGCTCGGCCGCTCAGTCTTGGCTCAGCAGCCGTCCGCGATGGAACTGCCTCTCGCTTCTCCATCCAGGTGTGAAATTCGTTCGGTCATCCGCTTTTTGACTGCACAAAAAGTGCCACCCATCGAAATCCATCGTCAGCTAGTGAAAGTTTACGGGGAAAAATGTATGGACATCAAGAACGTGCGTAAGTGGGCACATGAGTTCATTTCCGGCCGCATAACCGTTCACGACGAGGAAAGAAGTGGCCGGCCGTCGCTCTCAGACGATATCGTCCAAGCTGTGGAGGCAGAAATGCTCAAAAACCATCGTGCTACTGTTAAGGAATTGGAAGAGAAGCTTGGAGGAGTGTGCAGCAAGGATGCAATTCGAGTTATCCTTAAGGAGAAGTTGCTGTATCACAAAGTTTCAGCAAGATGGGTGCCAAAACAGCTGACCGAAGACCACAAGCGGCAGCGCGTGGAATGTGCGGAGGAAGTTTTGCGGCGTTTTGAAGAGGAAGGAGAGGAATTTTTAGATGGTTTCGTAACGGGGGATGAAACATGGGCTCATCACTATACACCTGAGACAAAGCAGCAGTCCAAACAATGGCGCCACAGCTCGTCTCCAAAACCGAAAAAGTTCAAGGCAACACTGTCAGCCGGAAAGGTGATGGCAACTGTGTTTTGGGACCGTCGCGGCTTGTTGTTAGTGGATTTCATGCCTAAAGGAACCACTATCAATTCTGAGAGATATTGTGAAACCCTCCAAAAGCTTCGCCGAGCCATTAAGAACAAACGCCCAGGAATGCTGACCAAAGGAGTCAATTTTCATCACGACAACGCGCGCCCGCATACAGCGAATCGGACGACCGAGCTGATCAAGAAGTTTGGATGGAAAATCGTGGAACACCCTCCCTACAGTCCGGACGTCACCCCCAGCGACTATCATCTGTTCCCCGTCCTGAAAAAACACCTCGGAGGGAAGAAATTCGAGTCGGATGCGGAGGTTCAAGAAGAGGTCACCAACTGGCTGCGCGACGCGGACGCAGGGTGGTACGAGGACGGAGTACAGAAGTTCATCATGCGGATGCAGAAGGTCGTCGAGAAAAATGGCGATTACATTGAAAAATAGCTTAGGCCATGGCCTTTCCAACGGTGTATAAATCAATGTAAATAAATGTCATTTTCTATGAGAAAAAAAATAGGAGACCTTACTTTAAAGTCTACCCTCGTACATACCACATACACAAATCTGTCTCTGTAATATACCTGTTTGTTCCAGCATCACACAGAAAATATAGATTTTTAATTGGTTGTCACAACGTGAAAGCTTTGGATCCAAGTTGAAATCTGAGGTACATATTAAGACATTAGGATACATTTATTTTATGAATATTCAGCCATGACTTAAAAACAGCTTAAGTGATTTTGAGTGGATTTTAAACTGTGGAATTTTTTAAAGAATATTCGAAATTAAAAGGGGTGGGGTTAAAGGGGAAGAGGGATTCAGCTTTTGTGTATCAAATGTAGATGGTCTTTTCTGATTGATTTAAAGTGTATGCATGTAAATTTCTTTTGACACCAGATAATAACTGTAGGTATGTATAAAAAAACAATTTAGGGGTGTAAAGGTGAAGAGTAGTTTGGTTTTTGTAAAGTAAGTGTGAACAGTATTTTTCTTTGTTTTAAATTATACATGTGCAATGTTCCATCGAAACCAGATAAAAATTGTAGCTTTGTGTAAAAAACATTTTCAAAATTTAAATGTGGTAAGGAAGTGAGCAGTTGGGTTTTGTAAACAGAATGTAGACACTAAGTTTCTCTTATTTTCAAGTATATATGTGCAGTGTTCCACAGAAATCTGATAAAAACTGTGGGAAATTAAGCGGGACGGGGATAGAAGGGAACAGGGATTGGGCTTCTGCAACCAAATTTAAACACAAATGTTCTTTATATTTTAAAGTATAATTGTGCAAATTTCCTTCAGAATTGGCTTTGTGTCGATTAAGGGGGTGGAAAGGGGGAGAGGGATTTGGCTTCTCGAAACCAAATTTAGACAGTATTTTTCTGTTTGTTTTGAAGTATACATGTGCATACTTCCTTAAAAATCAGATAGAAACGGTAGCTTTATATAAAGAGATTGATAGTAATTAAAGGGGTAGAAAGGGGGATATGTTTTGCATTTTTGTGAAAGTAATGTCATCAGTATTTTCTTTTTCTCTTTGTTTTAAAGTGTACGAATGCAAAGTTCCACGGACATCAGGTTTAAATGTATGTTTGTACAAAAATTAAGGGGTGGAAAAGGGGAGCTAGGGTAGTTCTTGGATTTTTTTTCAGAAATCTTCTCCTTAAAAAAATACATATATGTGCCAACTTCCATAAAGATCAGTCAAATGGTGTTGACTGTAGGTTTTTAAAAAGAAAATTGACAAAAATCAAGGGGGTGGAAACAGGGAGAGGGGTTCAGTTTTTGCAAACCAAAAGTTGACATTATTTTTCTCTTTCTTTTATAGTAAAAGTGTGCTAAACTGGATAAAAACAGTGGGTTTATATAAAAATTAAGTGGTTTAATGGGGAGAGAGGGTGGTTTTTTCCCTTGAAAAAATACATATAAGTGCCAACTTTCATGGTAATCAGTCAAACGGTGTTGAATGTAGCTTTTATAAAGAACATTGACAAAAATTAAGGGGGTGGAAGGGGGGAGGGGGGTTGAGCCTTGGCAGATGAAATATTGACACGATTTTTCTCTTTATTTTAAAGTATACATGAGCAAAGTTCAATCAAAATGAGATAAGAAATGTAGGTTTCTATAAAATTAAGGGGTGTAAAGGGGGAGATGGGCAGTTTTTTTTTTTTTTTTTTTAATTTTGGTCTAAAACCTTTTCCATGAAAAATTACACGTAATTGTAACTTTAATGGAGATTAGTTAAATGGTGTTGACTGTAGCTTTGTGTAAAGAACATTGACAAAAATTGAGGGGGTGGATAGGGGGAGAGAGGTTCAGTTTTTTCAAACTAAAGGTTGAGAGTATTTTCCCCTTTATTTTTGACTATACATGTCCAAAGTTCCATCGAAATCTGAAAAAAAAATGTGATTTTGTATAAAAATTAAGGGTTGTAAAGGGGCAGAAGGGGTTGTTTCTCAATGAAATTCATATGGGACCACTTTGTAGGTATATCCTATCCACTAAAAACATTTCATTTAAATCAGTTCAAAATTGATGAATATATCGCTGAACATACATACAAAAAAATACAGACAAATCGAGAACCTCCTCCTTATTTTGAAGTCGGTTAAAAATTACCTTATAATCATCTGGAACTGATGGTGGAATCTGTTCTTTCTTCGTATCAAGGAAATTCACCAGTTCTACATACGAAACATGGCCTTTGCAGTTATGTTGTAGTCTGTGAAAAGTATGTTGCTTTGTAAAATCAAACTTCATATATAACATAAACAATTAAATTTATTTTATTAGAGTATAATCAGAAATAATTTTCAAAAATGTCTTACTAGAATTCATGTACTAATATTCTTTTAGAAATTGCAGTCAAATAAAAAAAATCAACAATTCCTTGTTGTAAATAAATTATTCAAAACAATCAGACTTAGTGGAACTAATTATGTCATCATGCAAACAACAATTTGCTACTACCTTAACCATTTTTTGTCACCTCTTGATCATGATTTGTTTAAGCAGCTGTCTCATAAAATTCTCAAATTTAGTACAAAATCATGAATAATGGAAAAGAGTAATTAAAACATTTGAATTTAACATAGTATAACAGCCCTCAGACCCAGCCCTCGTTTTAAAATTTTATTTGATCCTATCGAATATTACAAAGTATGATTGCTTATGATATTATGATTATGAGAAGGAATGGAAAACAACACTTTAGTTATATGGACTGACTATTTATCTAACATATATGTATCAAAAAGAATACCCAAACAACAACTAACAAGAAATAATGCTGTGAGCAAGCAAAGATTGCTACACTGCCCAAAGACAACGAACAGACACAAGCCATTATTTCCTACATGACAATCAACCACAGAATAGACCCCATCCAGTATGGAATTAGGATATTTATATGCACTATGCATAAGATTGAATGCTCTGTCATGTATACTGGACATGTGCATGAACTTAATACTCTATTTGGACTCTGGTATTGCAACTAAGTGGTTCTGCTCATGCAACTTAGCAGCTGGTCTTTACAAACTGCTTACAATTTAAATGAATGAATAAAATACTAAATTGACCATTTAACCCCTAATTAATAGTCTTCCCATTACAATTCCACCTCTCAATTGCTCTTCCATTTAGGCAGCAGAAAAACAGCACAGTCAGACAGACAATTATTCTGGAGAAATCAATCTAGTTCATGACAGCAGAGCTTTTACATCTGATGATGATGATGTATATCACCAAAACATTGAGTGAAAAAAACTAGTCACTTATAACGGTTTTGTAATTGTATTTTGTATACAGAATCTTATGCTTCAATTCACTTATATAAATCATTTAACTACGGTCAATCTTATGTCAGTCGATTATTCAGAATTAATGGAAGTATTCTGTGGGGGAGGGGATTTGGAGTTATAGACTGCAATGACTGTTCCATCAATTATCATTAATTTGATTTTAATAGCTATTGGTTAAGGTTAGTAAAATATTCTTAGTTGATTTCTATAACATTCAGTGGTATCCTCGAATATGGTAAGAATTCTTTTTCATAACAGAACAGCTACATTAAATAATTTCGTTCACAAATTCAAGTAAGGAAATGAAGAATATATTGTCAAATGGAGAACAAGATTATGCTGTAGTGCTAACTATTTAATAAATATTTCACTGTTTCAAAATGATGGCATATATTTTCTGGCAAAAATAGTAGTTTTATTCCACACATCACAACAATTAACCTCCTCCAATTATAATAAACAAAATAAATTTGAATTATTCCGATCAATATTTCAAACAGTTTATTATGCTGCTTCAGTATATAAGATTTCTGAGGTACCTTTCGATAACAGCTTCTATTATATATTTGTCCAAGGGTAAACAACTGGCACGACAGGTAAGGTACACTTTGTCTTTTGGCAGAAATCCTGTCCGTTCACTGTCCAAATGCAAGAAAGTTTCCAACATTCGATCTAATGCAGAGAACAGGAATCTTTTCAGCTGGGTATGTACTATTGACCTGTAATTATTAGAGGAAAAAGTTCAGAAACATAAAAAAGTATAAATTAATTTAGTTAGAATACATGAAACCAATTTTAAAACAAAATTGTTAAAGTCAACTTCAAAATACTGTTGTTTATGGTAATTACATATTTCTTGAGAAAATAATGATGGATGCCTTTTTATTTAGGAAGGTATTTATTTAGTAATGCTCACTGAACATTTATAGAATAGGGTGATTATTTTTTTAGCTTTATATCACCGAAAATATTATAGTAAGGTGGGTGAATTGGATTTCATTGTAGTCTTAAACTGCTAGATGCAACCTATATTTAATGCTAGGTATGGCATAGTAATAAGCTATGTGAAGTGGCATAATGGGAGCTCGAGTACCAAACTGTTGGAAATGCTTGAAATATGGTGGTCACAAGGGTTGAATAGATCATAGGACAATAAAAATTCCAAATTAATAGTGGCAGAAATCAGATAAAACTAAGTTCCATGTGATTGGCTATAAATACATTGGTGATGTTAGAATCATCCAACTTTGTGCTGGCAGTGATAAATTGAAGGCCATGACGTTAGTCAGTGTTTTTGTCACATGAGTATAGGGATTTAGTTTGTCCAGATGGCTGCCATGTTGTTGTTTTGTTGTAATAAAATTTAAAAACAGATACAAGATGTAAAATTTCATATAAACATTTGGAGGAAATGTGAACTTTAATTTTTGGCATGAGAAAATAATTGTTTCAAAATTAACTCTCAGCAAAAAATATGCAAATCATTCTTTTAGAGTAACCTACAAATTTTCTAAAGGATAAAAGTTACATGGTATACACGAAAATTAATGTTGGTATTAGAGGAAGATGAACAAGTATTTTGATACTTTAAAATCAGAGGAGTTTAGATTTATTGTAACTTTCAGTCATTTTCACCATTCAGTTTTGTAATAATTTGTTTTAATTGTGAAAAAGTAATTTGAATATTGCTTTAAATTGGCGAACAATCAATGGACATATTTAGAATGGTTGTATTTGCATTAAATTATGCACTGACATAACAAATTATTATCCCATGTAGGGTATATGCATTAATATTTTCAAACAGGATAACAATCAGAAAATTGCTTTGCTGACCATGATTTACTAAAAAATTACATCATGGATTTCCATGGTCTTTTAAAGTTGAGCAGCCTCAAGGGCCAGGAATAAAATGAGTGGTTTCACCCTTATGTAATATATGGAGACATCAGTGAATAATTTTGTTCATAAACTTAAGACGGAGTTGTTTGTCTGTATGTAGTTATGGAATTTAAAAAAATTATACAGCCAATAATATAATTTTGAAAAAAGTTATTCTAAGTGTTATAACTTATAATTTAATTTAATTGCAATGGAGCACATGTTCCGGTGGCAATTTCCCTACACCCACATCTTCCCCCTATACTGCACCCACCTACATTTGCCCTCTACAAATTTTATCTTTAAATTCTTTCAACGTTTTCGGTAAATTATTCATCATTTCTCTTGGTAACTCATTCAAATCCCTGACACCCTTACCTAAAACAGAGAATCTTCCAACACCCTTGTGCCTGAAATCGAGTGCCAGCTTGCGGTCATGGTCATCTTTTCCCTTCCATGCGCTACTTTTCATATCTATTGCAATATCTTTCCATGCCTCATTGCCAGTATACACCCTGTACACTCCCATGGCCCTCCTCATTCTCCTCCTGTCTTCCAATGAATCCCATTCCAGCTCCTTTATCATATCCGGCACTGATTGCATTCAGTGATAATTTCCAGAAACAAATCTAGCAGCCCTTTTTTGCACTCCCATACTACACTACCATATTCAGGCAATGGTCTGACCAAAGTTTTGTAACCCAATTTTTTTACTTCTCTCGTACATCCCCTCATCACTCTCTCCAACTAGTGCAGAACTTTGAAACCTTTTTCCTACCACCTGTCCAATGTGTCCTGCTCAGTTAAGCTTGTTATCAAATGTAATGCCAAGATATTTACATTTCAAGTCCTCAGCAAGCAATTCTTTCCCCACCTTATATTCATAATTAACCTTTTGTTTTTTATTGTGTATCTAAGAAGCTGACTCTACTTTGCATTTATCTTCAGCCCATGTTTACCAACCCAACTAGATATCCTGTCCAGATCACCTTGCAACTGTTTACAATCCTCTATCATTTTGATTCTTTTATATAGCATTATGTCATCCGCAACAATCTAATTCAGATAGTAAACAATCAACACAATTATTCATTACAATAATGAATAGCAATGGTCCCAATATGCTACCCTGCGGCTCTCCCATTTTTACTACCACTTCTTTTGATGCTATATTTCCAACCCTAACTTACTGTTTTTTTTTTTTAGTCTCACTCTGTCAAATGCCTTTGACAGATCTAGTGCTACACTATCAATTTGGCCTCCCTTGTCCATTTCATCTGAAATATCTTGCATACCAACTGAGATTCACATAAATATCCTTGCCTGAACCCATGTTGCCTCCTTGAAAACCACTTACATTCCTCACATTTATTTCTGATGTGGTTTGCTATCAATCTTTCCATTAATTTGCCTACCACTGATGTCAAACTGATTGCCTGTAGTTGTCGACTCTATTTCTCACCCCTCCTTTATGTACCGGTACCGGTACTACTATCGCACTTTTCCAGTCCTGTGGTAAGCAGCAAGTATCCAGACTCAATTGAAATATTATTTCAAGATAAGGTACAATGTCACGTCTGGCTGTCTTTAAGATATCTGTAGTAATATTATCTTTACCAGCCCCTTTATGTTTTTTCAGCTTACTTATTTCCTTCATGATTTCCTCAGGCTGATTTTCAATTTTTTTACTATCTTTATTTCTAATTGTGTTGTTAAGCTCGTTTCTCTGAATTAGACCCTCTCGTTTCTGATTCATTGTCCCTAATGCTTTTACTGAAGTAGTTACTTAAAATCTCTGCCTTTTTCAAATTGTCAGTAACTTCATCTCCATCCTTAAGTGTCTCTACACCCTCCCTTCCCCTCAGTTTCTTATATAGCCATAGAAATTTCTAGATGCATCAGTCAATGGTCCTCCTGCACTGACAATACTCTTCATAAACCCATCTTTAGCCACTTTCTTTGTTGTTATTAAGTCCTTGTTTAGTTGTTTTAAATATTCCCTACTACCCTGCTGTCTCTTAACTCTTTTCTTACCAACCTCTTTAACCTCCTCACTTCCCTATTATAGTACATAGGTTCTCTACTTCTCTTTATTTTTTGCTTTGGAATAAATTTTTCTTCCCCCTTTCTTATTATCTCCTTGAACTTTCCCACCTTGACTCTACTGTACCTGAGCCTTCCTTCCATTTGCTGAATTGTTCTCTGAAATATCTCTCAAATTTGAAACCTGTGCCTTTTTATAATTGTACCTATTTCCCCCTTCAATTTTGGCTGCTGGTTTACTGAATCCTCTAATATCCATCAGAACTGCTTCATGATCACTTATTCCTTCAGTTACTTGATACCTCAAAAGGTTTTCATCGGGCTTAATTAGAAATATATCCAAAATATTTTGTCCCCTAGTTTTTTACTCAACCACGTGCGAGAATCCTCCTTCTCTTATTAAGATATTTGCAAATCCTTACTTCCTTGTGTTATTTATCTTATTTCCTTCCTAGTTTACACCTGGTAAATTTAAATTCCCACCAATGATGATCATTCTATACTCATATCTGAAAATCTGAGTATGAATTTAATTTCTCCCAAGAGTCTCACCCTCTTCTGTTCATTCTTCCACTGACGGTAAAACAGCCAACACTCTGATTTTTTCTTTGTTATTACCCCCAGAAATCTACCCCAAGTAAACTTCATGTCTTGATCTATGAACGCCAGTGCAACTGTGGTAGTTTTTGCTAACTAGTATGAAGACTCCTCCACCAATTGCTCCTCTATCTCTGCGGTACACTCTGTAACCATCAGGAAAAACCTCACTGTCTAGTACTTCTTCTTTTAACCAACTCTCTACCCCAATTATTACTTGTGGTTCATGCATCTCTATTAAGTTTGCAAATTCGATTACTTTGTTCATTATACTTCTACAGTTTACCATTAACACCCTTACTATTGGCTTTACATTTTCAGAATTTATCTCCTCTTTCCCACTTTTACCGCAGTCAGTTATTGTTTCAGCCATTTCATCTATTTCTTTAATATCTGTGACTTTCCCCATCGCGAATCTGCAATCAGTATCACTTTGATAATCTATTTCTGTCCCTTCACCAGCAGCCCCTAACCTAAAAAAGGCACAGTCCTGACCCCATCATCACTGGAAACGGGCTCCCTCACTGCTTTAGCTAACAACTCAGAAAGTACTCCCTTCCCCCTTCTATTTAGGTGTAGGCCATGCCTAGTGAAACCCCACCTACCAATGGTGTTCACAGGCACAACCCCCAACACAGAACTAATGCCTTTCCCAAGTAGCACTTCCGTTTCCACATTAACCCCCTCACAGCATAGTTCAATTGTGGCCGGTCATGGCGACTTAGGACCTGCATGAGCTCCACCCTGGTATGCTGTGCCTCCTTCACCACTTCCTCAGGTCACTCTTATACTATAACTCGCACCTCCCACTACTCTATCGTCTTCAGTGAAACTCTACAAGTGAACCTATATCCTCTATTACCTGTCCTAATATTGCACTAGGTTTGAAAAAACTTGTGACCTTGTATCCATGTACCTAACTGATCCTGCAGAAGAGGGCCTACACCTCTCCCAAGTCTACTACCCAGCAGCAGAATCCATTTTTTTCCTATTCTTGCCCTGCACACCCTTATTCCTAAAGATCTGCTGTATCTTACCTACTCCTACATCTACATGAGGCTCTTCTCCTCCTGACTCTGGCAACAGGTCAAACCTATTTTTTCCCACAATTACTGAAGTGTCTGTCTTGTTCATCCTGTTAACCATGTTTCTCCTACTACCTGTTACCAGCTCCCACCCATCCTTCTCAACTTCCTCCAACCCACTATCTCTACTTTCTGCCTCTACAGCCTGAGCCTCGACAAGCTCACCCCACAGGCTGTGCCTGTGCAGTCTGAGCCTCCACAGGCTGGACTTCCACAGGTTGCCCTCCACAGGCTGAGCCCCACAGGCTGAACGAGGCCACCACAGGCCACGCCTGCAGAGTCTGAGCTTCCACAGGATGAGCCTCAAGAACCCTGATCCTTTCACGCAACTCCCTAATTGTTTCACCCATCTCCCACATCCTATCATCCCTAAGACAAAGTGAACAAAACCATGGGAGAGCCTCATTTATTTCCCCCGTTTCCTCTTCCCCACATGCCCAGTGAAACCACTTATTACACCAAATACCCCCATCACCTTTTACAACGTACCTACGACAGGCACCACAGTTTCCAGTCATGATTTTCCCAAATACTTCAACCATCTTCTAAAAAAAACTTAAATTTATATAAAGTTTATACTATATTTTTTTAACGTTCTTTACTAAATACTCAATTATCTGTTGAATAGTTATATATATTTAATTTGATTGAAGTTTTATGAAAAATGACTAGGTAACTAAACTACGTAAGAACAAATTAATAAAACTTAAGCTAATGAATTTCGAAACAAACTTAATATGGAAGGTCGAAGTTATTTAGTACTAATGTGGATAACAACTAATTTGTTACTCATGAAATTTAAAAAAAAAAGAAAGGTAGTAAGTTTTTTAAAAAAAATATATATATTTTAGATGGCAAGCAAACTCAATTCAATTTCAGGCAGAACAGGTTAATTATTAGAATGAATATTTTTGTTTTCGTAAACTTGATTTTGTTATCAATGGTTGAACTTAACATAACGATATTGTATTAACCTAATATGAGTAACTAAATGCCATATATGAATACTTATGTTTATTATTTATTATTTCCAGTTGATTTTATTACTATTCTGGAACTAATTAATTAAGAAACTGTGTTATTTTAAGCCTAATAAAGCATTAATATAGGGCAATACAGAAAGCTTTAAGGGGGTAGGTACACCTAACACATACAAATATTTGATAAAGTTGAGATGTCATTTTCTCCAAATCTATTTAAAATTGAGGGTTCAAATTTCATAGCTCCACAGAACAGTTAAAGCTAGATATAAAAATTGTTTTTTAAAATAAAAATATTGTTTAACAATAGGATAAGTTACCATCCAAATTGACAGTGAAAAATATGTTGTTGTGAAGGGTTTTAAAGACAGAAGGCATAGTATTTGAAAATTTTCAGAAATGTTCTTTTAATATTGTAAACTAATATCAAAGCAACAAGTTGAACCTATAATATAACATATTTAACTCTATATTTTTTATTAATAATTTTTTTGTCAAGAAATTAAAATTTTTGCTTTTTTGTTTAAATATAAAGGCATATTTTTCATTTGGGAAAAGCTGCATAAACAATAATGGTTCAGACTGTAGTAATTAGTATGTAGAACATGTCCTGCTAATTTGAAAAAGACCTATGTATTTTGAAAAAAGTTATCTTTAAAACCGTTTGATGAAATGCTGTTTTGAGATATTCAAGGTTAAAGTGGGCTTGGCAGTAAGATTTAAATGGCTTTCACCGTGCAGAGCATTGCTTAGTCACACATAACTTCCACACTGTTAAAGATATTGAAATAATTTTTGCACTAAAATGAAGCCAAAACTATAAACTATTTTTGTGAATAATAAAAAAAATCATTTTTTTGAAACCTGATAAGTGTACCTACCCCCTTAACAATCGATATTCAAACTAGGGAACTTTTTTTTATGGTATATAAGAAATTTAACATTACAAAATAACTTAAACTACTATTTTTACCTATGCTATAGTATTATAATTAATCTAACTATCAAGCTTATGCTTAATTTAATTCAGTAAAACGTGCAATAACTAGCACTAATGTTAACAACAATGATGCGAAATTTAAAATCTGTTATTTATGGTGTAATCTTAAATAATTCTTCTCGCTAGCAATAATTCTAAGAATTTTGGTGATAATTAAAGATTTTAAAATAATATAGTCTACAAAAATATAGTGATGAATGCAAAATTGCAGTTTGATGAGGAGCTCTCCATAGACACAGAAAATTGATCACACAACCAGAAAGAATAGTTCGGGAAGTTTAGAAAAAAAAAAAGTGTCAATTTATTTCTTTGTTTCGTTAGTTGCCAATTCACCCAGAAGATACTGGATGAATTTTAACTGTACAACCCATGGTCTTGTGTGTAAAATGAAATATTTTTTAAATTGATGAGGAATTGAGAAAATGAGGAAAAAGTGTCCAAAATTTATTTCCTGTCAGCCGAGTAATTTGATTCTCATACCTTAGTCGTACTGTATACTGTTATGGGATATGACAAAGTTCACTGCAGATTATTAGTACAGTGACAATTTATGAGTTCCTTACATAAAAGTAATTGCCTTAGTAAGTCGCCTGTTAATTGTGACAGTACTGATCATTACATTATTTCCATGTGACCCAACTAGACAACAAATTGATTATGAGGTATAATTACTTAATTCTCTGAGCATGTGGATCTTGGTGTGTATTAATGCATTTTCCTTTTGTTTTTCTTCTGGTAGAAAACGCATAAATGTTTGTACTGTAGTACCTTGGCAACCTTCACTATAAATTAAATTCCACTACTATGTTACACTAATTGACATGTTAATCTCTGATGTGATATTTCATTAACATTTTACTATTACTGTTACTTTGTGGTTCACTAAACTAGAGTGGCAGAGCTTGCATTATGTGTATTCTAATATGCTATATTCTGCATGACACAGTTGAATGTTCTCACAGTCATCAGTTCACAAAATCACTTGTAACAGCTCAATTGAGACAACCAAATAACCAGGCATGATGTGGGAACCTACTGGTGTTGGCTGAGCCAGATCGCTCACTACTGGCACATCATAAAACATGTCCAGGATCTTGTCTATGCATAACCACCATGCTCCAATACAATTCCACTGTATGTTTCTGATATGAAATAAATAAATAAACTGAATAAATCCGTGTAACCTTGCTGCTATTTCCACCAGTGGAAGAACCATTGTAGATTAATCACCACACATTTTTTTACAAATAATTACCATTTAACAAGACTCCAAATGTAACTGTATCATCGCACTGTCCCTATTCCTCTTACACATCCCACATTTTGTATCCTCATTTGGTTTATGTAAAGTTAATATTTTTCTTCTCTCGAAAGTATTTTCTATTACTGCTGCAGAAATAACCAATAAGTTTTTTTACTGAAATGGAAAAATGTGTACACTTAGGGTGTTTTATCTGTATGTAACTACAATCATTTCATTAAGAAACAACATAATATTTTCAAAACAATATGAAAAAAGTAGAGATAATAGATAAATGTAGAGCTTGCCATGAGTTCAACCAAAACCAAATATTATATAAAAAGCAATCATAAAAAATTGGACAGAATGAGTATTGTATAAAAATAAATAACTGGTTATTTGTGTTCAGCTCAGTTTCTTTCCTACACATTGTCCAGGTTGACTGGTGCATAACCACTCAAGACCTAGAAAATAATTCTTTTTCATCCTCCTTGTGTTAAAAACATATCATGTGCATCTATGTCATCTTGGTTTAAATAATTAATACGGCGTTTTTTCAAATGCTCTTATTCAAAAGTTTAGCTTAGCAATTTTCTTTCATATAAAAATTTTAAATGAGCAAAGTATATTATATATAAAGTTGTCACCAATAAATGTGCATAATAAATCAATTGCTATCATTATTTTCTTAAGTAACACAGCTTTCCAAATAGATCTTAAACATCTTACCTAAGTTTGTCTTTAGTATACTTTTCTTCGTTCTTTTGAAACATGTAATTCCTGCCTATAGTTATGATCTCATGTTCTGTAATATTATCTCCCATGACAACTCTCAGTTCATCTCTGTAAAAAAAAGTGTTATCAAATAGAACTTAAATTAAAATTTTATTTAGTAACAGAGTCATCTATCAAAAACCAATCCCATATTGCATATAAACACAGATTTTGTTTTCTTTTTTAGCATCAAATAGTAGCAATACAAATATACTTTATTGCATAGTTATTAAATACTAGCAGTTACCACGACTTCGTCCGCGTTGAAGAGTTTTGTAATATACAATTTTTTTGAGTGGTCTGGTTGCTCAGTGATTAGAGCGTCCAACTGGAGATGGAAAAGTCCTCAGCTTGAATCCCAGTCTTGGCAAGGATTTTCATAGGTACTTAGCTCGACCTTCACCTCTGGCATAGGTTGTTTTGTGATGTGAAGTTCGCCAGAATGCTCATGTGGTTCTGATTCCACGTTGAACTGTGGGTCCTCTATGCCCGGTATGATTACTGGGTTAGGTTAAACGGCTACGAAAGGGGCTGATTGCACAGACATAAAGAAGCCCTTATTACCAGGTCAATACGACCATACACTTTGTTTTAGAGCTATTTTTATTAGTAATAGTAGTAATAAATATTACAATAAAATAACAAAAATTTATTTATTTCCCACAAAAACTTCATCGAACTTTTAAAACAATAAAAATATTCTGTATGTTAGGATTATTTGCAGTTTAATACATCGGTATATATGTACAATATTATGGCACTTGTTATTTTCTAAAAAACATGTAAATTTTTTGCACTCAGTACCCACGAGCAGGCAACATATAATTTACCATAGTAAAAGCAGGGAGTATCCAAATGTATTCACACCACTTTTAACATTTGACCCTGTGATTTATTAATTGTCATTGAAAATGCAATTTTTAATGGGAACTGTAATCTTTTAAACTGAAAGGGAATATTACAGGGAATACCGGTAATTTGGATATGCGGAATTAATATGGCTTCCCCCATAGATGCACTGGTAAGAATTGTTGCCTTTACAATGTTTCTTCCTAGTTCTGTGATGCGTAATCTGGTGCCATTGCACAATCTTGGGGGGTTGAGATTATCCATCAGGAGAACTGGAGCGCCAACCTTAAGCACGAGTTTGTGCGATGGTGCGCCGTATAACTCCAAGGAGTTTAAAAACTTGACGGGGTAGGTAACAGCATTGTCAGTTGACATTACTGTATTGATGGAAGAATATGTTGCAACAGAGTCATTTTTTGGGGCAAGTACTGTCCTCTCACATAACCAGTTTTCATCATTGATATTTAGTTGTATGCTCAGGAAAAAATTAGTAATGAGCTCATGTTCTGAGCTGACATCATTTCAAGTGAAATGAATCATACCCTCCCCAACTGTTTGCAGGCGACCATCTCCAATTTTCAGCACCTTTTGGGCATATGGAATCTTATTCAAGATTGTTATATAACTGGACTTGCATGTTGGTGATGAGATGTAGCTTTTCCACCGTAGCCCATAGTGGTGACTGTCAGGTATCTTATAAATTTTGTAACTGCGTGACAAAATTCTATGCTGGGGAACCGTGAGTTAGATTAGGTAATTTTGTATTTTATTTCTAAAGTCAGTTTCTATGTTTATTAAAGCTAGAAATCAGGTTTTTGCAGTTCAAGATAGCATATTCTGTTGCACCAATTTTAAGAATTTGCCTGGAGTAATATTTCAAAAGTTTGTATCAGAATTATTTATTTTCGGCTAAACTATTAAAGTTACAAAATTTTTTATAATAGCTAAAGTTGACGCTTGCTACAAGATCTAGCGATTTGTAAAATTTCAGAGAGATAGGATTACTTTAGTTGTCAAGGTCAAAATTGGATGATGAAACCTTTCTGATGTGAGATTTGATGTCTGATAATTTTTCCAGACAGTTCTCGTGGGAAACAGGAAGTTTGGGAATTTCCCACAGTCCATGAGTACCAGAACTTTCCTTGTTCACAGTAGCATGTAGCTCAGTCAGTCATCCAGGGACCGTATGCGTAATAAGATGTAGGCTCGTGCAGTAGCATTCAGTTAGTGTTTGAGAGACCCTAGGCTCATCAACATGCAGCTTCCCTCATTCAAATTTACCATAATGTTGCAGTAAGATAGTATTACGCCATGTGGGGACTCGGGATTGCTTAGGTGTCAGTCGTTTACAAAATAATGTAATAGTAGAAGAGTGTGACGAACATTTGCATACTTTCAAGTGGTAATCAATTATAATTATACAGATAAAGAAATGCTTGGTATATAGAAGAAATATTAATGAAAACAATATAAGACATTTCATAGATTTCTTAAGTAATGAACAATGGTTAGAAGTGTACAGTGCACAGGGTGTTAATGAAAAATTTGATTCCTTTCTCAATATATTTCTAACACTTTTTGAAGGAAATTTAAAAAAAAGGGAAAGTTGTCAATACTCCAAACAATGAACTGGGTAAGCGATGGATAACAAAGGGTATTAGAGTATCTAGAAAAACAAAAAGAGATTGTACTTAAAAGTAAGAGCATCAGATAACTATATACTGAGAGCTCATTATAAACTTTATTCTAAAATACTAAGAAATGTAATAAGAAAGGTCAAGAACAGGTATATATCAGAGAAAATAGAGAATTCAGGCAATAAGATGAAAACTATATGGAATTTAATAAAAACTGAAACAGGAAAATCTGTAAATCACTCTAAAGACACAAAAATACAACAAAATGGATCTGTTCATAGTGAATTAGTGGAAGTTTTTGAATTATTTAACAAATATTTTACTTCGGTTGTAGAGAAATTAGGCATATAAAGTGATTCCCACATAGTGCCCTAAGGCTTCTTCAGACTGCTTTCCCAAATAGATTTGTGGAAATTCAATTGCCACCAGTAACAGTCTCAGAAATAAATAAACTCATGAAACAAATAAAACCTAAAAATTCTTTCAGCTATGACAATATTTCAAGTAAATTACTGAAAAGATGTTCAAATTCTGTCAATCATGTACTTGCCCAAATTTGCAATGAATCCTTAGTGCAAGGTGTATTTCCAAAAAGACTAAAATATGCAATTGTAAAACAGTTGTTTAAAAAAGGAGAAGCAACATGTGTAGATAACTATCATCCCATTTCATTACTTTCAGGATTCTCAAAGATTTTTGAAAAAGTCATGTATAGTAGAGTAATAAACAGTGCCGGATCTAGGGGGGGGCAAACCGGGGCTCTTGCCCCGGGCGACAACTTCAGGGGGGCGCCAAAATCACATGTTGGTGGCATCTTTTTATAAGCATCAGGGCGAAATATTCATGTGCTGCCGACACTTTTTTTAGATAAAGCGCCGTGGTACACTGGCCGCGGCGGCAACTTGAAAGGACGGAAAATTCATTGTTCTGTAACAGAGCGGCCTTAAAAAAAGCTCTTATCACGGAATGGAATTCATTCCGTCATTGTTACCAGGAACTCCCGACATTCTTGGATTTATAAATTTTGCCATCTGATGTTCGCAAATTCGCATTCTTGCAGCTGCGTTCGAGTGATTAGCCCAGTTTTGTTTTAATATCTGCTTTTGTGCTGAATGAGTTTAAATATTTATTACTGGAAACGAACCATTAAGGAAGACTCTATCGTTATCAAATATCTCAGCGTTTCTCATCCTTTGTCAATCCGAGGACCAGTAAAATGTCAAAAAAAATTCGAATCATTAACTTATATGTGCCTTATTTCTTACCTCTGTATATATTATGAACCAAACCTATCAATTGTTATTAGAATATACCGCCGTTTCTCGAGACATATACCTACAATAAAGCACTCATAAAACTTCGCTCCTCGAAAACGTATTTTGGGAATAGGCTGTTCAGCAGCCATATTCTGAAAATACCAGATTTTTTATGGTAGTTGAAACATTAATTGTTTTTAGAAAATTTGTATTAATAGATCATTCTTGCTTATAGTCTTATGCAGGACGAGACGATATCCAATTTTTTTTTTTTTTTAATGTTTGTCTATTTGGATTTGTACAAAAACTTTATTGCTTCTTTGTTGGATACTCTACACGGTGGGAAATAATGAAAAAATGTACAAAAACCAACTTAAAAAGTAGTA
The DNA here is from genome assembly GCA_031002005.1 of Vandiemenella viatica. Lineage (NCBI taxonomy): Eukaryota > Metazoa > Arthropoda > Insecta > Orthoptera > Morabidae > Vandiemenella > Vandiemenella viatica. The sequence goes on from JARYHS010008074.1 coordinate 181,037,948, forward strand.
GCCAGACAAGATGGTTGGCCAAATACCTTGCTGTTACAGGTTGAATAATTTAGCTGAAGTTCTCAAAGCACTAGAGGAAATTGAAGAATCTTTTCTGGCTGCAGAATCTCAGTATGAAGCCCCTCATCTTTTACATGATGTATTGGATTTTAAACTTATCCTCAAATTAACAATTTGGGTTAACCTTCTTCGAGAAATTAATACCAGGTAGAGTAAACGTGGAAATAGAAAAGGACTTAATTAATCCTTTCACGTTCTGTGTCACTAATGAAAGGGCTTATTAAGACATTGCAAGAAATGAGACTAAAGCCGATAGAATATTGGATCAAAGACGCTGTAGCACAAAAATTGGGAATCGTTCCGATACTCAAAAGTAAACGAATTTGCAAACGAAAGAGGCAATACGACGAAATCTGCGAGGACGAATCAAGAGCATTTGACCCCACAGCTGTTTTTCAAAGATATAAAAGTTGTATTTGACAGAATTTTAACAGAAATGGGAATAAGGGTAGAAAGTGCAATAAAACTAAATGAAAATGTCCACAGAAGATCTCCAAAAACGTGTTGAGCCATTCTAGCAAGCAGATACTCCAAGGACTTGAACGCAATTGATTTCTGCCAAGAACTTGCCGTGTTTAAACAACAAGCTCCATTTTTAATTGGAATCGATGAAACAACTAGTTCATTCCAATTGTAGTGCAACACATGTGTAAAAATGATTTGCAGTAAATCTTTCTTAACATTTGTATAGCTCTGAGAATATACTGCACGTTACCAACGACGTCCGCTAGCTGCGAGCGGAGTTTCAGTAAACTAAAAATCATAAAAACCTACCTGCAATCAACAATGAGCCAGGAAGGTCTGTCTAGCATCGCGATCTTCTCAGTCGAAAATACTGAACAGCTTATGAAACGAATTTTGATGAAGCTATAGACACTTTCGCGGAAATGAAAGCTCGACGAGTGAAGTTGTAGGAACATTTAGTGTAAATTTTGCTAGGGCCTAAGGACTGCAATTGTGAGTACAGTCTGGCTCGTGCGTTATGTATTCTGATTGTGTGTATTATATATAATGCAAGCAATAAAATAACTCATTTCCTATTATGTCTTTTTTATCACGTTAGTTTAGTAGTAACCAACTGAGTGTGGTGTTTTCTTTAAAAAAAGGGGGGGGGGCGCCAGCGTGAAGTTTTTGCCCCGGTTCGGAAAAATCCTAGATCCGCCACTGGTAATAAAACGTTAGACAATATAATATCCTCACTAATTCACATTTAAGTTCCAAAAAGGATCATTTACAGAAATGGCTGTATATTCATTTTTAAATAACACATTTGAGGAACTGAATAATAAAATGAGCCCTGTAGGAATATTTTGTGATCTTACAAAAGCATTTGACTGTGTAAACCATGAATTACTTTTGTAGAAAATGGAATACTATGGTATTTATGGAACCACAGTTAGATGGTTTAAATCATACATGGAAAGTCGAATGCAAAAAATTTCAATTTTTTATTCTAAAATAAGTAAAGATGCTTCATCAGACTGGGAGAAAATAAAACATGGAATTTCTCAAGGTTCTGTCATAGGACCCCTCCTCTTCTTGTTGTACATCAATGACCTTCCTGGAAACTTACCTGACAAAGTTAAGAGTGTTATATTTGCAGATGACACTAACCTAACTGAGAAAAACAGCAATCCAGAATTTAATGTAAATGAAGTACTTAGTGAAGTAGCAAATTGGTTTAAGGCAAATTCATTAAAATTAAATGTTGAAAAAACACACTATATTAGGTTTAAAACAAAAATTTGTGAACAGCTAGATTTACAAGTAAGCTATTAAAATAACACACTATTAGAAACAAAGAATATAAAATTCTTTGGTATTAAAATAGATGAGAAACTCTGTTAGCACGAACATATCACTTCACTAATGAAGAAGTTAAGTAGTTTACAATACGAACACTTTCTCTAACAGCAGATCTAGAATTAACAAGACAGGTGTACTCCTCATATTTTCATTCAGTGATGTCATATTTTTTTGGGGGGAAACTCTTCACAAAGTAAAAAAGTTTTCATAGCACAGAAAAGATTTTTTTTTTTTTTTTTAACTGCTTTACGTCTCTTTTTAACATCGAGGTCTTTAGAGACGGGAAAGGATGGGGGCAAGGAATGGGAAGGAATTCGGCCATGGCCTTTTGAAGGAAGCATCCCGGCATATGCCTGGAGTCATTTGGGGAAACCATGGAAAACCCAAATCTGGATGCCCGGACGGGGACTGAAAAGAGCTACTAGGGTGTTGTGTAGGGTAAAACCAAGAACTTCTTGCAGACGACTTTTTAAAAATCTCAATATTCTTACAATTAATTCTCAGTATATATATATATTCTCTCATGTTCTTTGTCATAGATCATTTTAACCTGTACACAATTTCAATACAAGAAACAGAAATAACTTGCACAAAACACAAACATCTCTGTCATTAGTACAAAGAGGAGTTAATTATTGTGGTATATATCTGTTCAGTAAACTTCCTAAGAGTATAAAACAGTTTACAGATAATAAAGATATATTTCAAGAAAATCTGAGAGATTATCATATTTGCAACTCCTTCTACTCCATCCAAGAATTTGAAAAAAATAATTAACTGTATTCGATACGACTTTTTCAAAATTCAGTTGTAAAAATTAATGTTTATTGATATTCTCTTTATTTGACTTTGGAATGTATAATTGTTTTTACTATGATTATGACTTGTATTTTATTGTATGTATGTGTATTAACCATTACATGTTTCACATCGCAGACGTCCTTTGTCAGCATGGATCCATGAAACAAGATTGATAAATAAATAGTTATAAATAAGCAGCTTTCATAAGCTCCATGTAAATGATGCATATTTTGTTGTAAATGACTTCTAATGTTGCTTCAAGAAATAATAAGTTTATATTTTTACATTAGGCCATTGAATAAATTTGATTTAAGTGAAGGATTAAATATATATTTGCAGGAAATTGAACAGTAAGTAAAAAGCACTGTTTCATGAATCATAGTCTACTATTTGTACAAACATTTTGAACAAAAAAGGGTTAGTTAAGTTTTAAATTTTGGGAAAAATAATTTGTAATATTACAGAATGTATATAGTAACAAAAAAGAAGACACACACGTAATAAATTGAACCAAGATAAAATAGAATCCGTTACATTTTTATAAATACGACATTTTGGGCAGACCATTTTGCACTCTTAGTGAATCGACTTTCATGCTGGTATACACATAGCATTTTACTTTATTGTTTTTTTTCTTCTTCTTTTTCAAGCTTTAATTTTCCACATATATTATGATGCATATATTACAAACGAAATTATGTTGTGATATCTGAATGTACTCAACTGAAGACATCTCTTTGGGAACTTACCAACAGTACCTATCTTTTTTTTTAATTTAAGTTTAAGTACGGATTTGTATTTCATGCTTCCAAACTATTATTTGTAAAGTATAGAAGTGGCGTAAAGCGTGGGAAATGTGGGCGACCGCCTACGGCCTCACAGTCCGAGGGGCCTTACGCACTGTAGGCACTATTCTAATTTCTCAAGAAACCTAAATAATGATGAAACTCAGCATTGTCACCTGTTGGTTTATTCAAAATCTCAAAATGAAGACTATTTGACAGTTCACGAACTCAGTTTTACAGGGAAGGTGCTGTAATTGGAAAAACTTTTACAAGCATTTTACAACGACGTGAGAATACATAAGAACATATATAATTTATGTTTCAATGGATGACATTAGAAAAAGTAATAAAGCATGAAAAACAATACACTATAAACTAATATACTAATTCGTGAATCTCTAAAACATAGGCACAATTTGTTTGAAATATTAATTGGCATCATTAGTTTCATAGCCTTTCATAATATGGCATTTGCATTAGAGATCATAGTTAAACTCTCAAGAGTTCATAGACTTGTTTAAATTGGTATCTAAATGTGACCCTACATTACGGGAACACATAAAAATGCATTAATTACAAACAACATACATAGTACTACCTAAGCCACGACATTCAGAATGATTTGATCATATTGATGTCAATTTCAATAAAACTAATAAACTAGCTTCCCTACCCTCAAACTAAAGACCTATAAGCTTACTCCCAACCTTATTAAAATTACTAGAAAAGTTGCAGCTAACTTCCTTCCTTGATGATACTGGAACCATCCCACCACATCAATTTGGATTTCGCCTGATGCACTCAACTTCACACCAAATACTACACCTGGTTGAAGACATCACAAGGGGCTTTGAACTTAATCACACCCTGGCTCCTTTTCTTGAAGTTGCCCAGGTATTTGACAAAGTGTGGCATACTGAACTCTTACATAAACTCAAAAATACAGGAATGCCTCTACATTTGTACAAAATCTTAGAAAGCTTTCTATAGAACCGAACCTTCAGTGTATGAGTGAACACAAAAATATCCACAGCTTGACAAATAACAGCAGGAGTCCCACAGGTGTCTGTCTTAGGGCCCACCCTATTCAACATGTACACGTTAGACATTCCAACTTTCACAAATACCTTGACTGGAGTGTATGCTGATGATGCAGTAGTATACACTTCACATAACGACATTCACAACACATGCAATTACTTACATGATGCAATTGCACAACTAACCGAATGGTTAAATTGCTGGCAATCATCTCTAAACCCTGAAAAATGCCAAGCCAAAATTTTCACACTGAGACACCCACTAAATCTGCCAAAGATAAACATGGGAAATAACACTGCATGGAACCCACCTGGTGTTGGTGTCGACCTTGACAGATAGTTAATGTGAAACACACACATTAATAATGAAATAAACCAAGCCTATGCCAGATTGCACAAACTATACCCAGTATTAAATAGAATCATCATTAAAAACAGAATGCTGCCTATTAATTTACAAAATGATATTACGACCACTCATAACATACGCATGTCCAATATGGGGATGTGCTAGTCATACATAGAGTACAAATATAGTTCTCTGATTAGCTGTGAACACATCATGGTATGTACACAACAGGCTGCTACACCGAGAATGAAATATTTCTTACATTAATGAATTCATAATACAACATACTAAAAATTTTATAAAACGAATGAATGCAGTACCTGGTGTGCAATTTTATGAGCTAGGAAAAAGAATGGGTCAAACTAGACTAAAAAAATGTCTTCCTCAAGACATTTATCTATCGAACAGTGACTCTGAAGAAGACATGAACCGGAAACCCACATGTTGTGAAACAAGATTGTCCTCAGTGCTCAAAACTAAATGTATTCCATTGAACAAAAGTGTAATTACCTTAAATCAATTTCATTACAACTATTTTCACCTGTTTTATACATATACATATATTGCTGATTTAATACTAATAAGTGTTGTCATCACTGTTTTCACTATTGTCGCAAAATATTTACTGTATCACTTTTATTTAGTTACTGAGGGGCACTAGTACGCTGTCCTCAGCCATGACAATAAGAATGATATGATTTTTAAAATGCAACATTATCCTATCAAGCTAAATTTGCTGATTGGATAATAAATATATAACAAAACAAAAAAAAATATTACCAATGAAGTGATTCATAGGGCAAAAGGGGAAAACATTATACTATTTTGCTCGACTGCACTAGAGATTTTGGTCGAGTTGAATAAAAGTCAATTATCTTAAGATTTTGTAATACATTAACCAGCAAAATAGAACAAAAAACTTTATTACTTGCTGTGAGATGACCAGAGAATATCTAATTAAGATAATAACTTGCAGAACAAAAAAAAAAATGGGATTAGATATTAAAAACTATCATAGCGAAGGAAACATCAATGGTGCAAATGGTATAAATAGTGGAGTTAAAACTCAAATATAAATATTAATCCCAGGGTATTTTTTTTACACCATGTGGATGTCATAGCTGATATTTACTATTGGCAGATGCAGCTAATTCTTCTATGGCAGCAAAAACATTTTTTGGTTCTGTTGAGAAATTTTGTTATTTTCAGTATCCAGAAAACACTGGGAATTAATCAAAGGCAAATTAAAGCTCACTTAAAAGCCTTCAATAGACCCAAGGTGGGAAAGTAGAGTCAAGGCAGTGAAGGCCATATTATTTCAATTTTAATAATATTTTTGAATACTTTGAGAGCTTAAAAAATCCCTCAGAAGACCCAGACACACTTAGTGATTGTGATTGGGTTTAGAATGAAATTCTCAACTTAGAATTTACCACACCATTATATTTGCAATATGAGATATTGTTGTGTGTTACTATCCTATGAAAAGTTTGGAAATGTGTACAAGTCCATTCATTACAGCATTGCTCTTGAACATTTGAGTAAATTTTGTGACTGTATCAAAGAATATTGACACTGGTTTCAATAAATGCTTGTCTGGAACTCGTCAGTTTATTGGAAATGCAGTTAAGCAATGCCGAAGGAATTCAAAAATAAAAGGTAGCCAAAAACAAAAGGACATTCGACTATGAAAGCAGAAATTGATCTTTACAGTCTCCCAAAAGCTGGCAGGAAACAATTTTTTTTTTTTAACATCATGGATTGATTGCATTGTGAGCAATATGAGATTTGTGTCTTTAAATCAACACTTTAAAAAATTTCAGTTTTCTCTATGATTTAAGCAAGTTAAAAATATTCCAGAAGAGCCTATATTAGAAAAACTGCTACGATATGCACACAGTCCTGATAATGGGTGAGAGCAGTCATTTCCTGCCTTAGGAATTATATGAAGAATTACAAACAATGATCACAAATTTATACGACTTCATTAAAGATGTGGAACAGCTGCTACAATACACAACAGAAAATAACTTAAATTTACCCAAACATTTATATTGTCAATGGAATTTTGTTAACAGTACCAGTAAGTTTTTCCAACTCAAAATTAATAAAAAAAATTTTTTTTACGAATTGCTTTGGCAGTTTTATAAATTGAAGCAGATATAGCATTTAAGCTGTGTTACGATATAATAATTTTGGAGTTCAGTAATGCTAAAAGCAGTAAATTTGTTTTTCTTTAATTCTTTACTCTTAGTTATTACTTAATAATTTTAGTTACAGTGAGGACAATAGCATTTTTTATCAAAAAATTAACAGTTAATTTTTTTTATATATAAATTCCATCTTGCAACGCCAGAAGGCTTCGCAAAAATTATCTTGCCCACATCAATATAGGTCTTGCCCCACTAGTGGTCAAGTTTTCGGTTTTATGGCTTTTAAACTAAACACAAACTTGCGTATGTAGGAAGGTTTTTGCTTTTATTTCTGCAAAGTAATGTTTGTGATTTATGTGAAAAGCAAAGAGTAAATGTAGCACTTCTGTCAATGAAGTAGAAAACTTTCTGTTGTTTACAAATTGATATTAATGGCAATTTCTAAAAGAACTATGCGTTTTTATGGGATAAAAACTGTCCTACGTCAATTTGCACACAATTAACTAACTTCATGCCAAATTTCATTTAAATATGTAGAGTTATTAAGGCATGATTGATGCCACAAGTACATACATCCAAACATGCATTGAAACCTTCTCATTTATGTAGCTATAGATAGGTGATATATGCATGTTAAACAAGATCTGCTGAAACCCTTAACATTATACTCATTAAAATAGAAATTTAAGATTGCAAATTCAGGAAGGAAACTACAGAAAAATACTTTATTGCAATTTTATATAGACTGATGCCTATTCAGAATTCTCAGACAAAAATTAAATGCCAATGTTATATAACGAAATTTGAGATAACTGATTTTGGAGAGATAATATTGCATAAATCAGATAGCAGCTTGTCTTATTTACTTAATTACTTTCTCTTTATGGATAGGCCAAAATCCTGTTCATACATCAGTAATGTGGTTCCTCCTATTAATCCTTATTTCTCTGGAGGGGGGGGGAGGGGAGATGGGGAAGGGAAATTCTGTCATTCAATGAAGAAGTATTCTGTTGCTGCCTGGTTTCCTTAGTCAGTTTTTTTCTAAGGAAGTTCATTCTGGATCATTGAAATTACTTTATTTACCCATGTTTCTGTACCATACATCAGAGACGGTAGTGGAATTGTTTTATAAAGTTTAAGATGTGTCTCCAATTGGCCTTTAATTTTTAGTGTTCGTTGAATTGTTAGCCACACACGCTGAAATCACTTCATTACCTTTGTTAAAAGATACCGGTAATTCACAAGTGAGGTAGGTAAAGCTGTAGACTTGTTCTTGGTTATTTGTCGATCACTATTTCAACTCTGATATGATACTTCTTTTGCTATATTGTATCTTTTGTTTTTGTATGTGACAACTGCAGATTATGATCCTTACTAATAAAATTTAATATAAATGTTGATTTTTCGAATACAACTTCATTTTCCTATAAGATACATTATCAGCAAAATAGCATATAATTTATATATGTACTGTTACTTATTTTTATTCATGGGTGGACATTTTCTTTCCATTTACTAAATAAGTCATCTCCTGTGTTAATTTTTTTCCCAATCTAATATAATTTTTGTCCTTTTAAATATATCTTGAATAAATAGTACTAAATGTTTTTGATAGTGATTATTTTGTTATTTTCAATAATTGCTCCCTATTTTCTTTATCAAAGACCTTTACAAAATCAGCAAAAGCGATATAAGTATTTATGCTAAACTCTGCTCTCTTCACAAGTATATGTTCAACAATGAATATGTTGTCCATACAAGATCTTCCTTTCCTAATAGAAGAACAGGTGTTATTATCTTGACCCTGTTATTTATTATTTTTGCATATATTTTACATGTGGTATTTATCGAACTAATTTCTCGATAGTTGTCACATAGTATTCCATCTCCTTTCTTGAAAAGATAAACAACTTTTATCTTCCTCTATTTGGCTGGAATGTTTCTCCTTTTGCAATATATATTCATTAAGCATAAGTATTTCAATTTTAGAATCATTTTCCCACATTTAAACAGTATAAGTTAATTTTAAGTAGTCCTAGTCTTTTCTGTTTTTTTTTTTTTTTTTTTTTTTTTTTTTTTTTTTTTTTTTTTAAATGATTTCAGTGCTGCATCAACTTATCTATAAAATCAATTTCTTTAACATCAACATTATCTATACATTCATCTTTCTTTTCATGATTTGCAGGAACAAAGATTTGCAAATACTTTAGTATGGGAAGGGGGCTTTACACAGTTGGTTGAGCAAAAAACAAGGGACCAAACATGTTGGATATTATCCTATTAAAGCTGGATGATAACCTAATCGGGTGTTAAGTAACCGAAGGAATAATTGATCACAATGCAGTTCTGATGTATATAAGGGGATTTAGTAAACCAGTGGACAGAACTGAAGGGGGCAATAGGTAAAATTATAACAAAAGGCACAAGTCTTGGAACTCAAAAGATATTTCAGGGTTAATTTTATTAAATGGAAGAATGGCACAAGTTCAGTTGAGACAAAGTGGGAAGAGTTCAAGGAAATAATAAAAAAAATGTAGAAGACATGTTTATTCAAAACAGAGTATAAAGAGAAGTACAGAACCTTCATACTATAACAGGGAGGTGAGGAAGTTTATAGAGATTGGTGAGATGAGAACATAACAGAGTTAAAAAACAGCAAGGCAGCAGGGAAGTCATGAAACAACTAACCAAAGAATTAATAATGTCAAAGAAACTGGCTAAGGATGAGTTTATGAAGAATATTATTGGTTCAGGGGGTCCTCTGACTGATGCATTTAGAAATTTCTATAGCTATATCAGGAAACTGAGGGGAAGAGAGGGGATTGAGACAATTATAGATAAGGATGGAGAAGAAGTAATTGAGGATTTTAAAAAGGCAGAGTTATTGAGTAACTGGTTCAGTGAGTCCATTAGGGACAATAATTCAGGGGTAATTTCAGAAAATGAGCCTATGCACACAGTTGGAGCTGAGCAGATTAGAAAATTTGATATTAAATATGAAAATATCGAGGAATATGAAGGAACTAAGGAATCTAAAAAAAAAAAAAAAAGTGTAAAGGGGCCAGTATTGATAATATTACTACAGATGTGTTAAAGATAGTAGGATGGGACATTGTACCTTCCTTACCTTGAAACATTATTTAAATTGAGTCTGGATACTTGTTGTTTACCAGATGACTGGAAAAGTGTGATAATAGTACCGGTCCATAAAGGAGGGGTGACAAACAGGGTCGAAAACTACAGGTCAATCAGCTTGACATCAGTGGTAGGTAAATTAATGGAGAGATTAATATGCAACCATATTAGAAGTGTCTGTGAGGAACGTAAGTGGTTTTCAAGTCGGCAACATGGCTTTAGACAAGGATATTCATGTGAATCTTGGTTAATAGACTGTATGCAATTTATTTCTGATGAAATGGACAGGGGAGGTCAAGTTGATAGTGTAGCACTAGATCTTTCAAAGGTCTTTTACAAAGTGAGCCATAAAATGGTGCTAAACAAGGTAAAAACTATTGGACTTGAAAAAAAGGTGATTTGCTGGGTAGAAGAATTCCCAAAAGGAAGAATGCAAACAGTTAGGGTAGGAAATGCAGTATCAAAAGAAGTAGGAGTGAGCATGGGAGTCCTACAGGGTAGTGTATTGGGACCATTCTTATTTGTTATTCTAATGAATGATTGTGTTAATGGTTTACTGTCAGAAGTTAGATTGTTTGCAGATGACATAATGTTTTATAAAAGGATCAAATCAATAGAAGACTGTAAACAGCTGCAGGGTGATCTAGGTAGGTTAACTAGCTGGGTTAGTAAACATGGGCTGAATGTAATGGAAAGAAGAGCCAGCTTATTAGGTACACATATTAAAAGCTAAAGTTTAATTCTAAAGTGGGGGAGGAGCTACTTATGAAAGACTCTAAATGTAAATTCCTTGGCATAACATCTGATAGAAAACTTAACTGGGCAGGACACATTGGACAGGAAGTAGGGAAGGGTTCAAAATGTTTCACCTGTTGGAAATAGTGATGAGAGGATGCACCAGAGAAGTAAGGGAGTTGGGGTACAAAACTGCGGTCAGACTACTGCTGTAATATGGCGGTGTAGGTTAGGACTCACATTTTGGTTATCTAATACAGGACTTGGGAGGGGGAGGGGAGGGTGTGCAGAGGAGGGCTGCCATATTTGTCTTTGGAAATTACCGCAGAACACAATCGGTAACTAATATGATAAAGGATCTGGAGTGGGATTCATTGGAGGATGGAAGGAGGGTGAAGAGAGTCATGGAATTGCACAAGCGTGGAAGATATTGGTGGGAAAATTAAGAGCGATGCTTGGAATGGTAAGGTTGACCATGACCACAAGCTGGCACAGGACGTCAGGCATAAGGGTGTAGGAAATTTTCTTTCGTAGGAAGGGACTGGAATAATTTGTCAAGAGGATTGATAAATAATTTACTGGAAACACTGAAGGAATTTAAAGTAAATTTGGGAAAAATAGGTTGGAAGAGGAAAGAAGAAAGAGGGGTGTGTAGGGAGATTGCCACTGGAGCAGGAGCTCTATCACAATGTTATCAATTATTATTATTATTATAATACCACAATTCTTCATGATCCACAGTTCTTCTTTAATTATATTTATGTTTGTAGTTTGTCTTTCATATTTGTTAAGCTTGTCAGCCATCTGTTGTCTACCGTCGATAACGTCTTTCACTGAACTTATTAATTTGTCCCATAATCCTTGTTTTTTCTTCTTTGCTATCATCTTAACAATATTTGTTCTTCTTTTACATTCATTTTCTGGAGTTAGATGATGTATCATATTTACTTGTATTAACTAAATTAGCTAAATATGGTTTGGTGATATTACTTTTGCTGTCCCATAAAGCCAAACATTTCTGCAAGAGTTTCTTGATTTTCCATCTTTTGTCTATCATGGACTCATCTTCTATTGTACTTATTAACCTTTCACATGATTACAGTTGCATTTTCTTTGTTACTGTCTTAAAGATATTTCTTCTTCTTTTTACTCATTTTTAGGGTTCGATCCTGTAATATTTTCAGATAAGACTTTTTTGCTTTTTTTAACTGCTTTTGCAACTTCTTCATTCAAAATTTTAATTCCAGTATCTCTTTTAAATTTCTTTTTATTTTGGCTTTGTATGAGCTTTCAGTGTTACTGAACTTATAATTTCCATCATTTCTATCATTATTTGCTGAGTTTTTCCATTGAGCAGTGTTGTAATCAGCTTTGGTATATGTGTCTTACCATCATCTTTTAACACATAAACTCCTTGATCGTAAGTAAAGTATCATTTTTGGTTTAGTACAGTTGGATGATATAAGGAGAAAATTGTCTCTAGCCCACCTGGGTCATCTTGAACAGTCTGTATTTCAGTTTTCGCTCAAGGAGGGCAGAGTACAATGATATTTGCAGCCATGAGCTGACCATACACATAATTAAAGGATACACGCAACTTAATTATTAACCAGTGTACTGGTTCCTCGCAACTTTGTTGCACCTTTCCTGCTTTATAATTCTAGAGTTCAATTTTGACAGCAGTGTACTTCTAATAGGAAACTTTGTTTCCCCCTTAGTAATTAAGCTACCTCGTTTGGAGAAATGATAGGTTATACATACTTTAACTTGATACTTTTTCATTCATATGTGAGAAGAAGTTACTGACGATTTGAAAAAGGCAGAGATTTTAAGTAACTGGTTCAGTGAAAGCATTAGGGACAATGAATCAGAAACAGGAGGGTCTAATTCGGAGAACGAGCTTAACAACACAATTAGAAATGACGATTGTAAAAGATTTGATGTCCATCCTGAGGAAATCATGAAGGAAATAAGAAAGCTGAAAAAACATAAAGGGGCTGTTGAAGATAATATTACTACAGATATCTTAAAGATAGCCGGATGTGACATTGTACCTTATCTTGAAATATTATTTAAATTGAGTCTAGACACTTGCTGCTTACCACAGGACTGGAAAAGTGCAATAGTAGTACCGGTATTTAAGGGAGGGGTGAGAAGTAGAGTTGAGAATTACAGGCCAATCAGTTTGACATCAGTGGTAGGTAAATTAATGGAAAGATTGATATACAACCACATCAGAAATATATGTGAGGAACGTAATTGCTTTTCAAGCAGGCAACATGGTTTCAGGCAAGGATATTCATGCGAATCTCAGTTGGTGGGATATATGCAAGATATTTCAGATGAAATGGACAAGGGAGGCCAAATTGATAGTGTAGCACTAGATCTGTCTAAGGCGTTTGACAGAGTAAGTCATAAAATGGTAGTAAATAAGGTAAAAACCATTGGAGTGGATAAGAAAGTCATTTGCTGGGTAGAAGAATTTTTAAAAGGTAGAAAACAGAAAGTTAGGGTAGGAAATGTAGTATCAAAAGAAGTGGAAGTAAAAATGGGTGTGCCACGGGGTAGCGTATTGGGACCATTGCTATTCATTATTCTAATGAATAATTGTGTTGATTTAGGATCGTAATTTTTCACGGCGTTGAATATTAATATATTTTTCTCGGGCTTCCAGCCGTGTTAATATATTATATTTGCGGGACGTTTCGAAGGCGTCCATCTCTGCCTCCATTCTCAACCAAATGTCAGTGTATAACTGTTTGTTTATTCAGCCGCTGCTACGGAAACGGTGGAAAACAAAAACCAACACCATGCGATTACGTCATCCGCTCTTCTGCTCGTTACCGGCGCGAAACTGTTTCAGCATTTTAATCGCCGGGTTCCAGGCCGCACTGAGTTGATAACTAGTGTTCCTGTTGACTAATAAATCAGTTAATCTTATTTCTACAGCCTCTGTAATAACGCTGACCCAAAAATCTTTGACCTGGGCTAAAATGGTTGTTTTTTCAAATTCAAAAGTGTGACCTTCTTGCACACTATGTTTGGTCACCGCAGAATTTTCTTCTTGCCAAGACGAACATTTCTGGCGTGCTCTACACATCGCTGCACAATGCATCGCTGCGTCTGTCCAATGTAGCCGCGGCCACATTCACATGGTATATAATATACACCAGGGGTTCGTAAACCTAGGTCATCTTTAACGCTGCCGACCAAGTTACTAATTTTAGTGGGTGGTCTATAAATTGTCTTGACTCCGTGTTGTGATAGCAGTCTACCTATTTTGAAACTTAGGCAGAAACGCATGGCCCTTGGTATCACTCTGATCTCTCCGTCGATTTTCCTTCTGTTTAAATGCACGAGTAATCTGTCCCTGATTATAACCATTATTTAAAAAACGTTTTCCGGAGATAGTCCAATTCACCAGCCAGGCTATGTTTGTCACAAATCCTTTGTGCTCTGTGTACCAAGGTAGTTAATACAGAGTTTCGTTGTGCCGGATGATGACAGCTGTTGGCATTTAAATATAAGTCGGTATGGGTAGGCTTCCGATACACAGTGTGTCCCAGCGAACCATCATCACGTTTAATAACAAGCACATCAAGAAACGGCAGGCAACCGTCCTCCTCCAATTCCATTGTGAACTGAATATTTTCATGGATTGAATTGAGATGCGCAAGGAATTGGTCAAGACTGTTTCTGCCATGGGGCCAAATCACAAAGGTATCATCGACATACCTATAAAAACACTTCGGCTGGAGTGGTGCGTGGTTTAGTGCCTCTTCTTCAAAAAATTCCATGAAGAAATCAGCAATGACAGGAGACAACGGCGAACCCATTGCTACACCGTCCACTTGTTCGTAATATTCTCCTTCAAACTTAAAATAAGTGGTTGTCAACACATGGTGGAAAATATCAATCATTTTTTGATCAAAATACCTCCTTAACAGATCTAAGGAGTCGACGAAGGGAACACGAGTAAAAAGAGAGACCGCATCGAAGCTCACCATTAAATCACCAGGATCAAACTTCATGTTGTCCAAGATTTCCACAAACTCACTGGAATTTCGAATACTGCGATGAGCCTTCCCTATGAATGGGTTGAGAATATCTTTGAGGTATTTAGCCAAAAAGAACGTAGGGCTATCAATTGTACTTAGAATAGGTCGCATAGGTACTCCTACTTTATGTACTTTCGGTAGACCGTACAACCTGGGAGGAACAGGAGCACGGGGTTGGAGTCGTCTTTTCACATCTTCTGGTAGTTCTAAGGAGCGGATCAGCTTCGTAGTCAAGTTGGTTAGCTTAGATGTAGGGTCACGGTTAATTTGCTCCGGTACCTAAATCTGTGCCTTATCGGGAGATTATCAGTGGTGTTGAAATTGCGGTTCGCACGCTACCTGCGGAAGAAGCGGAGGAGATAAGGCGTGAAACATGTCGGGTGCTTTGTAAAGGTAAATTGCCTAAATCAAACATCTCAAGTGAAGAGAGGCGTGCGCTTCGTGAGTTGAAGAAAGACGAAAATATTGTGATTCTTCCGGCAGACAAGGGTAACTGCATGGTGGTTTTAAGCAAGATGGACTATCATAGTAAAATTATGCAGCTTTTGGAGGACCAAGCATACAGGAAGATTAACCGTGACCCTACATCTAAGCTAACCAACTTGACTACGATGCTGATCCGCTCCTTAGAACTACCAGAAGATGTGAAAAGACGACTCCAACCCGTGCTCCTGTTCCTCCCAGGTTGTACGGTCTACCGAAAGTACATAAAGTAGGAGTACCTATGCGACCTATTCTAAGTACAATTGATAGCCCTACGTTCTTTTTGGCTAAATACCTCAAAGATATTCTCAACCCACTCATAGAGAAGGCTCATCGCAGTATTCGAAATTCCAGTGAGTTTGTGGAAATCTTGGACAACATGAAGTTTGATCCTGGTGATTTAATGGTGAGCTTCGATGTGGTCTCTCTTTTTACTCGTGTTCCCTTGGTCGACTCCTTAGATCTGTTAAGGAGGTATTTTGATCAAAAAATGATTGATATTTTCCACCATGTATTGACAACCACTTATTTTAAGTTTGAAGGAGAATATTACGAACAAGTGGACGGTGTAGCAATGGGTTCGCCGTTGTCTCCTGTCATTGCTGATTTCTTCATGGAATTTTTTGAAGAAGAGGCACTAAACCACGTACCACTCCAGCCGAAGTGTTTTTATAGGTATGTCGATAATACCTTTGTGATTTGGCCCCATGGCAGAAACAGTCTTGACCAATTCCTTGCGCATCTCAATTCAATCCATGAAAATATTCAGTTCACAATGGAATTGGAGGAGGACGGTTGCCTGCCGTTTCTTGATGTGCTTGTTATTAAACGTGATGATGGTTCGCTGGGACACACTGTGTATCGGAAGCCTACCCATACCGACTTATATTTAAATGCCAACAGCTGTCATCATCCGGCACAACAAAACTCTGTATTAACTACCTTGGTACACAGAGCACAAAGGATTTGTGACAAACATAGCCTGGCTGGTGAATTGGACTATCTCCGGAAAATGTTTTTAAATAATGGTTATAATCAGGGACAGATTACTCGTGCATTTAAACAGAAGGAAAATCGACGGAGAGATCAGAGTGATACCAAGGGCCATGCGTTTCTGCCTAAGTTTCAAAATAGGTAGACTGCTATCACAACACGGAGTCAAGACAATTTATAGACCACCCACTAAAATTAGTAACTTGGTCGGCAGCGTTAAAGATGACATAGGTTTACGAACCCCTGGTGTATATTATATACCATGTGAATGTGGCCGCGGCTACATTGGACAGACGCAGTGATGCATTGTGCAGCGATGTGTAGAGCACGCCAGAAATGTTCATCTTGGGCAAGAAGAATAATCTGGGGTGGCCGAACATAGTGTGCAAGAAGGTCACACTTTTGAATTTGAAAAAACAACCATTTTAGCCCGGGTCAAAGATTTTTGGGTCAGCGTTATTACAGAGGCTGTAGAAATAAGATTAACTGATTTATTACTCAACAGGGACACTGGTTATCAACTCAGTGCGGCCTGGAACCCAGCGATTAAAACACTGAAACAGTTTCGCGCCGGTAACGAGCAGAAGAGCGGATGACGTAATCGCATTGTGTTGGTTTTTGTTTTCCACCGTTTCCGTAGCAGCGGCTGAATAAACAAACAGTTATACACTGACATTTGGTTGAGAATGGAGGCGTCCCACAAATATGATATATTAACACGGCTGGAAGCCCGAGAAAAATATATTAATTGTGTTGATTGTTTATTATCTGAAATTAGATTGTTTGCAGATGACATAATGCTGTCTAAAAGAATCAAAACGATAGAGGATTGTAAACAGTTGCAGGGTGATCTGGACAGGATATCTAATTGGGTTGGTAAACATGGAATGAAGATAATTGCAAAGAAGAGTCAGCTTATTAGATACACAAATAAAAAACAAAAGGTTAATTATGAATATAAGGTGGGGAAAGAATTGCTTGCTGAAGACTTGAAATGCAAATATCTTGGAATTACTTTTGATAACAAACTTAACTGGGCAGGACACATAGGACAGATGGTAGGAAAAGGTTTCAAAGTTCTGCACTTGTTGGAGAGAGTTATGAGGCGATGTACGAGAGAAGTCGAGGAATTGGGTTACAAAACTTTGGTCAGACCATTGCTCGAATATGGTAGTGTAGTGTGGGACCCTCATTTTACGTTTCAAATACAGGAGTTGGAGAGGGTGCAAAGAAGGGCTGCTAGATTTGTTTCTGTAAATTATCGCAGAATGCAATCAGTGACAGATATGATAAAGGAGCTGGAATGGGATTCATTGCAAAACTGGAGGAGGATGAGGAGAGTCATGGGAGTGTACAGGGCGTATACTCGTGATGAGGCATGGAAAGATATTGCAATAGGTATGAAAAGTAGCGCATGGAAGGGAAAAGATAACCATGACCACAAGCTGGCACTCGATTTCAGGCACAAGGGTGTGGAAAGATTCTCTTTTTTAGGTAAGGGTATCAGGGATTGGAATGAGTTACCAAGAGAAATGATGAATAATTTACCGAAAACTTTGAAGGAATTTAAAGATAAAATTTGTAGAGGGTAAATGTAGGTGGGTGCAGGATAGGGGGAAGATGGGTGTGTAGGGAAATTGCCACCGGAGCCTGTGCTCCATTGCAATAAAATTAAATTAAATTAAATTGTTAGACTAAAGAGTAATTACTCTGCATGACCAGAGCCAATAGAAACATTGACTACAATGCTCTGATTATTTCACCACCCTGTGTCTATATTTGGGTGTACTTTTTTTCTTAAGTTATTTTGTTTTGGGGAAAATATCATAGTATTGACTGCTAGCCTTAGTATTTCTAAGTATTTTTTGGTATATTGTTTGCAGTCTAAAGTAACTGCTTTTCCTTATAACTATAATATGTAATTGTCAATGAGTGATCTTTTTCCATGAAGGATTTTCTTTTGTATGATATTGATATTTTGTATGTGCTTTATGTATTTTTTTTCTGTACTTTCATCTTCTTTTAAGCTTTTTTATGTTAGTAGATAAGTTTAAAACTTCTATCTCTCAGACACATGGTGTCTTTGGTTTCATTTCTTTGCAGAACTGCTGACTGACCCAGGTCCCCGCAGTTCACCTGCTGTGTCAGGGGCCAGGGACATGGACTATACTTGGCAGACTTGGCTACAGAGCTTTGCTTTGTTTAAATACAAGCCCATAGCGATCTGTGACAGTAACAGGACTTGGGGTTTACCGATTTAAGGAAGTGTGTGTCATGATTTTTAGGAAAAAGTGCATTTTTTGGTATAAATGATGAAGAACATTTAATAAATGTATGAACGTTTATCCAAACGAAAGACATACTTGACAAAAAGAATTTAACAATTGAAATACATATTTTTATAAATGAAACACAAATTTTCATATTACCACTTGTGTATTAGGAGTTTTGATAATTTTTCTGAATATTTTGTAATTTAACGTTTTAATATGCTAATGTTTTATACTTTGAGGTTTGATATTTTGATATATTTTTCTTTGATGCTTATGTTCGATATTTTGATGTTGTGAATAATCTGATGTTTTGATAACTTTTCTGATAATTTTGCTTTGATAGTTTGATGTTGGAATGATTAAGAATTTTGAAAATGTTATGATAATATTTTTGATAATGAATGAGAGATAAAGGGGAAGGCAGACAGACACCAGTTTAGTAATTTAAGGGGGATTTTTTCCTTTCTTTTTTCTTTGTTTCAAAATTTTCAGTTAGTTTTCCTTCAAGAAAATAACTTCAATCTTCCAGGGGTGTGTAAGCACCTCAGAATTTGTTAAGTTCTAAACCTCGTAGATACAGGATATGGGGGACGGGAATCATACAGAAGCCAATACTGCAGCTTATATCCGAATACAGGGCGTTTTAAATTCTAAAAACTAACTCAACATGTAATAATAGCTTTACATAAACCTTCAATGGTAAAAAGCAGCCTTTAAACTCACCTAACTTGTGGAAACCCTCAAGAATACAGCTCTTAAATTTTGTTTCGAGATAACACCACCATTTTACAACACTTTTTGGTGTGGTAAAAAGCATTTATAATAATAATCAAATAGGAGAAACTCAATCTTGCAGTAAACAACACACGAGCAATAGTTTCAGGCAGTTAAAAATATAAGAAAACACATAGTTACACAAACTGGCAGTTTCAAACACAAATAACAATATTTTTTTAAAGCATTTCTGATTTTAGCTAACATTGTAATTAAAACTTAAATTCTTTTTGTATATCATGGTGAAATTTTTTAGTAGTTCTGTACAGTAAATTAAGCCCGAAAGGAATTTCTGAAAATTATTGCGTCTCATTGTTCCACTTTGCCGGCTTATATAAATTATCATGGCCAAAGCAATCAAAGTCAGGGAATAAAATTACTTTCAAATGATGTATTGGAAACCGGGCAATATTATGCCAAAAACCATTTCTCAAGATAGGCCTTACTTTCAGAGCAATTCACGATAAACTTTTTTAAATTTGAATTTTTAAAATGGTGGTTAATCGGGCATTTTTTCTATGCATTGATACACTAATACACACATTTTTGTGTCACGAGCGATTTATCTCCCTTTAAATCTAACCAATATAGATAAATGAGGTATCATATTAAAGAATAAGGTCTCCGCCGTGGTAACATTATAATTTAAGAAAGGAATTTTCCGCAATTCGACCATTAAAGGGCAAAAATGTCAATTTTTCTAAAATGCGTTTTTTGTGTCTCGAACCATTTTTCTCCCTGGATATGTATCCAAAATCGATAAATGAAGTAGGATTATGAGGAGTAATGTCTCAGCTTTGTGAAATCGTATTTTAAGAAAGAATATTTTTGGAATTCAATCTTTAAAGGGAAAAGGTATAAATTTTTCTATAACGCATTTTTGTTTCACGAGTGATTTATCTCCTTTAATATCTAAGCGATATAAATAAATGAGGTATCATATTAAAGAATAAGGTCTCCGCCGTGGTAACATTATATTTTAAGAAAGGAATTTTTTGTAGTTCAACCCTTAAAGGACAAAGGTATTAATTTTTCTAAAATGTGTTTTTTGTATCTTGAGCCATTTATCTCCCAGGATATCTAACCAAAATCGATAATTGAAGTAGGATAATAAGGAGCAATGTCTTAGCTTTGTGAAATCATATTTTAAGAAAGAATGTTTTTGGAATCCAACCCTTAACGGGAAAAAGTATAAATTTTTCAATAACGCATTTTTGTGTCACGAGCAATTTATCTCCCTTGAAATCTAACCGATATAGATAAATGAGGTATCATATTAAAGAATAAGGTCTCTGCCATGGTAACATTATAATTTAAGAAAGGAATTTTCCGTAATTCGACCCTTAAAGGGCAAAAATGTCAATTTTTCTAAAATGCGTTTTTGTGTCTCGAGCCACTTATCGCCCTGAATATCAATCCAAAATCGATAAATCAAGTAAGATTATGAGGAATAATGTCTCAGCTTTGGCGAAATCATATTTTAATAAAGAAGTTTTAGGAATTCAACCCTTAAAGGGAAAAAGTACAAATGATTCTACAACGCATTTTTGTGTCACGCGTGATCTCCCTTGATATCTAACTGACATAGATAAATGAGATATCATATTAAAGACTAAGGTTTCCGCTGTGGTAACATTATATTCTAAGAGAGGTATTTTTCGTAATTCGACCCTTAAAAGGCAAAAATGTCAATATTTATAAAATACGTATTTTGTGTTTCGAGCCATTTATCTCCCTGGATTTCTAACCAAAATCGATAAATGAAGTAGGAGTATGAAGAGTAATGACTCAGCTTTGATGAAATCATATTCGACCTCACTATTGATTGCATTTTATTTGCGAAATTTTCGCACGGGTCGTCTAGTATTAAGTAATTTTGAGATACATTTTCTCCATTTAACACAAGTCCTTTAAAGAATTCTTTTGCTAAACATTGCTAACCACCACCATTGTTCAAACAAGTTGATTTTCAAAAATTCTTATTTCCTGTCCTTAATAAGGGGAGAGTTTCAATTAATAGTGATGGAGCGTCCGTAAATATTACCATACTGTTAATGAGACATTTTTCTGTCACTGTCGATGTTGTCTTACTGGTTGCGCTATACCACTGAGGGGTCCTGTTGAAGGCTTTGCAGTAACAGTGATAGAATTGTTAGTAGCTTAAGTAGCATTATACATCATAAAAAAAGATCGTACATACAAATATTACCACCAAAAAGATCATTACGTTGCATTACAATATCAGTTTGAAGTTATTTATCAAGTAATTAAAGAGGTTTCGGAAGGCTTGATCATGTGCAGATGGTTATTTCACACTCAAGTTGCTAATTGAGAAAAATAAAGAGTTTAATCTGGAAGCACACCTAGCATTTATTGATTTCAATAAAACTTTTCATACCACAGACAGAAGAAAACTTTGGCAAATTCAGGCTGAAAGTAAAACCCCACCACATATCATAAAAGCAATTTGAAACATTTAAAGCCACAATGTAATGGGAACCTATTAATTGAGGAGTGAGAGAAGGGTGTCTATTGCCACTTTTATTCATCATATAAACAAAATCATTAGGGACTGGTGACAAAAATCTCTCACAGAATCAAAACAGACAGACAGACCAACCTGGATACATTACTATTTGCAGATGACCAAGTGCTGAATCAAAGATGACCTGCAGAGAGTTGTATATAAACTCCATAAGACAGCAAAAGAGTACAGCATGGAGATTTCCCTCGATAAAACCAAAGTTATGGTCTTCATTGGATAAAATCTCAAAAGAACCAAAATTTTAATAGAAAACAAACCTATAGAACAAGCAGCAGAATTTAAATACCTAGGTTACAACCTCAGCTACACTCTAGAAACTGATATACAACAAACAATCACAAATTTCACCAAAGTTACAGGAATAATAAATAGCACCTTCAGACCATCTCTTGTTCAACAGCACCTGAGAATCAAGTTATATAACACTCGGCTAAATTTACCCTACAGTATGGCAGTGAGGCCAAGATAGTCCACAAAGGTGATGAGCGGAGGATGATGGTGGCTGAGATTTGATTCATGAGGAGAACAGCTGGCTACACGTTATGAGACAGAAAGAGATCTGATGAAATCCTTAGAGAACTAAAGTCAAACCAGTTCTCCAAACTATGCAAACATACAGAACATCTTGGACAGACCATGAACTAAGCATGAAGATGGACCGGATCACACGAATAATTCTCAAATACCTCCCAGAGGCAGGAGAGATATAGGAAGGCCACTAAGAAGGTGGATTGGGACTGTAAGAGGCCTCCCGGCCTTGTGCTGGATAGGAAGAAAAAGAAGATTAGCACAACTGTCAAAAAATAAGTTAGTCCAGCCCCGTTGAATTTAACTGTGCACAATTACTATGCAGTACCTACCTACACGCAGTTACCTATTTCACACTTGATGAGGTATCATAAAAATTCAAAACTTGTGACATTTTATTTTATCAAAATAATTTATATGTGATAGAAGGCCATCCACCAAAGATGATCAGGAAAGCCCACCAAAACCCAAAGGGATGGCCTCATTCCATCCCATGGGACTTACCATCCCAGGCACTTGCCCACTATGCCTTTAGGAGAATACGTCACTGAGGATTTCCATGAAAGTGTTGTAAATTTTATAAAATTACCTCAGTTTATCAAAAGATATTATTGTAGACTCTTCTCCCTCTGTTTTGTCTACAAGAAATTTGCATACAAAATCCTTATAAACAGGTTTCAGACTCTCTCGTACTTTACTCAATACTGTATGGATATTACTCCGTGGAAACTGCAATAAGAAAAGAAAATGTTAACATATTGTACCTGCCATTCTTTTACTTTGTGATGCATTATTAAATTTTTTCCATGGTTTGCTGCAGTGGGGAGGAAGGTGGAGGGTGGGGAAGAGACAACAAAATAATTAGTGTAAATATTAACTGCTGAAAGAAATATAAAATAAAAAAATAGCATATCAAAGAGCAAAACAATTTATTCAAAAACTGTAAAAGATAAATAAAAACAAAAATTTAATTTTGATATAAAATAAATAATAGTGTCAATTAAGCTGCTGTTAGGCAACAAAAATCCCTTACTACAGATTAAAGCAGTAACACAAAACAACCTGAACACACTTTACAATGTATTTCGCTGAATAACCTTACTCATGATAGAGGTGAGACATATGGCAAGAGGAAATACAATCTTTATGGTATCTAGTATAAATTATGTGCCATATCTCAGTGTATAAACGTCTAATCTCTTTACAATATAAAGGTTTCTTTCAAAATATCGTAAAGTGTGTACATGTTTGAGTGTTCATTGTAGCCATTCTACCTTCATCTGTGTTGAGTGAAGGATTTGTTTCATTATCATCCCTTGTTTACAGGTTATAAAATATATGGGAATACTGAAAAATCTAAAAATAGTAAATTATAGTACCTAATTTTTTTAGAAGAGAGGTAAACTTTATTTACACTTAATTGATTTAGTAGTGATGATTCAAATATAAATACTTTCAAGAAGGAATAATGAGAAAAACTTTCTGGGACAGTAATCTTCAGTTTGAGATAGAAAGAAAAGATAAGAAAACACAAACCTCATGTGAATTGAGTTCCATGTATCGAAGGGCATATTCATCTGCATCAGTCAGACGAAAGATGTATTCGTGAATGTTGAGTATATTCCCAATGTACATATCCTGCATAGTATAAGCATCTGGCTCTTTATTTGTAAAGAAATCTTGCCCAGGTTTATACATTTTATCACGTTTATAGAACATTCCACCATTGAAACCTATTACATGTCAATCATATAGCTTTTTACATGCAACAACACAAATTTATCTGAGACTAAAATAGCACAGCTACCATGTAAGCTAAAATGTAGGCAAACATCTTTCATTACATCAATAACTATAGCTCACCTGTTTGTGGCATTTCAAAAACGGAAATTGTGTCATCACATAAGTAGTAGCTAATAACAAATAAGCGACCACAGTTTTCAGGAATCTTGCTAAGCATCTGAGCCTTAAATCGTAATATGTAGCTGTCTAGGCCTTGCCTGTAAGCAAATGATAAATGCTTGGTGTATAGCTTGTTTTAAACTTTCTATCATTGTTAATATTCTAAAAGTTCCCAAAGACTGTTAACATATTTCATAAGGAATTAGTAAATTCAGGAATGTAGAGAAATCATTAACATATTGTTTGTGATTAAATAACCTGTCTTTCTTCAGGAACTTGACAAAGTCACGTGATGGTGGTGTTGGCATGACAGTTCGGCAGTTACCAGCAGAATCTTCATATGAGCCATAACCATTGTAAGGTGGAAGTTCTCTGGGAGGGGCCTTCCTTTTAGCTATATCTTCCTCGGATTCAGGTATCTCCAATGGCTTTATTTCACCTGCACATATCAGATAGGCTACTAGTTAATATAATCACCACATTTTACTTACCAGCTGAAAGATAAAAGAAATTGAGAATGGCAATCAGCAGATCTCTGGTAGATGAATTTATATTGAGGGGCATAACTATATAAAGAATAAGTATATAAACTATACAAAGAACCACAAATAAGGACAAAACATTTCTGTTTATGTTGAGAAATATTAAGTGAATGAATGAATACATATGATATACATGAACCCACCTTCTGAATATTTCATTACAGGCATAGTGGAAAAATGTCAGCTGTGGCAGCAGAAATAGGAAACGTTGTATGTCTGATGATTTTTCATTGAAGTCATCAAATGTGTTTGAGCCTTTGAACAATCTAGATGGTAACACAGGGGACCAACAAGTAGAACTATACCATTTGGACTCTTGTAATCATGAAAAGAAATGTTTCAAGAGAGTGTCAAAAAGTAAGTAAATGAAAGTAATAGACTGTGAAGCATTCACAGGAGGAGAATCAATGTGATTGTTAGATTCAGCTTGGGCCTTGATTATGAACGCAAAATTTTCATATATCATATATATCTTGGAAATGTAGCAAAAAATGTGAATGATTTGGGAAAACTTACAGGAGAAGAGGGTGAGGGAGTCAGGAAATAATTCTGATAAGGACTTCAATCAGCTACACCACCATGAACATGTATCAGAGAAACATGAGATTTGTTGGCTTGAGTGTTAGTAAAAACACTAATCCATATGCATTATTGAAGAGAGATTGCAGCCAGTAAATTCTTCTTTGGTTTGATTGATGTGGCTTGTATGAGGAGAGACAGTAAAACTTGACATGAACTCCATTTGAATTACAGAAGCTCACCACTAAGTATTAGCTACTTCAGATTACATAAAAAAATAATTACCTAGAGTATTTTACATGTTATTTTTATTTCATATACTGTATTCAAATTGTCTGTCTGTGAATTTGATTTAAGCAAGCTAAATTCTTCCATGTTTTTGGTAAATCATTCATCCATCATTACTTCCCTTAGTAAGATCCTGACAAAAAAAATTTCCACTGCATTATGCATACAAAGTTCCAGCTTGTGCTATGCTCATCTTTTCCGTTTCACGCACTACTCCTAGTTCTTCGACCAGTATCCTCTAGCAATTGCCTAATGTATATTCCACAATATTTGTCTCTATTGACAAGTTACAGAGATATTCCACTCGTCCATGTGACATTGCAGTTTTAAATTCATTGCATGGTGATTAATTCAAATGGACAAATTAAAGAATGTGATAAGGTGGGGAGAGATCGCAGGCTTTTCAAATGAACCAATGTGAACATTTGGCACGAATGGTGGCCCAGGGCAACACCATCTATATCCAGACCCGGTGCCTACATCACAAAACATTTCTGATATCACATGAGTCAGGGAATACTGTTGAGAGGGTAGCCATTTGTAAGCTGTAGTGCGTGCAAAGTGTGACTTGTTTTTTCAAAGTTTTCTGTGTTTTATGCTAGTTATTAGTGAATTGTTCTTCTGCAGGAATAGTGAATGCATCTTGCATTCCTAGATGCAATAGAAATTATCAACAAGCAACCGAAAGTTCAGTTATTTCTATTTCCCTGCTGCATTACATCAGAGATGGATAACAAGTTAACAACAACACACAGAAACTTAACACCAACGGTTTATTCCAAAGTAAGTATATATCTGTTTTGAAATATTACATGTTTCTTTTGTATTTTTATTGTTAATTAGCTGTAATTTTAATGATCCATCAGTTCTACAAGGGTGATTTCTATAAAACTTTCACTTGTGTTAAATTTTAGAAGTTGTTTTACTAATTTGTTCATATATACAATATTTGAAAGTAGTTTGTATCACAATACACATCGTCACTAGCAGCTTATTTTCTAATAATTACCAATTTCCTCAGCCATTATGCTGGTCCAGGATACATTTCAATTTAACCACTATCACCGCTAATATTGCCACTAAAAAATCCAATACTGCACACCTTAGGCAGCATCCATAAACTACGTGCCTTGGTCTGGCGGGGGGGGGGGGGGTAGAAAGATACAGTGGGCTACATGGGGGGAGGGGTGGGGGTTTGGACCCAAGTCACGTAGATTTCATTCATTTTATTTGTTACAGTTAAAATAAGATATATAATACGCACCAGCCTGTGAATATTTATTTCAGTCATTTAATTACCTCCGTATGTAATTTGCAATAATCTGACAAGAGAACACAGTACAAAATATCTTCTAGAATCAAGAGAGATTAAATACATCAGAACTACATTTCAGATAGTAGTCACAGCATCAGGATTCCTCATTAGCATAACATAAACTATCGTGATTTAATCAAACCCCGTTCAGTTAGAAATGTAATAGAACTGCAGCAAGTGCAATAACACATTCACTGTATCGCATTGCAAAACTGATCTCAATATTCGCAGCAGCACACTTATATAAGAAATTATTCAGTTACAACTTGTGAATACTGTGTGGTACATGAACATAGACCTGCAGAAAATGTTTTGATGAATTGGAATAATGCAATGCAATGCATGCAATAATTTATGATAGAGAAATGAAAACATAATTATCACAATTCACAGCTAAGTAGGGCAGTTTAATGTTGTGATTGGCAGAGCATTAATATTTTAGTACAATATAGTCTTGAAAATATCTTATCTTTGCTAAAAAAATATTAATAGTTACATTTTGTTGTTACTTGTGAGATTTTGAGATACATGTTGTGCTTTCCAATATTAAGTAACTGCACTTGATATACATGAACCACTTCTGTTATTGCACAGGAACAGACCCATTCTTCATCCTATCATTAAATTTCTTGTTCTTTAGATGGTTATAACTGATATTGTTATCTCTTTGTTTTAGGATCTGAACAACATCTTTCAAAAGAAGACCAATTTGCAGTAATAGGATGGATATCAGAATCCAGACACAACTAAAATCATCAATTAAATGCATCCCTACTTCTAAACTGTTCACATAAACTTTGAGTGTTAAACCTTTAAGAGAATAACGTGAATATAAAAGTATTAGATGATATGTGGCCAGGAATGCACCCAAAGCTCTTCTTTTTTTGTGGCCACTGACATTTCCAGTGTATAATGATTCTAATTTCAAGCACACTAACACCCTCCTAATTGTTTTGGCTTATTTTATTGTGCTCTTGCAGTGCTAAACAAAATTAAAAATGAATTATGTATTAAATGTGTATTAGTTGATGAGAAGCTATGCCTATTTAGAGTGACAAAACACTAATAAGAACTAATATTTCATCACAGATTCAATAAATATGAAAAATTTAATTACGAGTGTAGGCTGAAAAGTAATGCACCATGCTTGTAGAAATCGGACAAAAACAGTTAGGCATCAAGTAAATTAAAGTACAATTCTTCAGAATCATATATTTATTTTTCAGTATAGCCGCCATTAAGACTAATACATTTCTCCCAATGTGCAAAAAGTTTTTTCATTCCGTCACTGAAAAATTCCTCCGACTTTCCTTGAGTCCAGGAATTCCTGGCTGCTCTCACTTCATCATCCGAGGTGTAATGTTTACCCTTGAGGTCTCTCTTGAGTAGAGGAAAAAAATAAAAATCGCTAGGCACAAGATCGGGGGAATAAGGAGGGTGTGGAAGCGGTTCAAACTTCAGCTTTCTCATTGCCTCTTCAGTTGTGCGCGAGGTGTGTGAACGAGCGTTGTCATGATACAATATTATTGGCTCCAGGCTGCCTCTGACATGACAAACTCAATGTCAGAGGTGTTGTAGCGTCTGTATGTAGTGAGAAGAATTTACCGTTGCGCCACGTTCCAGATAATCCATTCACATAAACTCGATGAGCATCCCAAAACACAGACAAAAGAATTTTTTTGCGGATGGTTGTGTTTTGATTTTTTTTTCTGGGGAGAAGACAAATGTCGATACTTAGCAATTTATCTTTTCCCTTCTGCGTCGTAATGATGCACCCATGACTCGTCCCCCGTCACAATATTCAAAAGAAAGTCGTCTACTTCAACAAGGTAGCGCTGCAGAAGTTGTTGGCAGCATTCCTTCGTCTGTTAAACAGCATGGTACCCATCATGCACAGACTTAACGGTATCCCAACTGGTTGATAATGAAGCCGACACGTTCCTTGGATATTCCAACATGGTTTGCGATATGCTGTTGAGTGATTCGCCGGTCAGTTTGTATCAAGTCATCGACAAGTTTGCAATGCCTATCACCTGTGGCAGTGATGGGGCATCCGCTGCATTTTTTGTCAACAATTGTGGTTTTTCCAGACATGCAATCACGAAATTTTGCTACCCATTGATTGACTGTAGACCTATCAACAGCATTGTCACCATAAACACCCTTTAAACAACGATGAATTTCAGTACGAGTCTCTTTTTCAGCAGTTAAAAATTCGATAACAACACGCTGTTTAACTCTCGTTGACATAGGATGAGAACACGTATCCATATTTACGTTGCTCATAAACAGCTGAATGGACACAAAGAATTCAAACTGCGCATGTGTGTAAAGGAGGAATGTTACTTCCGAATGCCACCAGGCACGCTTCTGTAGCAGCTTTTGTTCACGTTCTACAAGCATGTGTGCATTACTTTTAAGCCTACCCTCGTACATTAAAGTTTATAAATTTCGTTGTGATAAAAATTAGTATTTTTAAAGTTTTCAGTTTAGAGAGGTGGAAAAAGCCTGGGTAACTCATAAGATTAAGTGGGCTGGTTTTTCTTTCAGTGATTTTGGATCTGAAAGAGGCTATTCAAAGGACATTGTTCTGAGGTTTTTTTTTTGTCAGTGTCAGTACGACTGCAATAAATAATGATAGTTATTCCTCAGTAACACAAGTAAAATTCAGAGTGTAAAAAACTCAGTAAACTGATCAACAGTCATAGTAGTAGTAGTATTTTATTTGTCCTCTAAATTATATACATGTTCATTGTACGTAATGATATCAGGCACATTAATTATAAGTTAAGATATTTACGTTAAATTATTTCATATAATGTATATGATCCATCTTAAATTTTTTTTTATTTCAATAACTAAAATGGACTTGCAGTTATCAGTTGTCTTATGCTTGTGTGATAAAACACATTTGTGACCTATTGTGAAATTCTTCTGAATTAATGCTGCATTTTCAATAACGATTAAGCCACAATCATTTGCTTACTTTCACTGTGAGCATATGTAAAATTTGGCTATCCATAGATGAATAATTCCAATTGTAAAATATTATTATTATTTTAAAAACTTGATAAAATATTTATGCTCTCATCAAATTAACCCTGCACTGGTCGCGTGGATACATATGTAGTCCACTCAAGCCATTTCTAATGGGACTTTTCAGAGCGCGATTACTGCAGGGTTAAACAGATAGCATCTAATGTCTATTGAGGTTTGAACGATATGCCTATTAAAGTGCAGGCTGATGAGACAGCAAGATTTTTCAACAGCATATGGATGGGGAAAACAAACTTACAATAATTTTTTCTAATGGAAAAGAAATATCACTGAAATGTCTTTAATAATAAATATTGATAATTTTTTTCTAATTAAAAAGAAATCTCTGAAATTGTTTTTATTGGAAATAGTAATAGATTCGTTTATTAGGCTAATATGGCTGTTAATTGTTGACTAATTTATTTTCAGATGAATAAGAACTGAATATAATGTTGAAAAATTGCATAGCTTATCAGATGCCAGTGATAGTTATCAAACACTTTTGCTTCTATTTATAAAAATATGAAATTAACCCAGGATATTTTGAGATAAAATCTAAAAAGTCTGTATAACACATTAGTGTAATATTTTGCTCGTACTCTTCTGTCACATCTGACGGCAGCTTATGCCTGATAAGCATGACGTCACAAACTGAGAGACCAGGCCTTCTTTCTTGGTGGTGTTGCCCAGATGATGGCAGGAGAGAGTGTGGCATTGTAACCCGAGGGAATCCTCTCTTTTCAGAATGGAGAACAGGTTTGTCAAACACAGCGTAGAAAATTAAGATAAAACTACCTAAACTCAGCTCTTTCCTTTGCAGTGTACCGTCTTTCCAAGTATAGTTTGTAGTTAAACTGAGCTTATGTAAATTTGGCTTTACCAGAGGTTGGAATGAATATAAAACCTTAGTTTCAAGCTTTGGCTGGTTGCAAATTGGTTTTGTACTTAATTGGAGACCATCAGACATATTCAGAACGGATTTCGATCTCCTTCATATATGTTGAAGAGTACACAGCATATATGTCTGTGGTATAGTCGTTTCTCAAAACCCGCCCTAGTTATTGAGATATTTATCTTCAGAAATTATCAAGCTTGACTTCTTTTATTTTGTTTAAACTTCATCTACATACTATTATTGCATGAAATAATATTTAAAACAAATGATATTACCTACAATTCAGTATCTTTTACCTGAAATTCTTATCGTAATAAATTCGCGTGTCTACCGACGGATTGTCTTTTCACAACATAAATCGGCCACACACCCTTGAAAACTTCATTGTAATCATGCACCAGGAAAGTCTCCATTTTTGCATTATTTTTTACTTTTTGTTAATAAGTTTATTAATAGGTGCGTTTTCAATTGAAATATTTACTATAATTTTATTTATTTCATCTTCGTCGTTTCTTTAGTTGTTTATCAACAAGAGGTATTTTAACTGAAATACGTAGCATTGGTGAGATAGTGTAACGTAACCATGAACGTTACGGTTATATTTGGAGTGGATAGTGTAATCATGGAGGAAGGAATTATTCCTTCCTCCATGAGTGTAATCTGAGAGGTATGTAAGGTCTTTGGCGGTGGGCGAGCGCCGAGCGCGGTGAGTCGAGGGTCGGTGATTGTCAGGGGTAATGTACGGAACAGCCGGCGGGAACGGAAGGTCTACGGCAGTGTGTTTATCCTGTGAATACATCGTACGGCCGCTTGGCGTGTGTTCCGTGCTAAAGAACATTGAGGGATGTGTGCTAAAGTATATGTTGGACTATGAAGGTTCTTCCGAGAGACCCGATTCAATATAAACTGTGTTTAGTAAACTACTGCAGAATCGGACTATGGCGATTATTTGTTAATTAGTTTCGAGATTTGTGCTCACTGCTTATTTATCTTTTGACTGTACTTGAATCTGCTATTTTCGGTGACGAAGAAACATTAGTATTATTGTCTGGTGGCATGCTTGTGGACTGTGTAGTCTCAGAGGAATAAATTTACGAAAACTAGTACGCATATGTGTTTTTCTTCTGTGACTTTAATTAACCAATTAGCATAGCCGAAAGACTGGCGACCGCACGGCAAAACGAACCTTTAATTAAAAGAGTAATTAGTGGTGGAAGAAAGCTTAAGAAAAATCGTGTTAGGAAGTGTAGCTGCTCAATTGCTTCGACGAACTTTTAACTCTACAAACACGAATAGCGTCGAGTAGCCGTTACAATAGTTTTTTCTTTGTTTCTTCTGCACTCGATTTGTTCCAACAACGGTTGCGTGTAAACGGTTAAAAATAATATAATTGTAGGCCTATCCTGCCAAGAAATGAAATGGAAGGACAAGTGGCAAATGCTTATAAAAATTGCGTAATTGTTGTGTCAGTTACCAGATTACTAGCAGATTCGCCTCCTGACTTAATTTCATTGGGTATGGCCGAGGCAAATTACGAAGCCATTGTTGATATATTTGCAGAAATTGTTGTATCCGTTATAAGAATGGTGATTTGTCTTAAATTTTATTTCGCGCAATTAAAGGGTGTATAAATGAAGTTAAAAAAAATGAAGCTTGACAATTTCTGACTACAAAAATAAATAAAAATATTTGACCCTGCGGGGATTTGAACTGGGGTCAAAAGATTATAAATCCGTCACGCTACCGTCTAGACCAGTGGTCCGCAACCGATGTGACGCGGCATAGTAAGGAATTAACTGTAAAGTTTTTTACTAATTATATTTTAATTTCATGTGCCGCGAGTTGTTACGTATTGTCGTATTATAAGAAATTAAATGTTAATTAATTACTCACAGTTGCTGTTAGTTTTGTTTAGTCATTTTTGAAATAATATTATTCCCCGCTACTGCTTCTGCGTTTTGAGGTTCTGTTATATTTACCTCATGTTCTGTGTATGTGCTATTCCCTCAGTCAAAACTGCTGGGAACCTTTTGTTATTATATTAACTTGTCGGTGTTGGTGCTTCTCCAACAATATTACCTTGTTCCTGTACGGTTACACCCACAGATTGTTAGAAATCACTGTAAAACCGGGACCACACGCTTGCTAAACCTCGTCAAACTGTCACAAATTGAAACGTGGATAGGGCTCTTGGCTTGGCTTGAGTAGGGTTGCAGGCACTTGTGGCTGATCCGACCGAGTGTCGGTTTTTTGGCACAAATCGAAGGCGTTTGCGGCAAGTGCTTGCGAAGCGGCTATAGGTTTGTGCGGTCTTGGTATTGTTTGTGCCCTGACGGCGGACAAAACGTGCGTTTCTTTTTGTTGTGTAAAAGTGGTGCAAGAGAAATTAATAACTTGTCCAACCAGGATATTTTAAAATTCCCCTAATGCTGCCAAGTAGACCATAAAAAAGTAGCTTATGTTTGGAGTCGTCTTAGTGAAGTTTTAAATAAAACTGTCATGCAGATTAAAAAAAAAAAAAAGATAGAATTTCTTACTGTCACATTTCGTTAACATTTAAAGAAAAAACAAGATTCTAGTCGCTTGGGCTCAGGTACAAATTTATTAATTTAGCTGGTATAGTACAGCTTCTCTGAAGTTGAATTTTCTTTAGAAGTCATAGGTGAAAGTTTATTCAGCGAATATTCAGAATCTGCATATCTCATCAGGCAGAAGTTATCAAACTGACCAGATGGCTCAAAAAGAAGCTCATTAAATGTTTCTTCCATAAATTCTCTGCAATAAAAAATTAATGGCTAAAGACATTATAATGCCGTTAAAATAATAAATATTATAGAATTCTAATTATAAAACAATATACTTATATTAAATGAAATACATATATGAAGCTAAATAGTAATCATAGTTGCATGAATGAAATGTAAATTAAATGGTACGGTTTCTGTGGATTTTTAACATCCACGATCTCCTTTGCCGTGTTTCTCGTTTTTTATTATTTTTTTAATAAAAACAGGTTAGGCTGAAAGTTATGGCCGACACAACCTAGACGTCCGTCATGCTTGCTTCTCCAATACATACAAGAGCACAAGCAAGCGTGTGGATGACGATGTTTGGCTTCCCAAAATTAACCAATAGTTTGTAGAGGCTTGGAGTTTGTGACAAGTATGTGGTCCCAGGGTAAAAACAATCGGCACCGTATATGTGACTTCTCTGAAGTGTATAAATCCCGCTTCTTTCAATTAATTCAGTTCCATCATAGCTGTGCTCTGAAGTGGTCCGATAACTGTGTTAGTAGTTAGTCTTGATATTTTCTATTACGATTAGCATACTATTTCATTTCTTCAAGATTGACAAATTCCTTGAACAGAGTGTTCCGTCTATGAGTGCAACTGGTGAAAGCGTTGAGCCAAAAAGAAAGAAACAAAAGATGATGCGGAAATATAGAGGTTCTTTTTTGTGTGTGGTAAAAAATGTTCTCAATTACCGAATGTATCGTTTGTAGTGATAAACCTCAGTAACGCTGCAATGGTTCCCAGTAAATTGAAATGAAATTTGCCAACGAAACATTCTTTTCCTTCAAGCAAAGATGTCAATTATTTCCGTCGGTTGTTGGAAAATAAGAAAAACCAAAGAACGATCATGACCGCTATAGTATGTGCTTCGGAAAAAGTACAGTAAACCAGTTATAAGGCAGCCGAACTTATCGCAAAAGACCAAGAAATCACACACAATAGGTGAAACACCGTTAAAGCCTGTTTCTAAAGAGATGGTGAGAATAGTTCTGGGTTTAGAATCTGCTAGTGAAATTTCAAAAATTCCTCTTTCTGCTGACACAATCAGTCGCCGAGTTATTAATATGTCTAGTGATATTCAAGTCATTATGAAACAAAAAATCAACAACAGTCAGAAGTTCTCACTTCATATCGACGAGTCTACACATATTAGATGCCACGCACATCCATGGAGGAAGGAAATATATGGAGGAGAAGTGACGTTAAATTGGTGAAGCAGGCTCGCGCATGCGCAGTGGCGGCAGCGGCGATATTGCGCTTCCAAACAATTGCGATGTTCCCAGTATATCCCGAAAACTAAGCAAGATATCGAAAAATTTTATTCTTTATTTTAGATTTGTCTCGTCGTGTTACATAAGAATCGATCATTAAATTTGACTTTTGCGAAATTTTTCTTCTCTATTTCAACTCAAGACACATCACTTTTGATACAGTATATCTCTAGAACTAGTAGAGATATCGAAAATGTTTATTCTTTATTTTTCATTTGTCTCGTCTTTTTAAATAAGAATCCATCATCAAATTTGACTTTGACCAATTTTTTCTTCTGAATTTCAACCAAAACCATTTCACATTTGGGACAGAATATCTCGAAAACTAAGCAGGACATCAAAAAAGTTTATTCTTCATTTTTTATTTGTCATATCGAGTTACATAATAATCCATCACCAGATTGCGGCGTCACCTTTATCCTAGAGTCCCCTTGAGGTTTTTGTACATATTACCCGTGTCTGTATGGAAGCGGCCATGCCCCCCCCCCCCCCCACTCCTCCTCCGCCCTGCTTCACTTCAATGCGTGGTGAAGGTCTCTTGCGTCGTCTCCATATATTTTCTTCCTCCATGCGCACATCTTCTGGCTTACATTCGCTACGTTGATGGAGATGTAGTTGTACTTTCTTCTTTTGCAAAGAACTTCCAGAGCAAAATGTTGGTGAAGAAGTATTTCGTTTGACTTATGAATATTTTCTCCTTAATGAATTAACATGGAACGATTGCGTTAGTGTTTGTACAAACGGAGCGGCTACTATGACAGGCCCAGTGAAAGGATTTGCAGCTAAAGTACGCGAAATCCCAACGTAGGATGCGATCATTGTCTCATTCACCGCGAAGCTATTGTTGCTTTGTATCCGCCACCTTCTCTGAAAGATGTGTTGGACGAAGTAGTAAAAGTCGTGAATTTCATAAAATCGCGGCCCTAAAATCGCGACCTTTCTCAGTTTTATGTCAGGAAATGTTTTCAGAACAGACTACACTCCTGCTACATACAGAATTTCACTGGCTGTAACGAGGAAAGTTGTTAACGCTAATATTTGAACTTAGAGAAGAGGTGCAGGCATTTTTGACTGTTGAAAGACATAAGTACGTGGATTTATTCGCAGATGTCGTAAGTTGGCGTATCTTACCGACTTTTCGTACACTTGAATGGGCTGAACATCAAAATGCAAGGTAGGAACGAAAATATTCTTATTAATAAGATTAAATGATTTGAGAATAAGATGGATTTGTGGTTACAGATGATTGAAAATGGGTCGTGTGAGATGTTCCAGACTGTATAGTCACTTGATGACGGTAATAAAACGGTGATGGACTTAATGAAAGAACATTTAGAAGCCCCCAGCAGAGTTTTAAAAAGTACTTTGGATAAAGTGTTGAAGATTTCGACTGGGTTCGTGAACCATTCGTTGCAAATTCGGAACATCTTTCAATTAATATTCAAGAGGAATTCGCCGATTTAAAAGCTGACAGAACTTTGAAATTAAAACTTCTTGATGTTTCTTTACATATATTTTGGCTAACAATAAGGAGTGAATATCCATCTATCTGCGACATGGCTGTTAATGTGTTATTGCTATTTACAATTGCATATTTATGTTAATTGGGCTTCTCAATGTTGACTGAAATTAAAACATCCAAGAAGGAAGGACTCAAATCCGTCGATGAAGAAATGTCAATGATTTCTCCACGGATCAGCCACCTGTGTGCAGTTAAGCAGGCAAGAGGGTCACATTGAACGTTTGTGTACAATTATTTACTTTAATAGTAATATAAAAGCCTGATTATTAATTTTATACAACCGCTGTATTTAGCTATCATTTCGTGTATTGAGGATCATTTTTTTTTTTTTTTTCCTCCAACCACCCGACTGGTAAGGTGTGCCGCGAGATTAATGGATAACCTTATGGAGTGCCGCGAGTAGGAAAAGGTTGCGGACCACTGGTCTACACTACACCAACAATTGAGAGCAATGAATAAGTTTATAGCAATAGGGTCTACTCTTGTAGTTACCTATCAGACAAAAATTACAATGTGACTTGACTTATGAAACGTTATTCCAGTTTGTATCCTATCTGATCTGGTATGCAGCACAAGCTGGCATCATAAAAAAAACTTTGAAATATTAGAAAATGTAATACTCACAGCAGTAAACACAAAGTAAACAGCGCAGTGTTTTGAGGTTTCTATAGTGGCCGGCGCGCATTTGCTGTAGGAGATGAGTGTTTATTTGAGGCTTCACAGATTTAGCAGTATTTCTCCTCCACAACTCCCTACCTCCATGAGTGCAGTGCAGTGAGGCCATAAATTTACAGGCCCGGAATTCGAGGCTATGCCCAGGTAGCATCAATTCCACCAAACGTAAGCAGCCATACAGAGTTTCCGCCTTTATCGGCACCATATCCACAAAGTCCGACCGCTCATCAGTTGATACAGCATGCAAACATCTTTCGTCCACAAATCCAGCAATTACAACAAACACAGCAGACGCAACAACCTTCTTCATTAGTACAGCAACCAGTGGTTCAGAGCGACGTCTCTTTGCCCAGAGGGCACCCCATGCATACGCAGGAGGCATCTCCTTCCAACCCAGCTTTCCCTCCGGTTCACCAACGGTTGTTTATCCCCCAGCAGTTACCTATCTCTCCCATTACTCATAACTCTTACCCACCATGCCCTCACAATATCCCAACTCACACTCCAACACGGACTGGGACTTCCTCATAGAAGAAATATTTCAACTGATCATGTCCATTATTACTTCCTCATAGAAGAAATATTTCAACTGATCATGTCCTTTATTACTTTGCCCCAATCAACACTTATCGGAAACCCTCTTGCCATCCGTGAGTCATTATTTGCTCTGTTAAATAGGTTCAATGAATTTTCGAATACTACAGTGGAATGCTAGATCGGCCATCGCCAACAAGGAAAGTTT
The DNA here is from genome assembly GCA_031002005.1 of Vandiemenella viatica. Classification (NCBI taxonomy): domain Eukaryota; kingdom Metazoa; phylum Arthropoda; class Insecta; order Orthoptera; family Morabidae; genus Vandiemenella; species Vandiemenella viatica. The sequence goes on from JARYHS010008074.1 coordinate 181,075,965, forward strand.
AGAATATGAGCTCCATCATAAAGATATAAAGATAGCAGCAATTTCCGAGACGTGGTTTAGAGAAACATCAACAGTGCGCTTTAGGAACTACGCCACAATCCGTTCGGACTGGATGGATGGAAAAGGAGGAGCAGCTCTCCTCATTCATAATACACTTCCCTTCAAAGCAGTAAACGTTACGGAGGTGTTAGATCATGACATCCGAATTGTCGCCGCAAGAATTAAAACTCCTACACTAGAGTTCACTTGCGTCTCCGTCCATTGCAAGCCTCTCAGGACCATATCACAGGAGACGTGGAATAAATCTCCTAAACCCACATCTACTTATATGAGGAGACCTTAATGCCCACAGCACTGCATGGGGATGTGCCTTTACTGATAGACAAGGACATAATGTCTTAGAGTTGTGTAACGAGTACGGCCTATCTATCTTTAATGACGGATCACATACACTCGTTCCTTCTTTATACCACCGTCCATCGGCAGTAGACATCACACTGTGTTCTCCATCTATAGCCACCATTGCTCATTGGTCTACATCAAAAGACTCACTCGGCTCCAACCACTACCCAGTAATTATAGACATCGACCATTCCCCTCCAAGCCGCCCTCAACCAATCTCGTCAAGCAAGTGGAATATTAACGCTGCTAATTGGACACTATATGCAGAGGCAATACTGCATGAGGTACGCAATATTCAACACCGCGATTCAGCGATGGACGACTATAACCTCTTCATAGAAGCCCTGGAGCGCGCAGCCTTCAGCTCTATTCCTCTTAAGAAGAACCGCGTACAGAAGAAGAGTACTCCAACCATATGGTGGAACACAGACTGTTCTAGGCATCTCGCTCTCCGACGTGCTGCTCTGCGGGAATACCGAAACCACCCATCCCAAGACACGTTTCTCCGGTATCAGCAGGTGTCTGCCCGCACTAAGCGGTTCCTAAAAACGACAAAAAGACAGTCTTGGCAAGAATTCTGCTCCTTCTTGAACAGGAAGACCAAAATAGAAGAGGTATGGCAACGTAAGTCCTGCGCAACAGAAAATATAGCCCGCAAGAACGCTCCGATGATACTACTTGGCTGGAGGATTTTGCTGATAGAATTGCTCCACCTTCTACAGCCCCTCCTCCATATAAATTCACCGAAGAAGACTCAAACCATTTTCTGTGCACTCCTTTCACCCTTATCGAACTTCGAGCAGCCCTCAAGAACTCCAGCAACACCTCACCAGGCACAGATGACATATGATATCCCATGCTACAGCATTTACCTGAAGAAGCCCTAAACCTCTTACTCAACATCATTAACAATCTATGGTTAAGAAAGCTGATACCAGAAACTTGGAAGACTCAGATAATAGTCCCGGTATTGAAACCTGGAAAAGTTCCAGGAGTTGTTACATCGTACCGACCGGTAGCCTTATCCTCCTGCATAGGCAAAACCGTGGAAAGGATGATGAAAAACAGACTATAATGGTGGCTGGAAGCTCAATCCCTATTACCCACCATACAATACGGGTGCCGCAAAGGAAGGAGTACCTATGACAACCACAGCATCCTAGTTACGGCGATTCAGTCAACCTTTATGGAAAACCAATACCTTACGGCGTTGTTCATGGACATAGCCGCGGTCTACGACAACGTCCAAATACCAATCCTGATTGATAAGCTCATAGCACTAGGCCTCCCCAAGGACTTTGTAGCCGTAATTTATCAACTACTACGAACAAGAAAGCTGTTCTTCAGATATAAACACGTGCTATTAGATCCACGACTTACCCAGCAAGGACTCCCGCAGGGAGCGGTATTAAGCCCACTATTGTACGCTCTATATGTGCGGGACCTGGAGAAAATTCTTCCCCCCGAGGTGCAGATCATCCAATATGTCGATGATGTATGTATATTCGCCTCTGCAGCTACTATCGCGATAACCAAGCTCATCCTTAAACAAGCCATCCTAATAGTTATCCACTGGCTCCAGCAATACGGACTAGAATTCTCGACTAGCAAATCCACTGCTGTCATATTTACAAGAAGAAGAATGCATCCCCCGCTCTACAATCTAGTTTTGGGTACATGCAGCGCACTGGTCAAATCGAATGTCAAATTCCTCAGCCTAGTCTACGACTCACGATTAACCTGTGCAGCACACGCTCACCAACTCATCCCTGAACTAGAACAAGGACTCAACGTTTTACGAACCCTGACATGAGTATGTTGAGGATCCCACCCATCGATATTACTAATATTGTACCGCGCTATAATCCAATCTAAAATTGAATACGGGAGCATGTTCTATTTCAGTGGCAACAAAAGGAACATAGATAAAGTGGAGAGCACACAGAATCAATCGCTCCGCACATGTCTGGGGGCTATGAAATCAACACCGATAAATGCCCCCTACCTGGAAGCCGCAGAAATGACCCTGAAATTCCGAACCCAGTTACTATCTAACAAATTTTTATTAGCTCGAATACAAGATAAAACTTCAACTACTCTCCAACAAATCACCAACCTTCAGCAGCTGGTGGAAGAATAAGGACCTAGCTCTTACAATCAAAGATACCCACTGCTACAAAGCCTCGTTCTTCTGACAACTTTCCTCCCCGAACGGCCATTGCAGGAAGCAGCAACAATACACGACATTCCCTACCAAGAATATGTGAGGCCAATGTCGGTAAGCTGTATTCCGGCACACCCGAGATCCGGCCAGCCAATTCAGCAATTTTGTAAGGGGTATTTAACAGAGCATTGGCCAACTTCAATCCATATCTACACTGATGGATCGAAGATACCTTCACAGGGAGTAGGGTGCGCCATCTACTGTCCTGAGACGCTGCACGAGCAAAAATTCAGGCTACCAAATCATTCATCTTCCAGTTTATTCAACTGAAGCGGTCGCTATTATTCAAGCTCTTTCATATGCGAGAGAGTTTCCTCGGCGAAACGTCTTAATCTTAACGGACTCTCTCAGTGTACTCCGTACTTTAACAACTCCGGCCATCCTACACCGCTCCAATGTATACCACATTAGCATAATACAGAAAACCTATGAACTCGCGCAAGCGGGTTCCTCTGTGAACTATATTTGGATCCCGGCCCATATTGGTATAATATTTAATGAACATGCAGATCAGTTAGCCAAGGAAGCATGTAATTCGGGCCAAGTTCTCATCCCTCCATTCAACACCAAAGATTACCATGCAGCAATATCCAATCACATACATCAACAATGGGCCATGCTCTGGCAGGAAACAAAAAGACTCAAAGGACGGCAATACGCAAAGATACAGCCACAACCACCTCGTCGACCTTGGTTTACAAATTGGAACACGCAACGCAACTTCATAACATCCATCACTCGTATGAGGTTTAACCACGGTGCATTTCGGGAACATCTATATCGCATCCACGTAGCAGATACACCGCTCTGCCGATGTGACAGGCAATCAACGCAAGATCTCAACCATATGTTCTTCAGGTGCCCCCTATACCGACAGCAGCAGCAATCATTCATCAACTCCCTAGTGAGAGTAGGACAGCCGCTCCCAACAAGTATCACCGGACTACTTGCATCTAACCACAGGAAAATATACACTATTATTAGAGACTTTATAAAAAATACAGAAATATACATTTATATAATAACACATGTAATATACACGTAATGTAATGTAATATAAACAAAACAAGTGTTTATGTATATTAAGCTGGCGGTATGGTATTTCAAATCCTAAAGCCAATAAACAAAAAAAAAAAAAAAAAAAAAAAAGCTATGGACGGTATAAACTGCCCAGAGAACGTCGGGGGTGGAGGGATATTGTCCCGTCCAATAAAAACTATTTCCGCTTGTTTTCTGAAAAAAATGTAAAAAAACAGCTACGACTTCAACACATTATGGGTGGCCTGGGCTGCTTCAAGAAGAATACTACTCCCGGCCGTCTGAAGGGGTCACCACGGAGCTTCATGGTTCGACGCAACAAGTAATGCGTCATCTAATGTAATTTCTACGTACGCGTTTACCACTAAGTGACAAAGAAGCTCCAGATGACAGAATTATGAAATGTAAATTCCACTATCTTTGAAGAAACAACCATAAATCATTGTATGTAATTATTTCAATAAATAAAATAATGTTTTTTTTTTAATTAAATAAAGTCAATGTATGTTTCTGTTATCATTCATGTTTGACTTGCAAGGTATCACAGTCTCTTTGATTTATGTAAAGATCATTTTTGATTAAGGACAACACCCACAGTAATTTATCAATTATTTATTTATCAATTAATTAAAAAAATCTGCTTATTAAAAAAATAAATCACAGATGTACCTGATGGGAAATTTCACGTCAGCGGAATTCAAAATGCAGGAAACTAAATAATAGTTGTAAGAACGAAGACTTTCCCGGCGTATGACTGCAATGTAGTCTTCACGCGTGTACCGCCGGATATTGTTGTGGACATAAATAATAGTTACTGGAAAAATATTCAATCTTCTTCATAACAAAACTGAATGAACTCACCTACGCCATACTTTGCACGATAGTATTCTCTCGTGAAGGCATCGCAGTCTGTGAGGACAATCTTGCGACCGTAGCAGTCAATGGCCGCGCCAATGGCTAGATCGCAGTCCCGGTAGAAAATCTCAGCTGGTGGTCCTGAGCTGCCAAGAGCGTCCACCACAGAGCGATTTTTGGATGGTCCCTCGTTGTCACCCTCGCTGGTTAACACGTTCAGCAGTGTTGTCAAGTCAGCATCTCCAGGCGGCGGAAGACCCAAGAATTTCTGCATGGATCGTCCAAAAAGTAAGAAACTTGAGTTTAATAGGAGGCTCAGGGACATAATTTTACTGCGAGGGAGAAAGTCTACCATCCATGTCAACAATGACGTTTAGGTGACTTTTTGCAAAATCATACACAATAGAAGAACATGTAATCATGCTGATATAAACATTAAACAGGTGTTTTGATTAATTTGTTCGTAAAGGAATTAGTGAGGACGAATTAAATCTGTGAATTACTTCATTTGAAGTGTAGCATTGTTAGCTTTAAGAGCAATCAAAAAAGGAGAAGAATTGTGTGGAAAAAAGTGTTTTAGAGATAAATCCAGGAAGCAACGCCTCTCGTTAATTACGTTACCAGTAATATATATATGTGTGTGTGTGTGTCCTTATGTTTCACCCTTCAGCCACCACAATCTAGCGCAGACTACTGGTGTTTCTGTGTTTTAGTAGCATGGAGTTTCCCACCGTATACAACGTTGGTTGAATGTTGGTAGCTGTGGGTGTATGAGATATACAGTGGTTTAAAGCGGTCGATCAGAGACAGTTTCGTATTTTGACCAAAGACTTGTGTGTCCGGATATTACACTTTACTGCCACTACTACATAGCGCAGACCATTGGTTTTTGTGTGTGATAGTAGCCACAAGTCCCCCATCGTGCACCTTGGTGGGAGATATGGTGGTTGAAAGTGGTCGACCTTAGGCACTTTCATATGTTGACCAAAGACGTATGTGTCCCTATATTTCACCTTTCAGCTAAAACTACCTAGCACAGACCATTGTATGTAGTAGTAGCATGGAGTAACCAATTGTGCTCAACGTTAGCCGAATGTCAGTAGGTGTGGAGATGTGGGAAGTATAGACGTTGAAATTGATCAATCAGGGACATTTTCGTAATCTGACCAAAGACATGGGTGTCCCCATATTTCTCATTGCTGCCACAAGTACATAGTGCAAACCACTGGTGTGTCTGTGTGGTGGTAGCCTCAAGTCTCCCATTGTGTACTATGGTGGTTGCATGTCGGTAGCTGTGGTGGTTTTATATTTCACTTTGCTGTCATAACTACATAGTGCAGGCCACTGGTGTTTCTGTGTGGTAGTAACCTCGAGTCTCCCATCGTGCATGATGGTGGTTGCATGTCGGTAACTATCAATCAAAATTTTTTGCAAACACGAACGAAGCCTAGTAAGCTAGTAAAGAAAGAAATAGATGATTATTTTGCTAAGAGAAGTTATTTAAAATCATAGAATCAGTGAAACTGCGAAGACACGATTGCATCATATTGTTGAAATCTTAATTAATAGATGTAAAGGCAGAAACAGTTTTCAATAACATGTAAAAGTGAAATAAAACAATAAATCCAGCAATTTCAGAAAGGAAAACAGTTGAAATAAAAAGTCACCACATGAAGCTGCATAAATTTGCATCCTCCTGAAGATCTGGCATGGGGCAATTACCCCGGGTTTACCACCCACACCTCTAGCTCAGGCACTGCATGTGAAAACAAAGGCTTATACAAGAATGACGAATGTGAAAATGCAAAAAAGAGTTTAAAATCAACTGATTGAATCTCTGGCGAAGTCTGAAAAAGATAAAAGCAAGTTTTGGAATATCAGAAAAATATTGTCAGTCACACATGGAAAATGTCATGTGGAAAAAAGCTTTTAAATTTCGGCTATAAACAGTGGAGAAGCAGTTGGTCTCGTTTAGTATTAGGTGGGGAACACAGGTGGGCAGTTTTGTTGCGGGTTGCGTGGGTGTGCGAGTGGCGAGTGTTTGCATTATGTTAGTAAACAATAGTTAGCATCTATAGCGGCTATCTATAGTACCGAAAACGGTACTCAGAAAATTTGATTGGTGAACTGGAACATTAACATTTCCATACTGTATAACAGTTTACTAATTGGTCAAAATAATTTTATAAACAAATTGTGTTCTGGAATGAAAACTTGTTATAAAAGATATGTGTGCTATTATTTTCTCTAAATAATCAGTAGTCCTTTGAATTTCATGGTTTGTGTGCAATTTTATCTTAATGATGTTTCAGAATTGTAATCTTGATACCAGAGAACTTTTTCAACAAATATTTGTTCATTAAATGAAGTGAATGATCCGTATTTGCTTGAAATTTATTCAACCTCACCTACTCTTGTTGTGAATAGTATTTATATCAAGGAGTTGGCGACCATATTACTTCGAAAAACGATTCAAAATTAAAGAGGAAAGACTTTGTAACGATCATGATAATACCAGACCGATAATAGAGAAACTCTAAACAACAATAGAAAAATCACACCACATTCAGTACATCATGGCAATAGTACATTGTGAAATTCACGACAGCAGTACTGAGGGAAATCATATGGCTGATTTAAAAAAAAGAGAGGAATAGATGAAAAAAGTGTGAAACTAATAACGAACATCTATGAGAAGTGTGAGAAATGCACGCATATTGACAGTAAACATTCAGAATGGTTTCACACGGAAAGAGGAGTCAAGCAAGGAAGTGTATTGTCACTTGTCCGTTTTAATGTAGTAGTAATCGCAGAAATCCAGGGATACAGAGATCTAACAGAGCAAAAGGTTAAAACAGATGGTGAATGCATAATAATATGGGATGAGATAGAGAAGGATCTGGAAAGAGAATTACAGAAATGGTGGACTGCAAGGTAAACATGGCCTGGAGATAAGTGTAGAAAAAACCAAGATAATGAAGATAACAAGAAACACTGGCCCTTCGAAGGATGCGTTACTCGACGGCAAGGAATTGGAATGGGTAGAATCGTTTGTGTATCTGGGAAGCAAGATAACTATCAATGGAAAGATGGAGGAAGAAATAGTTCATAGATTAAGGAAGAGTTGACAATTGTATCATCGGATAAAGGTTGTAATCTGGAGGTGGAACATAGGGAAGCAAACCAAAAATCTGCTGTATAAAGTATATTGCCAGGCCATACTGACCTATGGCTCCGAAACCTGGACTTGGACAAAGAGAATATTAGCATTTTGCAGGTGGCAGAGATGAGGTTTCCCGGAGGGATAGAGAATATCTGGAGTAAAGATAATATCAGAAATAAAAATGAGGGAGAGACTACAAGTGGAAGCATTAGAAGAGATTGCAGGGGCTGGGGCAAGTTATAAGGTTCGAAGAAGGGAGGATGCCGAACATAGCACTGCTGAACAGCGGAGAGGGTAGGAGGCCAGTTGGAAGACCAAGATGGATGGACCAAGTGAAGAAAGACGCAGAGTCTAAGGGAGTCGTTTGGAGAAACATGGTGGAGGAAGGATCTTAGCATGACCGTAAGACTTGGAGGAGGGCAGGATGACCCGCAAAGAGGAAAGGTATAATGATGATGATGACAGCAGAAACAACCAAATAATTTAAACTTATTAAAAGTGTTAGTTCATCCGTGAATGCGTAAAGCTCCCGTGTACATTCAACATGTGAATTACCGTGCAATTTATAATCAAGATATAGTTCACAACAAAACTGCAGAAATCAGTATATTTCTTTCACAGTTGTCAATATAATAACAAGCTCCTAAATTAAAGAGAAGTTAAGGTACGCTGAGTTCTAAAAAGGATACTGGATAAATCCAATAATTTTTGTGGCGGAAGGTCAATATTTTATGGAGTACAGGGTAATATCTGAAACAAAATGTGAATCAGAACAGTAGATTCATGTAGACTCATCACCTCCGAACAATCTGATATTTTAAGGATACAAGTAATGTTCCTTTTCTAGGCCATAGCTCAAGATCATTTGATTACTAAAGGAGTTATGACACTGCACGAACTTGGAGCTGTAGGCACAAATCAAATGATTTGTACCATTATGGATATTCGATCACATTTCAGATACCAAAACAACATCATTCAGTCAGGCATGTGATGGCTTCGACATACGCTGCCTGGCAAAAGAAAAGAAAGGCATCCAGTAGGGAGGAGGAAATGAAATAAAACTTTACATCTTGAGAGGGTATGTTATGTTACTTAAGTGAATAAAAAATTGAGTCAAATTTACAAAGAAGTTGCCAGTATTAGCTCACTAACGACATTGCACTCATCTGGGCTGGATGCATGCACAGAATCGGTAGGGAATATTGCATCTCCAGAGGCAAGCTGGCACACAACTATTATAACTGATCCTTCATATAATGGAAACAGTCACTGGGAGCAAGCTGAAGTGAGAGCTGGTCCCACAAATGTTCTATTGGGGACAGATCTGGGGATCTTGATGGCCATGGGAGTACCTGAACATCTCACATACAGTATAGAAACACGTGCCGCGATGGACGACTATTGTCCTGTTGGAAAATAGCAACAGGATATTGGAGGACAATTGAGAACACAGGATGTCGGTGACACCATTGTGCCGTCAGATTCCTTCATTCGCTACCAACGGTGACCTAAGTCATATCCGCTGAGTCCCCACACCATGAAGCCAGAAGTAACGCAGTTGTGCCCTACAAAACATTGGAAGAATGGTCACCCGAGTTAGTGCAGAACCGAAGTTCTCACTTTAATCTTTCCCCTAGGATTGAAGTGGATAGAGATCCCTACACACATGACTTGGCTACATGGGTGGCAGGTGTTGTGTGTAATACAGTGGAAGGTTTTTTAGACTGAGGTTGGAAGACCCACAACATGAAATATAGTTACGGGCAGCTTTTTATGGCTTTAAGCCTCATCTAGGTCATTAGAGGCGGGATGGGGCTGGGTACAAGGAGCGGGAAAGAATTTGCCCATGGCCTTTTGAAGGAAGCATCCCGGCATTCGCCTGGAATGATTTGGGGAAACCTTGGAAAGCCCGAATCTGAATGCCCGGATGGGGATTCGAACCAACGTTCTCCCGAATGTGAGGCCAGAACGTTAACCGCTCACCCACCATGCTCAGTGTTACGGGCAACACCAATAAGTACAACTCTGCTGTAAGGAGTAGCTTAAGAGAACCTCTAGAGTTAAAAGTTCTCATAGATAACTGTAGAAATGTTTGTAACCAACTTCATGAACTAGAAACCATTATTAGTAGCACAGAAGCAGATATCGTAATAGATAAAACTGGATAAAATCAGAAATTAGTTCCGCAGAAATTTTTAATAGCAGCATGAACGTGTAGCATAAGGGTAGATTACATTCCCATGGTGGTACTTTTAGTAAATAAATCCAAATAGATGTCACTACAATCTGCAAAATTGTATGGATTAAGCTCAATGTAACCTGGACAAAATTTATGATAAGCATCTTCTATTGTCCAACAGATGCAGACACAACTACTGCCGGGACGTTAAGGAACAGTGTAAATTATATATAGCTCCATCAATTTCAGGAACAAGTAATAATACTATGAGGTACATCAACAGGACTAATTAGGTTCATGTTACTGGTGGCGGGGATGTAACATCTTGTGAAATGTTTTTGACCTGTTCTCAGATCATCATCATGAGCAGCTAGTTACTAAGTCAATGCGGTGCTACAACGGTAATGAAAGTGTTATAGATCTTGTCGTGCAAACGATATATGAATAAGTGACCAAAGCAGTAGCTGCAACTGATCACAAAAAGAAAAATAAATAAATTTTTACAGTTTTAAAAAGTCTCAAAGGAGTGTTTTGAACATACCTGAGGAATAATTGTCATACTTCAAAACAACAAGGGACACCATCGAAAAGATGTGGCATCAATCATTTATATGTGTAATTAGGGTAGGTAAGGACATACATATAGCGACAATCAAGGAAGGTAATGATTTCTCATATATATACCTGAGGTTAAAAGAGTACTCTAAAAGCAAAGGAGGATATACGCACGCTCAAAAGGGACCAGGTACTGTAGTATCTTATAAAAATTAGATGAGATAAGAGGATGTGCTAAAAATGTGGCGCTCGATGCCTTTAATCATTTCCATTACAATTCACTTACCAAGAGCCTAACAGAAAACGCAAAGAAATTTAGGTAGTACTTAAAACTGTTGCAGCAATAACAATACGGCAGTGCACTGACGAAAATATGGATAACTTACCAATTTCTCCACATTGTATGTTATTAGAAATGGATTCCTTTCTTGTAAGTGGTGAACGGGTTAACAACACAATTAGAAATAAGCAGACCAAAAAATTCGAATTCTTCCTGAGTAGTCATGAAGGAACTAAGAAAGCTGAAAAACATAAAGGGACTGGTGTAGATAATATTTCTACAGATGTCTTAAACATAGCCGGATGTGATATTGAACCATATTTTGAAAAATTATTTAAATTGAGTCTAGATTCTTGCTGCTTGCCAGAGGACTGGAAAAGTGTGATAGCAGTGCCGGTACAAAAAAGAAGGACCAGAAATAGAGTCAAAAGTTATAGGCCAATAAGTTTGACATCAGTGGTAGGTAAATTCATGGAGAGATTGATATACAACCACATCAGAAATATATGTGGGGAGTGTAATTGGTCTTCAAGTAAGCAACATGCCTTTAGGCAAGGATATTCATGCAAATCTCAATTGGTGGGATATATGCAAGATATTTCAGATGAAATGGACAAGGCAGGCCACATTGATAGTGTCGAACTAGATCTTTCAAAGGCTTTCGACATAGCGAGCCATAAATTGGTAGTAAATAAGGCAAAAACAATTTGAGTTTTTGAGAAAGTGATTTTCTGGGTAGAAGAATTTTTAAAAGGTAGAAAACAGAAAGTTAGGATGGGAAATGCAGAATTATGAGAAGTTGAAGTAAAAATGGGAGTACCACAGGGTAGTATACTGGGACCATTGCTATTCATTATTCTAATGAATAATTGTGTTGATGGTTTACTATCAGAATAAGATTGTTTGCAGATGACATAAGCTATACTATTATAATGCTGTAAGCAAGCTGAGTGTGTCTCTTTATTTGAACGGGAGGCCCGCAAATTTTTTTAGAACTAATGGTTCGAATCAAAATCTGTGGAAATATATAATTAATTATATGTACAATGGGAAGAAGGAAGCAATTAAAAACCTTCTTATAAGGGAAGCTGTGTGCCATAGATCATTATGCACTTTCAGATGCTCACTACCTTTCGCAAAAATCTGACTAAACTTAGGATTCCGTTTTATTTATTTTTTACTTTTGTTATTCAGCTTTCTGATCACAGCACTTTAAATTAAATGGAAAACATGAATCAAACGTAATCAGCATTTACTTGCATCGTAATAGGTCAGTTATGATGCTAAATGCGTGAGATTATCAATGATGTAGACATATATTGTCTCTGGTAGGCAGTTAAAAAGTTTGTCTCTGGTACAATATGTAACAATACATAGTTTTTCCTTACTAACTTCTACAAAACTTCCTCTATTTCAATAGACTTTACTTGACTAATAAATATTTGGTGTGCAAACATTCCCGAATAATATCGCACAAGAAATGTGTGTACAACTTTTAGCTGCTGTTCAAACCATGGACAGTAAAATAAAGTTTTTTTTTTTTTTATAAAATAACTTCATAACCCTGATTTTTTAATGTTTATTCTCATACATGTTATTGAGTTAATGACGACAGCAACATGAAATTAAAAATTAACAGACCATTCTAAAACCTCATGTTACATCGCGTAAATTATAAAACTAAATCCATTATGCCTTATGATGTAACATAGCGTGTCAATTTTTATTGTGGTCCAGGTTGCATTTCAACTGAACCACAACCTCAGATAATATTGCCGTTTGAAAATCACAGCTTCAGTCAAATGACATTATACATATACTGTGATCAAATCTGGATATTAAAAATAATTCTTATCGTGCGAGACCGTGCATGATTAGTTTTAATCCATGAAATTTCTCATTTAAAGCAGAAGTAATTGATGATACCAACATATCGTCATAATAAAATCAATATCCTACCAGTAAAAGGAAAAAATTCTCTGGGCTGCAACACTTTCGGAACCTACTAACCTGTTGAAATTTGTTTTCATTTCTTTATCAACATGCCCTCTTCACGTTTTGCACTCTTGCTTTGCGGAAAAAGTTGCTAGAAATTTAATTAAATATGTCGAAATATGAGAGGCTATTTTAGAAAAATATTACTGAATTTTTTTATATAGAACGTTTAAATTTTTACTATTTCATTTAAATACTTATTACTGTTATTATTAATAAAGAAGTCTGTTATACTGTAACATTCTTCCAAGAGCACGAAGTTGAGATAACTGCTATATCGATATAAATTTGCGGCACCCAGGATCCAGTCAGAGGAGCAGAATTGCGAGTTATTGGAGGGGAGGAGGGTGAAGAGAGTGCTGGGAATGTGAGATATGTTGGTGATGGGGATATATGTCAAAGAATTAAGAATAGTGCATGGAAGGGGAAAGACCGAGATAACCACAAGCTGGCGCTCGATTTCATGCATTAAGGATTGGAAAAAACTTTTTGTAAGGGTGTCAGGGATTGGAACAAATTACCAAGTGAAGTGATGGAATAATTTACCAAAAACGCTTAAGGACTTTAAAATTAAAGTTTATAAAAAAGAAAAGTAAATGCGGAAGGGATTAAACCTTCTAATTACAAAAGAAATTGTTAAATAAATTAAAAAGGGGGAATTGCTACCGGATCATTAATTAGCTCCATCACAATTAAATTAATAAATCGTGCAGTAGTCCATATCAGCACTTAAAAATGGCACACAGGAATTACAGTTCAATTAAGTAACGTAAGAGTAATATCTTAATTCTCTTAAACATTGCTGCACCTACATATATCACAAAAATAAAACCCTTTCTAAAAAAAAATATTTTACTTCGCACACTAACACTAATTATCTCTATGAATTAGTACAGTTAATTTTTCAAACAGCTTTTCTACTATTTCATAAACTATATTACATTAAAATATGAATGAAGCAAAACTCTCGGACATCAGTATGAAAACCGAAAAACAAGAGGAAAGTATTAAGAAGACCTTTAGAATTCATGCCTCTCAACTTTAATATTTGGTAATAGAATAAAATCGATAATTTTTTTTTTACACATACCAAAGCACACGCATGTAAAGCAGCGGGCAAAAAGCTAGTGTTATATAATAGGATCAAAATGGTAGAGCACTGTAAACAGCTGTAGGGTGATCTGGACAGGATATCTATCTGGGTTGTTAAACATGGGATTAAGATAAATTAAAAGAATCAGCTTACTAGATACACAGATAAAAAACTAAAGGCTGATTAGGATTATAATGTGAAGAAAGAATTGCTTATTGAAGACTTAAAATGTACATGTCTTGGCATAACAAGCTTAACTGGGTAGGACATATTGGGCAGGTAGTAGGAAAGGGTTTCACAATTCTCAACTTGTTGGAGAAATTGATGAAGAGATGTACGAGAAAAGTAAAGGAATTGGGTTATAAAACTTTGGTCAGACCATTGCTTGAATATATTGGTATAGTATGGGAACCACATTTTTAGTATCAACTTGGAGAGGGTGCAAAAAAGGGCTTCTAGATTTATTTCTGGGAGTTACCACAGAACGCAGTCAGTAACAGACTGGAATGGGGTCCATTGGAAACAGGAGGAGGTGAAGAGAGTCATGGGAGTGTACAAGATGTGTATTGGTGATGAGGCATGGAAAGGTATTGGTGTAAGAATTGAAAGTAATACATGGAATGAAATAGATGACTATGACCACAAGCTTACACTCGATTTTAGGCACAAGGGTGTAGGAAGATTTCTTTTTTAGGCAAGGCATTCATGTATTACCAAAAACGTTGAAAGAATTTAAAGTTGAAATTTGTAGAGTACAAATGTAGGTGGATGCAGGAAAGAGCGAAAAATGGATGTGTAGGGAACTTGCCACTTGAGCGTGCACTCTATTTCAATCAAATTAAATTAAAATTTTATTATTATTATAAATATTTAAACACAAAAAAATAATAGTCTGAAACACTTCAAAATCGGAAGAAGTGTAGACCAGTGGATCCATAATAAATGATAAATATTGCAGAGAGATCACGCGCATGTAGGCCCAGCAGCAGCATCTTTTGTGTTACCGGATAAGTCAATGTTACGCAATGCTCAGTCTGTACAGAGCCATCAAAAGAAGTGGAAACACGCAAAGAAAGTGCCCGTATGACTCTTGCAAGGGTGCCATATCAGCATGTGATCGAGTTCGATCGTGGTCTCTAGGAAATAAATGGGTTTGTCAGCCGTGACATTGTGGCTCATACAGAGTACGCTGTTATGACAGACTGTAAAGCCATTGGATACTTGTAATAGAGGGTCGTTTACAGCGACGACCATGTGTTTGTGATCACAGCTCGGGATGACCGACACATTGTTCGGATGGCTCTAACCAACAGACAGCTTCGTCCACAGCGTTGGCTCGACAGTGGAGCACTGCAACAGGTGTGGACATGTCTGCGTGGATGGTTCACCGCCGTCTTCTGAGGGCAGGAATGGTGGCATAAATGTTATTTCGTCGACTTCCATTTGCCAGAAACCATTAACACCTCAGACTGCAATGACTGCCGTTACTAGCATGCTGAGTCGCAAAATGTAGTATTTTCGAACGAGTCCCGCTTCAAATTTTCCACTTACAAGTTGGAAGAAATCTTGGTGAGTGCAGTCTAGCAGACTGCATTATTGAGTGGCATAGATCACAAATACCAAGTCTGATGCTTTGGGTCCCATTGGCATTGGCTACAACACGCGATCTCAGCTTCTAATTACTGAGGGAAATCTGAACAGCAACCGCTGCATCATAGAGGTTTTAGAATCCCAGGCACTGTTCCTCCTGTAGACAGCTCCACATTCATATTTTAGCAGGGCTATGACCGGCCACATGTGGCGAGGACTATGCAAATCCTCTTCGAAGAATGACGGGTAACACTGCTTCCCTGGCCTTCACTTTCGTTAGTTCGAACATGTCTGGAAAATAGCTGGTCGGCAACTTGTTACTTCTGGTCCTCCTGCAACCGTATGTCAGAGTGTATGTCAGCAGCATATACAAGTTCTCTTTGATTCCGTGCCACTACGTCTAGAGGCTCCGATCGCAGCACATGGTGACTTCACACCGTCCTAAATTCTCACGGCTAAAGAGAATGTAAAATTCTGTAATTTTAATCATTTGTGTAATGGACTAAATTTCACTGTAATAACATGTCTCCTTTTCGGTGTTGCAAAATTCACAGACGGTAGTGTATATTTATACTATAACGAAATCGCCTCCACCTGTACTTAATATTTATGTTAATACTTTTAACTGCCTTCAAACTAAATAGAAATTTTTCAGAATTTTCAGAGCGAATCCTCATGATCACATACACGTTCATAATGTACAGTCGGGGACATAATTCGCGAGACCCCTCGCCTTTCGATTATGCTTCGTTCTAGACACGACTGCCACATGGGACAGCATAACTGGTAGGTGGTACACTAAATTCATGATAAAATAGACCTCTCATGTCCAGCGCTTTACCCAAGACTAAAAAAAATGAGCTCGCGCGCGAGAGACTCGCAAACGCTCAGAGGCAAAGTTCGGAGTTCTACAGTTAAAATAATCGAGAGTATCACTGTTTGAAGCATAATAACTATTGAATTAATTAAAACGTTGATATAGAGGAATGATACCGCTTTATTAGAAATTTTGATAGCCACTCCGTATTTTTTTTAAAACAGTTGACAATTCGCTAGCAAACGAAATTACATGATTAATACTAAATCGAATAGCTAAATTACTCACGGATAAAAATTTGTAACACCAATAACAGAGCTGGAATGACTTAGTCACACGTTCTAGCGCTGCAGCGTTAGAACGTGTGACAAGTGTAAGTAGAAAGTGTATGGTGAACTAAATCACGAAATATAAATTATGTAGTTATTTCCACATACTTCAGTAGTTCGGAATAAGAACACCTTAATTTTGTTTTCACCATAACATTTTTAGAAGGTAACTTGATCGCAGTAGTTACAGTTTCAGTGGTAATAATAATAATTAATAACAAAAAATCCGTCGACAATGTAAATAAGCAGTTTCAGGTTTTAAAGCTGAAAAATGGAAGTGGGAAACCTTTCATGCCTTCCTTTGTTTCTCGCTAGCCCTGATACTCCTCGCTTCCAAACCAGATGGGTTATGGTTAACAATTTTGCCTGGCATTCGGCAGAACGCGGATTCAAGCCCCGTAGGACATCCATTTAAGTTTGCCCTGTTTCCGTAAATCTCTCCAGCTGAACACCGAAAAAGTTGCTTCAAAAAGCCGTGGCTGAAATTATTTCCGATTCTACTTTCCAATACTCTCAGGATTCAAAACATTGGCGTCGAAAGAGAACAAGAAGAAGAAGCATAACTCAAGGTGCGTTTTGGACCTACTCCTTGTTGGATTTATCTCATTCAACCGTCGACTACGGTAGCGGAGGGACTCGAGTGCTTCTTCCACATGTGAAGAGTCGCCATTATGGTGTTTTTTCCTTAGGTCTGGTCGATGTCGAAATCATTAGAGGGAGAAAAAGGACTGGGGGCATCGATCGGAAGGAACTCAGCCATGGGATTTTTACGGAACCATCTCGACACTCACGGATGATTTCCATTAATCATGCAAGATCGAAATCCGGATGGATGGACGAAGATTTGAATCCGTGTCCTGGAGCTTTACCGGTACTGTCGGTCACTGGTGCGATTCCGGCCTGGGGCATGGGAGTTAAAGTAAGTGTTTTGTATGTCTTGTGTCGTCTTTCACTTGTATGAGCAAAAAACATTTGGAAATACGTCAGTTCACAGAATGATGAATGGCTATCGCAGGAATGCCATTAAATATTTAAGACAATGTTATTGAACCAAAAGGCAAAAGCCGCCTTCAAAAATCTCTCACAGATCCACCCCGCTTGCCAAAAAAAATATTTTTTATTTGGTGCCAGCTAGCAACATGGCTGCGTGCTAATAAGAGTTTAAGGATAATAAGATACAAAATTTGGAAAGTAGGCGGACTATAGTGAAGTTCTTTAGTACACACGGAGGAGTATTTAATTTCAGTTGAGTTTGTAGGACGTGATATCTTTAACACTACATGTGGTTATTATATAAGAAGAATTCACTCGAGGAAATTGCAGGTCAGAGGCAAGGAGGAAGTAACCGATGTAACAAACGTTTCGAGGAAGTGTTTATTTACCAGTGGCTCTGAGGAAGCGAAGAATACTTGTTCAGTAGAGTTAGCTCAAATAAGTGTGTGAATATCATCATCTGTACTCGAAATACGTCCTTTTTCGAATCACGAGCATAAACACAGCGAAAGCCATTTGCCGAAAATAACAGAAACAACTCAACTTCATATAAAACATTATTAAAGTTACGTTATCATATTTAGAGGACCGGTGAAAGTGTTGAAAAATAACGTTGAACTAATATGTATTAGTTAATACAAATTTCGGCAATTACTCCTCGACTTCATTATACTGTCAGTTCTGTCATTGCATCTTGTAAATGTTCTACTCGTACTATTTTACTATCAAATGAATTAATTAATATTCCGTAATAATGGAGCTATTTCTTAAAAACTGGAAGTGCACGTTTTGGAAAATTGATCTGCCTCCATCTGTTGATTTGAATACTTTGCGACCTTCGTTTTCTGTGACCATTCAGCCTGATTCAGTTTGTATTTTTCTGACTATTGTGTCAGGTTTTGCAGAGGTAATGTGGCACACTATAGTGAAGCCAACACAATATGAACACTACACTCATTTAAAACTACCCATGTGGGAGGACGGACTCAAATCGGCGACCCTTAAAATGCGATGATAGCATTCTAACCCCTATACCGCTAGGGCTAGCTTGAGTGTCTTGGTCGGGACTCTAGTGAAGGAATTTGTGAACATGTCTGCGGTCATGGTTTGCTAACACGGATGACAATTCCGGAGGCCCACAGGAACAAGGAAATTATCAGGCATGTGATTTTCCTCATGCTGCTTCTACTACTCTGCGTCTGCGTCTGTGTCTGTTGTTGGACAAATGTAAATATCTGACTTAATTATCGAACTATTCGCAACGCCTTGTAGACGATTATTCTACTGCAGACAACAATGTTTAGTGTATATTTAAACTGCATTGTTTTATAAGAAGGGAAGCTGCGGTAGATCCTGGCCAGATATTGTTTTACGGGGTATGATTGTGTGGGACTGTTCTATGACGTTCCCTTTCTTTCGACAACCTTGCCATTGTTTATCTGTGATCTCTCAAATTCTAGCAATAAAACCGTTTGAATGTCGCTTTCATGCAAAGTCATAATTGCCGCCTTCTCAAGTCAATCAAATGTCTAGTTGTGGCTGATGTAACAATTCACACTGAAGCAGACCTAAGTTTGAATAAAAGTATTCGATGAGGAAGTATTCTGGCGCGAAACGATGCGAATTTCCTTCTATTGTAACTTCTGACTTCTGTTCCATCGTATACAAGATAAAACTACATCTTCCTTCATTATAGCCTAGACAAAGCAATTTCAAAAAGAAATTTTGTAACTGTAAAACTTTTGTCAGGAATACTGTTGGATTAGAATCGTTTACAAAATGATAACTGATTATCTCGTTTAGATGTGTGAATAACTTTTAAATACTAGGTACTGTGAAGTGTTGCAGATAAATTCAACGAGAATTTCTGGCCACTGAACCCACCTAATAAACCATAATATTTTAAAGCCATCCAAAATAAATTTTCAGATATCGATGAAATAATGAGATACTGAGCTGTCGTTTTATGAACGACGATTTAAAACCATGTCTTTCATCTAAGCTTCAAATAGCTGTCAATAGAGTATTTTTAGTGCATATAATTTCTGTACATTTCAAATTTTCATTTTGCAGTTATGGTGTAAGATGTTGATAGTATTTTGGAATTATAATTTCTCCTCTGCAAACTGCGTATCAGTTCTTCCTTTTACACACATTAACCATTTTCAATATTTAGGGCTAAAAGCCTCGATGCAGTCGAAGTAAGTAAATATAGGAGAGAATTGTGAACAAAATACGAAAAAATTGATCAATGCTTTTACAGGAATCATCCTGGCATTAATCGTCAAAGATTTTGAGAAAAATGGAAAAACCAAATTTGATAGCGACGGGAATTTGAAGAGGCATGCTAATTCTGTTCGCGATTGGGGCTACCATAGCATTTTCTACTAGGAAGAATGGTCTTGGAAAAAGAACGATCTCAACGTTACAGTTAGTGACGTTGGCTAATTCCATACGCAGTTGAGATTATAAAATTCTTATGTCTAACTTTTGAAGTAAAAGGTTGATTGCTTTTCAAACTGGATTGGTAAAAGTGAAATGACCTTTTCTTCGAAAAACTAACTAAGCGGTTACCTATATGCATATAAAAATGAGTGGATAATGGTTGGATCAGGATTAATGAGACACAAAGTCTTTAAGATCTGAAATCCTTAAGGCAGTGGTTCTCAATTAGTGGTACGCGTATCCCCAGGGTTACATGAGGCTGTTGCAAGGGGCAATCAGTAAGATACTTGCAAAAAAAAAAAAAAAAATTTGAAAACATTTCTACCACACAAAGACAATCAAACTATCTGTGTGTGAATTAAAATTCTGTAATGCTGTAACTGTGCGAAGCACTGAAGTGGGATGAAAGGAACGGCACAGGCAGCTGGGATTCACGAGGTAGAGACTGCAGTCTAGTGATTAAAATATTGATGAGTCTACTACTAGGCTGCAGATAGATATATTAAATAAAGTCTTTGTTAGAAACAGTCTGTTAAGATTGTTCCTGAATGAATACTTGTTATATTTAGTTCAGAAAACTGTGCCTCATGGGTGAGCGGTAATGCTCTCGCCTCGCATTCGAAAGGACACGGGATCAATCCTCGTCCGACCATCCAGATTTGGCTTTTCTACAGTTTCTCCAAATCACTTCAGGTTTTTTCAAAAGGCTCGTCACTTGCCTTATTCAATTCTCGCTTCCAATGATCTCAACTTCAAAGAGGGGTAAAGCTAGAAAGAATTTTTTTAAAAAAGTTCAGAAAGCCCTGGTTTCTCAGGTATATACGGTTCTACTTCTGTATAATTCTTTTGTCTGTTGAACTGTGTCCAACACACAGACACAGACGCAGACGCAGAGTAGAAGAAGCAGCATGAGGAAAATCACATGCCTGATAATTTCCTTGTCCTGTGGGCCTCCGGAATTGTCATCCGTGTTAGCAAACCATGACCGCAGACATGTTCACAAATTCCTTCACTAGAGTCCCGACCAAGACACTCAAGCTAGCCCTAGCGGTATAGGGGTTAGAATGCTATCATCGCATTTTAAGGGTCGCCGATTTGAGTCCGTCCTCCCACATGGGTAGTTTTAAATGAGTGTAGTGTTCATATTGTGTTGGCTTCACTATAGTGTGCCACATTACCTCTGCAAAACCTGACACAATAGTCAGAAAAATACAAACTGAATCAGGCTGAATGGTCACAGAAAACGAAGGTCGCAAAGTATTCAAATCAACAATGGAGGCAGATCAATTTTCCAAAACGTGCACTTCCAGTTTTTAAGAAATAGCTCCATTATTACGGAATATTAATTAATTCATTTGATAGTAAAATAGTACGAGTAGAACATTTACAAGATGCAATGACAGAACTGACAGTATAATGAAGTCGAGGAGTAATTGCCGAAATTTGTATTAACTAATATATATTAGTTCAACGTTATTTTTCAACACTTTCACCGGTCCTCTAAATATGATAACGTAACTTTAATAATGTTTTATATGAAGTTGAGTTGTTTCTGTTTGTAGATGCTCGTGATTCGAAAAAGGACGTATTTCGAGTACAGATGATGATATTCACACACACACCTTATTTGAGCTAACTCTACTGAACAAGTATTCTTCGCTTCCTCAGAGCCACTGGTAAATAAACACTTCCTCGAAACGTTTGTTACATCGGTTACTTCCTCCTTGCCTCTGACCTGCAATTTCCTCGAGTGAATTCTTCTTATATAATAACCACATGTAGTGTTAAAGATATCACGTCCTACAAACTCAACTGAAATTAAATACTCCTCCGTGTGTACTAAAGAACTTCACTATAGTCCGCCTACTTTCCAAATTTTGTATCTTATTATCCTTAAACTCTTATTAGCACGCAGCCATGTTGCTAGCTGGCACCAAATAAAAAATATTTTTTGGCAAGCGGGGTGGATCTGTGAGAGATTTTTGAAGGCGGCTTTTGCCTTTTGGTTCAATAACATTGTCTTAAATATTTAATGGCATTCCCGCGATAGCCATTCATCATTCTGTGAACTGACGTATTTCCAAATGTTTTTTGCTCATACAAGTGAAAGACGACACAAGACATACAAAACACTTACTTTAACTCCCATGCCCCAGGCCGGAATCGCACCAGTGACCGACAGTTCCGGTAAAGCTCCAGGACACGGATTCAAATCTTCGTCCATCCATCCGGATTTCGATCTTGCATGATTAATGGAAATCATCCGTGAGTGTCGAGATGGTTCCGTAAAAATCCCATGGCTGAGTTCCTTCCCGATCGATGCCCCCAGTCCTTTTTCTCCCTCTAATGATTTCGACATCGACCAGACCTAAGGAAAAAACACCATACTGGCGACTCTTCACATGTGGAAGAAGCACTCGAGTCCCTCCGCTACCGTAGTCGACGGTTGAATGAGATAAATCCAACAAGGAGTAGGTCCAAAACGCACCTCAGAGATGTAATATTTTTATTTGAGAATTTTTTGTGATGAAATCGTGGTGGCAAGTGCTTTTGTTTTAATCCACATTGATATTGGCAACTTTTTTTTTAAGTTTTAATTTTTTTCCTTTTGGCATTACAACACATACATCGAGGTAATTTGAAGCAAGAAAGGACTGGGGAAAAAACGGGGATGGATTCGGCCAAGGTCTTTTGAAGGCACCTTCCAGGCATTCGCAAGCATTTAATGCAACAGTGAAAAATTTAAATAGTAAAGAAAACAACAGCTTAAACCTTAAATTAATTCAGTACCATAATTTTTAAAATTGTGATACTTATGTTACAGACACTAATATTAAAATTAAAACTGGAGTAAAAAATTGCTATCTTATTGGACTGAATGGTACGCTTGTCTTATAAACTTCTGTGTAGTTATATAGGAGGCTAAAAAAGAAATGAACAAGAGGATAAAAAAAATGCTTCCACAGAGTCTCGTGCCAGCTCCCACGCCTTATTTTACTACTCTGTCGGTTTTCCTACTACGCCACCACCGACGAACGGTTGGATAGTTCCTTCTTCGATTGAGACTTGTACTCTGCCCAGATATCTTTGGTGACGGGGAGAGGAGGAAGGGAAAAATGATGTTTGGAAACGGATCAGGATGTAATACAGGGATAAGATCGCTGAATGCCGGAAAAGAGGTGTGGCAGAATAGTTATGGAGAAGTAAAAAAAATACACTGTGTTAGCTTTCAGTGTCTTGTCCAGCCTCGCTCCTCATCGATAACAACACGGATTTTACTGTTCATGGAAAAAAATGAGGCGTGACATAAACCACGATTTTCGGCCAGTTCTTTCCATGCGTCATAAATGCCACCGGGTCGTCGGCACATCCCCCTTTTCTTTTATAATTCTGACCATTTCTGCCCAAATATTTTCTGTGTTTCAGCGCTCTTGGGTGATCAATCAATTTGCAGCATTTCGGGGTGTTCGAGGAATCCCCTCTGATCTAGACGGGACTGGTGGACTGGTGACCAGTCATGCTGGAACATGATATCCCCTTCCGGAAATCTCTGCCTCACAGATGGGCAACATCACGTTCTCCAGAAATAGATATATAGGCTGCGGAATTAAGACGGCCGTCCACCTCCCACAGCACACCGCAACCTGCAGCAGAAATCCACGCCCAGACGGTAACAGAAGCACTACCACTTCTGCGGCTGTGGTGAATGTAGCGTTGGTCAAATCTTGCTTCACGTGGGCGGTACACCACCACATTACCCGCAGATCCCTTCGTAAACACTTCTCATCACTGAAGACGACATGTCTCCATTAATCAGGACACCTGGCAGCATTATCAGATGCGAAGATTAGGCCACTCCTTAATCGCATCACGTCTGGCTTGCAAACCTTTTTCTCGTAAGCTCCTTGTGGTTGTTTTAGTGCTTATGTCGAGCCTTAAGTTATTCCACAACTGCCATGCACTTAGAAACGGGGAGTTACGGCAAAGTCTAACAGTTTTTCGATCCTGGTCAGTTGTTGTTTTTCGTCGAGCAGCTGTCTGTGTTGGGCCGCTCTGAGACATTTCTTTCGTCTTCATATCTCCGTATCCACCTTGCCACGGCGGATTTGTGCATCCCTTCTTCATGTACTGCCTCCCCCCCTCCCCCTAATCAGCGTCACTTCAGCGATTCATTTTCGTTGTTGCAACGGAACACACTGTGGCAGATTGTAGTTTGAAAACAAGTGGCGCAGAGGACGAGGAAGTCTTCTGACGCAAACGATGCCTGTTTCCTTGTATTACGACTTCGCGAATCGTTTGTCATAGTACCCAAGATAGAATTGCATCTTCATTCATTAGTCTTGACGAATAAATACGCAATTGAAATTTTGGAACCATTCAATTTTTCCGACATGAATACTGCTAATTTGGGATTTTTACATAGTGATAATGGCACATTATTTCATATTGATGTGTGAATAGATGTTAAACACTAGGTGACGTGATGCGATGCAAATTCATACAGCAAGAATTGACTATGAACCCTAAAACCCACCTAGCAACTCAGAATGTTTTTGAGTTATACAAATTAAATCCTTCAGAAGTCGATGAAACATCTGCTCTTCGTGTAGCATCACATAATTTGTGAATACGGCATTTCGAATTCAAAGGATCATATTTGCTCTATATTTCAATTTTAGCTTTTGCGGTTATGTTAGTGCCGATCGATGGTACTGAGGAATTTATATTTCTCCTCTGAAAACCACACATTCGTTCTTGTGTTACTTGCCTCTGTTTTGTGCTTAAGGCTTTCGCCTCGTTTACATCTAGGTCATTAGAGATGGGAGTGGATTGGAGACAAAAACGGGAAGGAATTCGGCCATTGCCTTTGAATGAACCCTCCCAGCGTTCGTCTCGACTGATTTTGTGAAACCATGGAAAACTGAAATCGGGATACCCGAATAGGGAATTGAGCCTGCTTCATAATTATTCTCACAATGAAGCCTACCGTGAAAGTTTATACTAGGAAAGACAGCAATGAGAAAAGATTTATATTAGCTAGTCAAACAATTAGCGATGTTCGCTAACTTCACATGCAGCTGAAATTTCTAAATCCTTTTGTGTGTGTATTGGAGGAAATAGGTGATTTCTTTTTAAAGTCGAATATTATGGATTCATAAAAGGTTAATCATACTTATCTGAAAACTAACATCTACGTGCCTGTGGTTGCTATGTGGAACATCTGACTAAACGTAATTCTGAAATCTGTAGTGGATCGAACATTTCCGCGTCTTAGAAAACAACTATGACAAGATTACTTTATGTTATTGTTCAGAAAACGATCGTTCGTAACGTATATATTTTCTGTTCTCCTATGATGATTTCCTCTCTTGAGCTGTGTCAGATACAACGTTCAGGGATAAACACAGAGCAGGTAAATAAAGTTGAGGAAAATCGCTCCCGGAAGTAGCTGAAGCACCTTGGATTTATCATCTGTATTAGCCATCGTGATTGCAATCACGTTTCCACATTCTTTTACCAGAGAACAGACCAAAATATTTAAATCTAAAGATCGAAGCAGTTCAATTTCCCGTAAGATATGCTTGGAGGTTTTTTTAAAATTTTTTTTTTTTTTTTAATACACAATATATTGAATTAATTCCATCATGCAAATAGTACGTCATAGAACATTTTCAAGATGCTTTGAGAGCATTTTGAAGTAGAAATGCAGAAAGATTAATTTTCTAAAATAATTTTAATGACGATACATAATTATAGAGTTGAGTTTCACTTTCATCCTTTCTCTTTCTATGGTCTCGTAACTGCAAAACATTTTATGTGAAGCCCTTTTATTCATTTTCGGCGTCTCTGCAGGTGATTTTGTTTTTAAAAGAAGATACGTTGGTCATATTCACAAACGACGTCAAATTTGGGTTTGCTATATTGGGTTTCCGTCTCATATGTTTCGGAGCTTTAACTTTTGTTTGTGTTTAGATTCCTTTACTTCCACAACATGTTCCTTTACATTTATAAGGACAATCTACTAAATTTACTAATAAAAATTATGATTTGAGGAGTATCAATAGCTTTTGTCTTTAATCTTGGTAACTGACAACAATTTGGCGACATTTTTAAGCTTTGTATCTTTTTTGTTTTGCTTTTGGTTTTGTGCCTTGTCGACTTCGGGGTGGTTAGAACCGGTAAGGAATCGGGGGTGAGCAACGGGAAGTAATTCGGCCGTGGTATTTTTTTGACGATATCACCCAGGCATTCGCCTGGAGTGATATTGGGGAAGCCATCGAAAACCCAAATCTGAATGACCCGACTCGGATTCGAAGCCACGTCCTCCCGGAAGCCACCTCACAGTGTTACCATAACCCACCACATTGAGTTATGCTTCTTCTTCTTGTTCTCTTTCGACGCCAATGTGATTTGAATCCTGAGAGTATTGGAAAGTAGAATCGGGAAATAATTTCAGCCACGGCTTTTTGAAGCAACTTTTTTCGGTGTTCAGCTGGAGAGATTTACGGAAACCAGGGCAAACTTAAATTGGATGTTCCTACGGGGCTTGAATCCGCGTTCTGCCGAATGCCAGGCAAAATTGTTAACCATAACCCATCTGGTTTGGAAGGCGAGGAGTATCAGGGCTAGCGAGAAACAAAGGAAGGCATGAAAGGTTTCCCACTTCCATTTTTTCAGCTTAAAACCTGAACTGCTTATTTACATTGTCGACGGATTACTGTTATTAATTATTATTATTACCACTGAAACTGTAACTACTGCGATCAAGTTACCTTCTAAAAAATGTTATGGTGAAACAACATTAAGGTGTTCTTATTCCGAACTACTGAAGTATGTGGAAATAACTACATTATTTATATTTCGTGATTTAGTTCACCGTCTGAGTACTTTCGCAAATACACTTTCTACTTACGCTTGTCACACACAGTTCGATAACGCTGCAGCGCTAGAACGTGTGACTAAGTCCATTCCAGCTCTGTTATTGGTGTTACAAATTTTTATCCGTGAGTAATTTAGCTATTCGATTTAGTATTAATCATGTAATTTCGTTTGCTAGCGAATTGTCAAACTGTTTATTAAAAAAAAATACGGAGTGGCTATCAAAATTTCTAATAAAGCGGTATCATTCCTCTATATCAATCGTTTTAATTAATTCAATAGTTATTATGCTTCAAACAGTGATACTCTCGATTATTTTAACTGTAGAACTCCGAACTTTGCCTCTGAGCGTTTGCGAGTCTCTCGCGCGCGAGCTCATTTTTTTTAGTCTTGGGTAAAGCGCTGGACATGAGAGGTCTATTTTATCATGAATTTAGTGTACCACCTACCAGTTATGCTGTCCCATGTGGCAGTCGTGTCTAGAACGAAGCATAATCGAAAGGCGAGGGGTCTCGCGAATTATGTCCCTGACTGTACTTCAGCCTTTTCAGTTCTAATGATATTTAAGCATTTACTTTAAAGTAAGTATTCTCTGTCCTACACGAAATCTACCTTTACGTATATTACCTCCCTTGAAACAAAATATAAATTCTTCATATTTCGCAGAGAGAATGCTTAAAGTGAATTACCAGTCAAGTTCACATTTTAGCCAAATCACGTGAAGCGGTCATAACTTTTGACCGTTACTCCAGTCATTTACTAGAATTTCTTGTTGAAGCATAAAACATGAGGGCCATTAGAGCGGGAAATGACAAGGGGCAAGGAACGAGATGGAATTCGGCCATAGACTTTTGAAATGATTTGTGGAAACCATTTAAACCGAAATCTGGATGGCCAGATGGAGATTCGAACTCGCGTCCTCCCGAATGCAATGCCAAAACGTTGCCCAGGAAACGAATGTACTAGGGTCAGTGCAGGAATAGCGGCACGGTCTGTGACATTGGCTACAAAGAGCAGTCTCGGCGTAAGAATAAGGGAGGAAAGCGGACCATGCCATAGAAGGTCGTATAAACCTGTACAGAAGTTTCATAAGTCATTACCGCTGAGAAGACTACACAGTACTTAATTTGTGCAGTAAATAGTACGTTATCGCACCGGGTATCCATAAAGATCCGGTGAATTTCAGGCGGTAAGGGACCGTGCATAAATCAAGTAGCTCCATTTTGGCCTCCTGTGAATCCCCTATCCCCCCCCCCCCCCCCACGTAGCTCTTTTCCCTTTTGATTCCAGAAGACATTGCGTGCGGTTTTCTCTTGTCAGACTGTTGTAAATTACATAAGGAGATAATTAACTGAGGGAAATAAATATTCACATGCTGTTGCGAGTTCTGTTTCTCATTTTAACTGTATCCATTCAGGTGATATAACATTCCAACACGCGAATGTTAAATAATTAATTATCATACATTTACTTCTCATCTAATTCCTATCGGTGTGTAAAAGTAACTAGAAAATTACAGTATGAGGTACGCAGTATTTGTTAACGGTGGCATTACATGGGGGGGGGGGGGGGAAGTGGGGAGTGTCATTATATAACAGCGGAGCCTTTGCAGCTGAACTTCTATTCTCGCAGCAAGCGTCTAGTGTGGTGGTCGTGCTCTGTTGTTTGGAATAATTCTTTGCCATCATGGCTTGTCGTGGTCGTCGAGGAAATAGTAGTTGTTTTGTCGCGGAGGATGAGATATTGAAACGAAATCAGTTATTGCAGGAAAGATGGAATATTACTGACATCGTCCTTGCTGTTAGCGGGAATATTTAGGTATATTCAGGTGGCTGGCCAGGCGAAGATTAATTAGAAACTCGTTCACCTGTGAAGTTTGCAATGTTCCCATCGCATTGTACAATAAGAAGGGAATCGATGGCTACATGTGGGCGTGCAAAAGTTGTAATGCAAGAAGAACTATACGCGTAGGGTCCCTCTTTGAGAAAAGCAAATTAAGTCTATTTCAGATTTTAATACTGATCCACTTGAAGTGATACTAGTTGTTATTAGCCACAAAGGACTCAGTGGGAAGCATGTGGGAGCATGGTTATAAAGTCTAAGCCTTGTTTAAGCATTTTAATACAATAATCAAGGACAATGATTAAACTTGCAGAGAATATCACAAATATAATACCAAATCACAAAACTTCGATCTTGCAGATTAAGATCTTAATAAATCCCGTAATCACAAATAATATGATACAATATAATATATAAGAAACTTTTATCTTGCAGATTATGATTTGAATAAATCCTGTAATCACAAATAATTCCACTTATAGCAAATAACAGAAAATAACAAGACTGGCTCTCACTAATTTACCAGCATGTAACAAATCTGCAAGTAATACCAAACACAATTTGTACAGATGAGCCAAATTATGGCAATCATTTCAAACGAAGAGGAATCAGAGTACCTCAGTGTCCATCAAATTAACCTTAAGAATGAAGTTCTTACCAAAGGTCTTGACACACTATAGTGTGTGCATGCCAGCGCATAAGTCCTTACCATCCACACCGACTGATAAGGGGGCGGTAATGATTAACACCACAGACCGGGGAATTTGTCAATTCCCCAAACACAACTAACGAAGAAGAAGTAGGCGACGCACTTTGTAGTTGGAGTTGTCAGGCACACTACCTCCAATACCCAACAGGGCAAGAAAATGGCAAGTATCAAATCGAAGTCACCACCAGTGTCGGTCGCCACAGTACTCCCGAGTCTACGGGACACCGCTCTCGGACAAGAGCGTATCGGAGAAATTCCCTCGATTCAAGCGAACGAGGGACGGTCGCGGTGGAAACATAAATCCACCAGATGTAGCACTTCCTGGCCGCCCAGTCAAACCACCAGACCTCGCTACCCCAGCGGGCCTCCAGCGTCATGGCTTCTCAGGGAAGTACTAGGCGCAACCAACCAAACCGCTGCCGCCGACCGACTCCACAGCGGGCCTCCAGCGTCACGGCCACTCAGGGCCGACCGACTGACCGCCTCCCTGGCCGCCCAATCCATCCCCGGACCCCGCCGCCCCACCGGGCCTCCAGCGTCACGGCGACACAGGGAAGTACTCTGCCTCCGACTGACTGAACTTTTCCCGGTACCGTGACCCCAATTATATACACTCTATCGGCCGATAGAGGGCAGCAAGGAGCCACAGCGCTCACTAAGGCCGGGCGCACATTGACGCGCAGTCGACGCAGCGCAGCGCAGCACAGTTTCTGTGTCTCTATGTTTTGGGGCGGAACAGCGCGTATTGAGACGCAGAGCAGGGCAGCGCAGTACTGCGGGGCACGTGGCCTGCGCTACGTTGTGATCACGACACAGAAACTGCCCCACTCAGCACACTCTTGCCGGTTTTCATTGTAACCATTTCTTGCGTTATTTTAATTCTTGCTTCATTTTAAGATTATTTTCAATGATGGAAGAAGAAAAATTGATAGAGTTAGTGCGCAATCATCCAGTGATTTATGATACCAGTGATCCAAATTACATGAAAATTAAATTTAAACAACCTTAAAAATACTGCCAATTTTTCCTCAGTTCCGATAGGTTTTTGAGCGTTGCACCCCTCGGAGTGAATAACAGGTTCTATTAAGTTGTGAACTTCTTCAAACTCCACTCGAGTCATCCGGAAATAATTTATGAATCTTTCATCCGAAAATTCTCTTGTAAGAGCAAATGCACCATGTGAGCTTCTTTTCTTCATGTATTCAATTTTCCAAAGTTTTACTTTCCTCTGCTTTTGATGAATTAATAACAGTGTTTCAAGCTCAGTATCAGAGTCAGACTCAGAGCTCAAATCAAGATATTCCGCCGACATGTTTCTGGTAACGCTTTGTTTGGCTCACAAAACAACAATGCTTTGTAAACTGCCGCACGAAACTGCGCTCTAATATGCGCGGGTTACTGCGAGTCTGTGCTGCCCTGCCCTGCTCTGCGTTGCCCCTACTGCGCCACGCAGCTCAATGTGCGCACGGCCTAACGGAGAAACGAGCACGCGGGCTCAACAAGAACTAGAGACAGAAGACAGTCGCGAGCGGAAGAATAACACACAATACGAGCCGAGCACGGCTCACCACTGTTGGGCTAAAGATATGTCCCAGGAATAGATAGTGAAGGAAGCGTAGTTAGGTATCTCTAAAACGCATACTCAAGTAGACTGGTGTAACTTCTTAAGGGAAATTTGTACTAAGTGGCTGGAAGCTCATCCCATTGAAATAGGTGGAATGGATGAGAATGGAGAGCCAATTAGTGTCGAAATAGACGAATCAAAGTTCGGTAATGCTAAATACAACCGAGGTAGATATACGGAAGGACGTTGGGTATTTGGTGGTATTGAAAGAGGGTCTGGCAAATGTTTCATCGTGGATGTACCTGACAAGAAAAAGTCCACACCGACTACATTAATTAGTCAGTACATCCTTCCAGGCTCCATTATAATGACAGATGTATTTGCTTCTTACCGTAGTTTGTCAACAACTGATGACGGTATTTATGGTCATGGCGTAGTTGTACATCAGCAAAACTTCGTCAACCCCGATGGCCCTAATATCCATCCGCAAAATATAGAAAATTTGTGGACAAAAGCAAAAAGTAAGTTGAAGGTGCAACATGGAACATCTAGGCGCGTAGCCACCTCAACGAGTTTATTTGGAGAAACCATTTTGTAAAGAAGGACCGCTTTACAGGGTTCTTATCTTGTGTTTGGGAATTATACCCAATGTTTCCGAATTAATTATACCTCCGCTAGCCGCTATCTGTTTACTCTTAAGATAACTGGTTCCGATTCAATACCTACCGATCAAGAACTAATTCACCTACCACTGCTATGATGTACTGCCAAACGGCTCTTTTCAGAACCAACACATCCATCACAAAAAGCAAATTAGAGTCATAATGTCGAAAAAGGCGAACATCATGTAATTGTATACACGGAGAAAAAAATATAAAGTTGTCCCAAGCATCCATTTCAATTTATACATTTTTTAGTTCCTATTTAAAAAAAAAAAAAATCCTTACAGCTTTACGCTTCGTCAACAAACAGAGGAACGGAAAACATCATCCATTGCCCCTTCAAAGGAACCATTCCAGTAATAGCGTGATTTGGGGAAACCATAGAAAACCAAAATCTCGATTACCCGACGGGAATTTGTAGGTGCGTCCATCCGAATGCTCAACCAGGGCTTACCTCTCACCCAACACGTTCAGTTCTAGCCAGCTACTTCTGCCATCTGCTAATTACCAACTGTAGGAATTTTAATTGTTAGAATCTAACAATTTTAACAAATGTTGCTGGTTTTTCTCAACAACCCGAGCGTAGTGGGTGAGTGGTTAGCGCTATGACCTCGCATTGTTCCTATCCCAGATTGAAAGCCACTTAACTTTTGGCCACAACCTGAAATATTGAGGACACGGGTTCGATACCTGAGGCAAGGAGCGGCTCTCGCCAAAGGATTTTTGATGGAAAGTAGGCAGGCAAACTCACGCTAGAAATGGCAAAGCCAATTCCAGAACATTGGAGTTTAATAAATTCAAACTAGTCTACAGACAGTTTGACATAGGTTGTTAGGTAATGCTAGGTGCGGGAGAGAAAGTTACTGCTTCCCCAAGTCAGATCCGCTGGTCAACTATAGCAGCATTAATACGCAGCAGTACAGTGATGCAAACTGTACAGCACTACATAGCAACTTGATGGTACTGGCCCCTCCCTGTGGTCTCCGTGATCCCTTATACTAGTTGACAACAGAGAACGTCGTGCCACTTGGCTTATTCTTATTTGTACATGAGCAGCAGCACGTCTGCTCGCCCAGTGTGGTTGTAAACAAAACCAATGGGTGACACACACTGTCGCGGTTATGCTGGAGGTTCGGTAACAATACTTACTGTGAACCTTTAAAGCTTCCGCGCACTCACTAGATTCTGGTTCTTTCTCTGACGGCCGCCAACCGATATTAAGTCGGTAAATGAAATAAAAATGCACCTTCTTATTGGAAACACATGCATTTAATAGTTAATAAGATAGTCTCGCTCCAACTCCCAACCTTTATGAAAGTTCGCTATCGGTACTTCGATCCTTTAAGATTACAGGTAATGCTTCCGGTAAATTTAGACTGAAAACACGCACTCTTTTCATTCATACAACATACTAGTTCTCAGAACATGCCTATGGCTCACCACGAAACAATTCATATAAAATTCTGCAAATACTTTCTTCATTAATAACGTTCCTTCATATCACCAAAGAAATCACCTTCTCCAAAATATATTCTTTATCATAATGAACATGCGTTCTCGTCGACTCGACTGATTGTTCACTTTCACGACGGACTCACTTACTCCACGGCCAACGGCAGACTGCCGGCCCAGAAGCCTAGGTGCGTCTTTCTCCCAGGCGCACCATGCTTCCGAATTGGGGTTTACACCCCCGAGTTCACGGACCAGGCAGATGCTGACGTCACTAGACGACGACCAGCTTCAACACATGCATCACAAGTGGGTCCTACCTCCCTAAACCCACGGACCTGGCGGATGCTGAAGTCACCAGACAACCACGCAAACCGCCAATATTTAAAACTTCTCAAACTAGCTTCCAAAGTAATGGGTAAATGCCATTAACCCGTTACAACACTCTTGCGTACATGATACTCCTTTTCCATCTGACCCTGATGGCAGCGCGCCTTCCTATACGGGTAGTTTATCCCAACTGACCGTGCTCTGCATCTGACCCTATCTGTAGCACGCCTTCCTATACGGGCTATTTATCCCAACTGACCGTGCGCTCCAGCGCGCCTGCCAGCTCGGCTGTCCACCACATGTGGTCAACACAGCTTCGGCAATCCACAGGCTACATCTAGATATCTTTTAACAATTATTTTTTACTTTAATATTGAGTATATTACAATTGGGGAGCTATATGGTTTACCCAAATTACTCCAGGAGAATGCCAGAATGCTTCCTTCAAAAGGACATGGACGAATTACTTCCCATTCATTATACCCAATCCAATTCCGAATCTAATGACCTGGATGTCGACGAGGCGTAAAGCCACAAGTAAAAAAATAAATAAATATATAAAAATTGTCATCAAGGAAAACGCGTGTATAACTAATGGAAATCTTTAAATGAAACTACGTTCCTGGAACGAATTTAAAGGGTAGTTCTTATACTGACTATTCCAGTATTGCCAGAGCAGATGCAGAATATGCAAAATATGTGCGAAAATTACAGACTGTATATTTGGCTGTTTAAATTTACTAAAATACATCGTATATCATTAAAGTAGACTTGTGATACGAATAAAACTTGGATCCACTTGGAAATTAAAAAGGTGGTGATTTTATTGACCGTGTAGGAGTTGCGTCTGCCTGGCGCTACTGCAGAATAAGTGCGAAAATTACATGCGATATATATGGCTTTTTAAATTTACTGAAATCTATATATATATATCTATAAATGAGAAAATAAGAAAGTTCGGATGTGTGTTTGGATGTACGTCTGCAATCAATCACGCCTTAATAACTCAACATATTTAAATGAAATTTGGCATGTAGTCAGTTAATTGCGTGCGAAGTGTTATAGGATAGATTTTATCCCGCAAAAACGCATAGTTCTTTTAGAAATTGCCATTAATATCAATTCGGAAGCAACAAAGAGTTTCCTACTTCGTAGATAGCCGTGCCATGTTTACTCTTTTCTTTTTACGTATATCGCAAACACTACTTTTCAGAAATAAAAGCAAAAACCTTCTTACATATGCAAATTTGTGTTTAGTTTAAAAGCCATAAAACCGACGCACTTGACAAATAATAGTTTGGAAGCACGAAATATAAATCTGTACTTAACCTTAAGTTCAGGAAGAGAATTCTTCAGTTGCATACATGAAATGGCATAACACCTCAGGTATCACACCGTAATTCCGTTCATTAGCCTAATATATGCTTCATAATATATGTTAAAAATCAAAGTTTTAAAAAAAATATTAAATACTAAGAGTATACCAGCACAAAAGTGACAAAATGGTCGTCCGCGAAGAGGCCGTTTTTGTATGTTCGTGACGAATATGAAACAGTTTCGTTTCCACCTAGGTTCGGTTTATTGCCTTTGTTTCTTTTTTTCTGCTATAGATTCTCTGTAACATTACAAATTATTTTAACAAAATTTAAAACTTAATAGAAGATAACAAACCATTTTTTGTTTTTATCTTAACTTTCTGTAGAAATCAGTGAAATAGTTGCCTATGAAAAAAAGTGTTTTTTGCTTACTGTTGAATATTCTGCTAATAAATATTAAATCCTTCACTTAAAACGAATGTATTCAATAGTCTAAGGTAGAAACTTTTCGTTTCGAGAAGCCATGTTAGGAGTAGTTTACACAGCGATATACGTCGTCACTAACACGGCGCTTATGAAGGCAGCTTATGAAGGCAGCTTATTTATTACTCTAATAATTACTAAATTCCAGCTGCCTGATGCTATAACAAGAATATTCAGGTCCAGGTAGCATTTCAACCTAACCACTATCTACGCTGATATTTCCACTACAAATCAAACGATAGGGTCACACCTAACACATTAAACGAATCGGAACTAATTTCGAGTTGTAGCAACAGTTTCAATATGAGGTTTCCTTATTAGCTTAGCATAAATTATCATAATTAATTTTATTATACACCTTCAGTATGAATTTCAGCTGGACTAAAACACGCGCACTAACGTAATCACTGTATTGCGACGTAAACTTGACTTTCAACATTAACGTAAGAGTTGTAATGAATTTTGGACTTTCCGTTGTACAGCGTAAGTTACGAGCATTTTAGAATACGTTTTTAAGTTACGTTATTTTAATAACTGTCATGGTCCTGATGCCATAGTTCATGTGACTGGATGTAGTTCCACATGAATTTATTATTTACTTCGCTTTTCCAACCACCATATTACTAAGGTCATTTTTCAGACAGATTTTTGCGGTTGCTTTGTATCACGGTCTGAAATTAATAAGTCAAGTTTATATCGCAATTCATGATGTCACTAACAATCAAATAGTGAATGTATTAATGTGCGGTTGATAGAACCCTTGATATTTTAGCAACAATATTGGTGGATTTTGTGGTTTGGTTGAAATACAGCTTGAAGCAAAATGAAAACTAAAACTTTATAGTAGTTTAAGATGATTTCATGAGGGCCAATTTAGTGACATGTATCGCGTTGTACTTAAATTGAATCAAAATATTAATAATAGCTCTGGAACAGGTAATATAAATCTGTACCTCAGTTGCGGACGTAATGTGACAATTCAGGTATTAAACCGTAATTCGATTCGTAATATGTGTCACAATATGTGTGAAATATCCAAATTTGAGTCATAGTACTGATTTCAAAAGAGCAGTATTAACGAAGGTTATGGTAAGTTTGCTACACTGCCTGGACCAGAATGATTACTAATATTCCATGGTGCACAGTGGATTTGGAGTTCAGAATGTGGTTACCATTGCGAATTCTGACTATAAAGACGTCAGAATGTGCTCAAGAAGTCTACGCCACTAAGAGGGCGCCCATTAATTACGTGGGGTGAAAAGGGGTAGGGGGGGGGGGGCAAATCCGGTGAAATCTCACGTAGCATTTGAAACTCCTGAAGGGCAGTATAGCTAAAAAAAGAAAAAAAGATCCACAAACGACGAGGATACCGACTTTAGGGGGAGGGGGGGGGTTCCCGGAAGTAGGAGAGCTAAAAAAAAAGGATCTAAGAAAAACTACAAGGTCGGTAGTAGGGTTGGGGAAGTCCCGTTAAAATCTCAAGTCATTTTAATGGGAGATCTCACTACGGGAGAGGTGGGTGGTTAGGGATTATGTAAAAACATCTTACGTAATTAATGGACGCCCCCTAAGTGAGTAATGTTTGTAACCGTGTCTTTTGGCGTGCGTTACATCTTTGTTACCTACATCCCGGCTTTGACGAACGCTTTTCATTGAAGACTAAAGGCCAAGGAAGCGGATGACCAAATTTTCAACCCTAAAGGAGAATTTTTTCTGCTGGTCGTACTCTGAATAGTAACATAAAATTTTATACCATAACACACTTTCAAGCGGACGAAGTCGCGGGTAACTGCAAGTACATCATATATCATTAAAGTACCTTTGTGATACGAATAAAACAATGTTCCACTTGGAAATATAAAAGGTGGTGATTTTATTGACCGTGTACGAGTCGCGTCTGCTTGGCGCTTCTGCAGAATAAGTGGGAAAATTACATTCGATATATATGGCTTTTTAAATTTACTGAAATACATCGTATATCATTAAAGTACACTTGTGATACGAATAAAACAAGGTTCCACTTGAAAATTTAAAAGGTGGTGATTTTATTGACCGTGTAGGAGTTGCGTCATCATTAAAGTACTTTTGTGATACGAATAAAACATGGTTCCACGTGGGAATTTAGAATGTGGTTATTTTATTGACCGTTTATGAGTTGCGTCTTGAATCTGTATTTCAAATGCGCGGGCTCTTACCACTTACTTTTCCTATACCAAATCGTCTATGCCTGGTAATTCGTTTGCAGACCATCAACAATAATCAAAGTTAACAACAGTTTATTTATACTACCGAGTGTTACAAAAAAATGTATACACACTTTTAAAGGTCATAGAGAGTTCGTTTTCACGCTTGAGAGGATGAAATTTGGTACAAACGTAGCGTGATGTTTGCTCAATAGGTGGCAGCAAGCTAGGGCCGTGACGCGGGCAGTGGTGCTTAACTGATATCAACATGGCGGAAGTATGGTTGAACTTTGAAGAGCGTAAGCAATTGTTGAAGTGGTACTGGAAATTTAAGAATGTGGCTGCTGTCCAGAGACAGTGGAGACGTGAGTTTGGTACAGATCCAGCTACACGGTTAACAATTACCCGTATACGTGACAAATTCGAGCTTCATAGAACAGTGTGTGATGTACACAAAGGCCGATCAGGGCGACCTCGCACAGCTACGAGTGACGAGTCCTCGGCTGCGGTGCTGGAACGCTTTCAGCAGTCGCCACAAAAATCTACAAGGCAATGTGCGCGTGAGAGTGGTGTAAGTCATGCCAGCGTGCTACGCATTCTGAAGAAAGGCAAGTTTCAAGTGTACATTCCCAGACTGGTGCAACAGTTAAACGACGACGACTCAGATCGTAGGTTACAATTTTGTGAATGGTTTCGGGACATGGTTAACAATGTTCCGGGATTTGTGGGGAATGTGGTTTGGTCAGATGAAGCACAGTTCAAGCTCAATGGAACTGTCAACAGACACAATTGTGTGTACTGGGCTGACAATAATCCCCACATCACAGTGGAAACGGTTGTGAATTTGCCTGGTGTAAATGTGTGGTGCGGATTGACTCATAGGGGACTCATTGGTCCTTTCCGTATTGAAGGTACTTTAACCGGTGAACTTTATCTGAGAATGCTTAACGATTCAATTTTACCTGCCATTCATGAACTGTACGGTAATGAGAGGATTTATTATCAACAAGATGGCGCCCCTGCGCACTACCATAGGGATGTAAGAGCATACCTTGATCTACATTTTCCAGAGGATTGGATAGGACGCAGGGGTCCAATCGAGTTTCTTGCGCGTTCTCCAGATCTAACACCGTTGGACTTTTACTTATGGGGATCAGTGAAAGACCAGGTGTACAGAAGAAAACCAGATAACCTGAACGTACTTTGGGATGAGATTAGAGCAGTGTGCGCAGATATCCCACTGGAAACTTTAGCGGTAGTTACCGAATCAGTCGCAACCCGTGTTCAGAAATGCATTGATGCAGAAGGCCATCACTTTGAACTCTTAACATAAACATTTACCCCAGAGAGTATATTGGAAACTTCAAACAGACTTATAATCTTACTTTCAGGCTAATAAACATTTTGTATGAAAACGTTTCCGTATGTTTTTTCTTCTCGTTAAGTGTGTATACATTTTTCTGTAACACTCGGTATTATCAAGAAGGAAGCCTTAGACAAATATACCCACAAAAGGTGTTACAATATTTAAAAATAACGATTTGAAAGAAGCCTTTCTCTACCTTTGGTAGCTTCCCACGACGGCAGAAGAGGAAGCCGGAGTCTCTACCTGAATTGGGCGGCACATCCTCTTTGATAGCTATGGTGTCATCAGACAGGAAATACTGCAACTCCAACTTGTGAATAATGCCATGTTCGCTGTCGCGGTCATCCCAGTAGCCGTAGAAGCGCAGTACCTTGCGGTCCAATTCTAGGAAAGGGCCTCTCGTGTCCACCGTGCGGTTAGGTTTCTTCGGCATATGGATGTCTTCCTGGAGGTAAGGAGTCAGTGATCATTCCAGAGTTCGTCCTCGCAGAAGTATGGCGCAGCAAAATAAATATTCCGTCTAACAAGTTCAGTCGTCTCAGATGCCAATTATATTTTAGCATCTGAATACAAACGAAAATAAATTCAAACAATTGTCTCAGTTTTAATGTTGCAACACAACCTAAAACACTTTTAAAATTTCATTCTTTGTTGGGAATGTTTCGCGATATTTCATATCCTCCCGTTCTACTACTTCTAAAATATCTACTTTCCTTTAGGCTCACTTCTGAAATGTGTTAAGAGTGCGAAGTTCACGTGTATTCAAGTACAAATGAAATTCTTTCTGCTTTAATCCGATTATATGATAACACACTTAGTTAGTGTTTAGCATGTACTCACTTTCGACCTCTCGCTGGTGTAGGGGTCGATGGGTGTGGCAATAGGGTCGGAGACAGAGACTCCCAGACGGTTGAGAAAGACCCTGGTGAAAGTGTCGCAGTTTGTGATCTTGAAAACACGTCCATAGATCTCCACTTGACGGCCGATGTTGAAGTCAAGAATGTCGTAGAATTCATCGGATCGAGGAGGCGGGTAAGGTATTCGCTGTCGCCTAATAAGAGTTCCTGCAACAGATAACCGCAGTCCATTTATTACCACAAGAACATCTATAAGTTATATTAATTAGAAGTAACCATCGGTACAGAGCCTAAGGAATATTTTCACGTTAATACCCAACATGCAGATGGTCCAATTCTTTTAAAATTAATCAAAGGATCTAGCATTCAGACAACTTATTAACAAGTTTGATTTGTATGTCAATTATATGTTCGGATGTGAAATACAGTACTTAAAAGTTACCTGTAACACAAGAAGAAGCTCCGTGGTTAAAGCGTCTGATACGAGTTCAAAAATTTCCCGGTCTCAACGGGAGTAGATGCTATATACCGGTCGGCGCCATCAAAGGGATTCTAGGCCCCTAATTACCATAAATCATCAACCCCTGTCATCAAGCTGTCAAAAAGGCCATTAATCATCGGGATCACCCACGTCGCAGCGGACGCAGGTGTGCGCGCTCTAGTCATAAATCTGTCTTAATGGGAATAATATGTAAATGAGGCCACGTGCCACGCAGGTGTGCGCCTCTGCCACGTGCCACGCAGGTGTGACCTCAAGTCGCCGTGAGCTGCAGACTGGTTATGTTAATTAGTTTTCAGCCCCTCCCGGTCGACGCGGCGTCAGTTTGCAGCCATGTCTCGTCTAGTGATGTTGTTCTCCTCTATGTACCAACTCAACGCTGGTTACTCGAAACGTTTGACGATAGGGTTATCGTCCAAACACGAGTTTGAACCTGTTGTAGTTCTGGAAAAAGTGGGACACAATAAAATTGTTATAACATATGACAAATGGAACGTCCTGATCCAGGAATTGGACGTAGTGTCCGAGTTATTCAACGCCGGCACCGAGAGCATCCCACTTGGTGAGCACACCGTCTCCTACCGAACGATTGCCGGGGTGATGACCGTTTGTTTCCACCCTAATGACGATCCTGCCAGTGGTGTCTTCTTCGGCCAGTCTACTTGGAGGAACTTCGTCGACGCGCAGCCGGCCGTGACCAACGCCTTGACCGTCAAGCAGAAGTGGGGCTACTTGGTGGCACGATATTATACTGAATTTGTGGACATTCTAGCTAATAAAGTGCTACGAGACTTCAATATGGCTACAGTGCAAAAACTGATTGACATGCACATTAATAATGTTCGTGTAGCACAAGTGACATACAGTTCATCATTGGATTATGCGCAATTAAGACTTGAACTCATTGTGTATAAAAATTTGTTAGGATCTGATGATGTAAATAATATTGTAATTAAGAATTATGAACCCGGATATGATGTTTGTGGACCTTATTAACTACATGTATGTGAAAGTGTTTAAATAAATAACACATTTTTTATTTTATTTCTTATTTTTTTTATTTCACCCACCATTGGGCAATTAAAACTACATTTTCAACAGCGCATATAGCGTTACAAAATAAATGTCCTTTACAAAGATTTATCAAATTATTTTTCTTGAGTTCATGTAGAGGCGGGCATCCTAAATCTTCTATATTGTAGCAGACTTTCTTGCGAATAATCTTCTGAAACCAACGAGCCTTCTCCCGTCCTTTAACGTAAATAATGGAGTCATCTTCATTTGTGATTGTACATAGTTTGCTAAAGGTTATACCAGCAGCAGTCCAAGGTATTCCATGGTAATTATTTGTCAGCCATTTGACTGTTGGCTCATTACCTCCACGTGATGGTGAATTTACAGAGATGCAATGGGTGGCGATAATGTTGTCTGATTGCACTACACAGACGGCAACTTCTTTGAAGATAAACGCTCCTTGTCTCGTCTTGAATCCTTGCGCGTCCAGGAAGATGGTCGGCATGATACTGGGTGGCAATGATGAGCGCTATCTGATTTTATGCGAGCTTATGCACAACACTTGTTAGCGGTACGTATTCCACAATACGGTCATGAAGGATTAGACAGTATGCGGCGGTGTAGGCTGGAAAATTGTCAGTGCTATCAAACTCCATACGAATATCTACAGGCCCTGTTTTTACCGACTCATTTTGATGTGAACAGTCGATTACGGCGATAGGAGCAGTAGCAGTAGCGACAAAATCTTCACGGTTTATTAGCGGTGAAGGATGCTCCCGTTCGTAGCAAGTTTGTTGGAATCTTGCATACATATCGTACAATACTGTAGTGCGATTTTTCTTAAAATCCAAATTCATGTTCTCGTAGGGGTACGCCACATCATTTAGAAACACTTTGACGTTGGCAAGATTGCAGTTGCAAATATAGCTGCACTTAATGCTTCATTTCGTTTCCTGTTTGTTTGAAATCCCAGAACAACGAACCTAGGTTTCTCCAGGTGTGTTGATGTTTTCAAAGACCAAATTTGAGTTTTGCTTATAGGAAGTAGCGGGTACTCCAGCAAATCCCAGCTTCTGAAATTAATTCTAAGTGGCTTCCCACTGGCCACAATCTTAAGCAACGCCAGTTTTTCTCTCTCACTTACTTGTAAATGAGGCACCACCCATGATAGTTTACTGATGGCGAATTTACTTTTCCGGGGGTTTGGATTGGCTTGTACATATGAATTTGTATCGTCCCTAGATCGAATAAGTATTAGTTCTTGTTTTACATTTGCAAGTATCCTTTTAACGTCTTCACAAAAACTCAAGAGCATAATCAGCGGAATACATACATCAAAGTAACCATTTCCAAGATCGCGTTGCCCCCATCCTGAGTTTTCCAACAGACCAATTTGTTGAGGACCAGCGGAAATAAGAATCTTTATTGTGCTTGTGACACCTACATTTCTATTTCGGTCTATTTCAACTCCATTCATTTCTAACCGAATTTCCTCAAATAGGAACGCAAACGCATTGGATGTAACAATTGAATTTGTAGCCCCAGTTCCATCTGACTTAACAAATCTTCCTTCAATATGCAAGAAACTTTCCCCTGGCATTGTATATGTATCCTGGTACTGAATAGGGCCGACTCAAGACTGAACTGTTACCGGACAAGCAGAGTGTCTCAGACATGTGTTACCCCGACTACGGTTCATGCAAGACTGATGTTATGCATTCTGATGTAGGAATTTTAAACATAAATGTCCACATATGTGCGTACCGAATTCCTGGTGTCGTTGCATATTGTACTGTATTCTGTTACCTGCAAAGTATCGCTGCAATTCCAATGGCGGAGGTAAGTCACCAAAACTATCGAAATATTTCACTACACCATCCTTGTACTTGATGTACGCAACCCAGTGCGTCCCAGCATTTTCAGCACTGTCCAAGTTCACAATTCCACACTCACGTTCACTAATTTTTTGAGGTAATGCATCGCGC
The DNA here is from genome assembly GCA_031002005.1 of Vandiemenella viatica. NCBI lineage: Eukaryota > Metazoa > Arthropoda > Insecta > Orthoptera > Morabidae > Vandiemenella > Vandiemenella viatica. The sequence continues at coordinate 181,119,064 of JARYHS010008074.1, forward strand.
ATGAAGACACCACGAAAATGAGGTATACGCAAACGCTTTACATGTCTACGTATATCGTCATCGGTCAACGCCTGATCGGACTTTTTTTTAAAAATCCAGATCCATCTTTCCGGTATGGCTTTAAATACAGACCTTTACCCCTTATTGCAATTGCCTCCATGGTTTCGTTGTGTCGTTTCTGTTCAGTCAACTGCTTTTTTGCTTCTTTAGCAGCTTTGACGGCTCTGGCGATGGCTGAGGTTCCGCCGGCAAGAGCTCCAGCAGCCGACAATCCGGCAAAAATAGGGATTAAGGGGAGAATTCCACCCTTCTTCGTCTTCTTTTTCTTTTTAATCCCTGCACCCAACTTTAGCTTGGCACGCATAGCGCCGTTAACTAGTAACGCGGCCGCCCGCACGCAGAGAGCCAGTAGTTGCTCCGCCATTATGGAGCAGCTATTTTGGAGTGTATTGTCGTTAGACATTTACTCCTTCCTAGTTTGATGGTTGTGTATGGCCTAGATGTTGGTCGGTCCTTGTGGTTGGCTGGTTGTTAACCTTTAATGGCGCCGGCCGCGGAAAATGCCTGCCATGATGGGTGGGTATTCATGTGGTCGAGGGCGCTTCTCTGGAGGAGAGTTGCCTGACCAGTTCTTCCAGGAGAGTGAGGAGAGCAGCAAATCTGTCCTCCCTTTGACCTGTGTCTTGAATGCGGTCACAGCATGTGCTGTTTCCGCGACAGGTCGCCCCTCCTGGAGGCGGTGGTTATTCGTGGCTTGTCACTGGTGGTCGTGACGTCTTCTTCTTCTTTCTTCTCGGCGCGGCTGTCTGCTGCGGGATGGCCTCCGCAGCAGAAGCGCTGGTCTGCTGCCGGTTCTTGGCAGGCTGCGAGTGCGGCACTTGGCGCCGCTGAGGGAGCTTCTTGGCTTGCTCCTTCCAAGCTCTGCAGCCTCGGTAGGACGCGGCGTGCTTGGAGCCGCAGTTGCAGCAGACTGGGTCGTCGCGGTCGCGTTTGCAGTCCGCTAATCGATGGCCGCCCCCGCAACGAATGCACCTAGCTTGGTTGGCACATTCGCTGGCACAGTGCCAGAAGTTTTGACACTTGAAGCACTGTACCAGTTTGCGGGAAGGCGACTTGGTTTTGGGCTTCCGCACTGTCTGCACAGAGGCATCCGTCTGCACAGGGGCATCCGTCTGCACAGGGGCGTCCAGTGCGGTCACTCCGTTCGGATAGTGGCTTGTGCAGGAGGTGGTCCCTTCCGGGAGGGACTTCACCACAACGCAAAAGTCCCGGCAGGTGGAAGTGTGGAATCATCACACCATCGTCCACTGGCCAACAGAAGATCGGTAGCTCCGCGATCCTTTGCAGGTGAGCTAGCAGGCCGCAAAGGTTGCCGCTGAAGCGGATCAGGATTGGGCTTGCAGGCCCCTCAACAGCTCGGGCGGCGGCTGGTCGCGGCGCCGGCGGTTCTTGTTCAGGAGTCTCTGGCGGCGGCTTCCCGCCTACTTTCCTCTTCTTGGCGTTCGCAGTCTTCGTGTTGGCTGCGTCTGACGACATGATTGGTGCACCTGGGCTTCACAAGTGCTGTCGTATCAGACGTTCGCTGGCGGCTCAATATGACGTCCGCAACGGCACGATGTTACTCGGCCGGAGTCTCGGCAGCGAATGGCCACCCGTTCACCGAACTTTGCATCTTTGGCTTTCATTCTGATTGAAGCCTTCTCCGCGAGTATGCGGTCTGCATTACGCCTGTCAGCACCCTGTGCATACGCAATGTCATGCTCCTTGCATGCTGCATCTAGTGGATTGATCCCCGTCTGGCCGAGTTGCAGACGTTTTTCCAGTTTCGTCCCGGGTCCACAGAACTGGTAAGTTGGAATGTGTGCCTCAAATGGCATTTTGTCGACGAGCTTGTTTAAGAAGCCACGGCCCTTCTTCTTCAACCTTCCGTGTAGGAGGCATTGTTATCGACTGAATGATTTTACGTATTCGCGCGTCTATATATACCCCGCGCGGCAATGAAACCTTGTCAAAATGCGATTCGTCAAGCAGCAAGCAACATTACCCGTGAGTAATGCAGATGTTGCCGGCACCAAGCGGAAGAAGAACGGACCTCTGTTCCCTGAGACAGTGAGAGCGATAGTTTGTGGACCGTCAAACTGTGGTAAAACCAATCTTGTGCTGTCCCTGCTGGAACACCCAAATGGGCTTAGATTTGAAAATGTATATGTGTTTTCAAAATCGTTGTACCAGCCAAAGTACCAGTTGCTAGGTGAAATACTGAAACCCATTAAAGAAATTAAGTATTTACATTTAGCGATAATCAGAATGTGCCTCCACCTAGTGAAGCGCTACCAAATTCAGTGTTTGTGTTTGACGATGTCTCGTGTGAGAAGCAGAATAATATACGAGATTACTTTTGTATGGGGAGACATAGGTCAGTAGACTCTTTCTACTTGTGCCAGACATACAGCCGTATACCTAAACAGCTGGTGAGAGACAACGCCAACTTGATTGTACTCTTTAAACAGGACGACATGAATCTCAAACACATTTATAATGACCACGTGAACACAGATATGCCGTTCAGCGAGTTTAAGAACTTATGTGGTACTTGCTGGAATGCGAGCAAGCATGGATTTGCAGTTATTGACAAAGACTGTGACATGTATCAATGGACGGTACCGCAATGGGTTTGATTCATTTTTAAATAAATAGACAAGCACACTAGGTACTATCATCATTGCAGCCATGGACAAGTTTGGGAGAACTTCGACGACACAGAGCAGGAGAGTTTTGGTGTACCCACCTCAAAACATACTTCTTACAAAGGACGGTAATTTGGATTGCCAAGGTAGAATACTCAAACATGTAGCTGACCCCATCGACGATCGATGATGTTGCATCCAAACAATACATTGACAAGGCAAGCTACCGATGCGGCAATGCTTCTGAAGGAATTACAATCGACAGTAGTTACCATGGTTATAACTATTGCGGTAACAGATTTGATTGAAGATCGTGCATACATTCTAGAGACAGGTCTTAACTATTACGAAATTCCCGTCAATGGTGTAATCCTCTCAGTAGCCAAACCGGGCAGGGTTGATGTAATACTGAATTGGATTAAAACTGCAAGGATAAACTTTGTGAAGCAAGGTGATCATCTTATTTTTCTCCCAAATGCTCAACCCCACAAACCATTTACAGCAACATTAACTATCAAGTATAAAATAGTACAATAAACTCTCATAAGCTTCATTCGATGCTTAAACATGGATACGTCAACAACTAAACGTGGCATCATAAAGGCCCGAAATGCTATTCGACGCAAGTTACTCGAATTGAAGACTGGCCAAATCGACTCTGAGAAATTTTTCAAAGATTCTTTAAGACCTGTGACGGATACAATAGAAAATGTTTTCTTACCTCCGCGACATCAGCAGCAGCAGCAGCAACCTCCAGGTATGATCAAAGATTTCTTGAAGTCACTCAATCGAAGTGAAAGAGATTATGATTCGGTGTACGGTGTCCGGAAGAAAAATGATTCGCTAATGATTGGAAATACTCCTATGATTATAGATGGAGATGTTATACGGATTGATGGAAATGAATATGAAAGAACTCAAGGCTTAATGGAACTGTTGTTCTTAAAAAAAACCAAAACATTTACCAACATGGACTTGAAAAGTTATTATGAAATACTAGACACCACGAATGCCCACAGAGTGAAATTTATTCCATCTGGAAAAGTTTTGAAAAATACAACCACTAAGTATAAAAACATAATCTCTAAACTTGACAATCAGTCGGGTTCTGGTCTTCTTCCCATGAAGGAATATGTGTATTGGGACGATCCGAATGAGCTCGTTGAAAGATTGAAATTACTTACCGCATCAACATCAGCAGGACACACTGCACACTCCAACGAAATTTTGTCGGTGATTGAAGAACTTCGTGAGAGAGACATCATCGAGTAACATGGATCAAATTGTAGCTGAACTCCATAGACCGGCTAGAAGGAATTTCCCAAGACGCCGGGTAATAATCAAAGGTCTTGACGACCTATGGCAAGCTGATATTGTAGAAATGATCCCGTATTCTCGTAAAAACAGTGGCTACAAGTATATCTTGATGGTGATTGATACTTATTCAAAGTTTGCATGGGCTCTACCCCTCAAGAACAAAACGGCTAGTGTGGTTGTCGACGCTATGAAGAAAATACTTAATGGTGATCGTGTTCCTAAAAATTTACAGACTGACAACGGAAAAGAGTTTTATAATTCAAAGTTTAAATCGCTCATGACAAGTTATGGTATTAATCACTACTCAACATATACTCATCTTAAAGCATCAATAGTTGAGCGACTCAATAGAACTATCAAGAATGCAATGTGGCAAGAATTCAGCAGACGTGGTTCACATCGGTGGATTGAACTTCTTCCTCAATTAATGACCAATTACAATAACAAGTGGCACCGCACCATCAAGATGAAACCGTGTGATGTTAAAGACAATTCACTTCTTTCAACAGTGTACAGCCATATTAAGATTACTACTCCAGCAAAATTCAAAGTTGGTGACCATGTCAGAATCAGTAGATTTAAAGAGAGGTTTGAGAAAGGCTACTTGCCCAACTGGTCAACGGAAGTGTTTACCATCAGTAAAGTGAAATTAACAAATCCTGTAACTTATTTGCTTAAAGACTATCAAGGTAAAGATATTGCAGGAGCATTTTACCAGCAAGAATTACAACTAACAAAACTTACAAGTACATTTTTGGTTGAACGAGTGATAAAGAGAAGGAAAAATATGATCTTGGTGAAGTGGTTGGGTTTTGATAAATCGCATAACACATGGATTCATAAAAAAGATTTATTCAAATTGTAACAAAATTTACATGTCATTTTTCTGTAATAAATAATTTTTTTACAATTGTGTTTTTTTCCCCCAGCAATTATTTATACTGAGCACACTTGTACACTTATTCTACTTTTCCATTGACTAGATACATTTACAATTTTTTTTCTCGGGCTATGATTCTATACAAAACATTAGTGCACTGCAAAAAATTATAAAAGTTTGTACAACATTGGAAAAAAAATATTTACATGTCTTTGCAGCAACCTAAGCAGTGCACTGTACATATTTACAAACTAGAAACACGGATAAACGGTATATTTCTTCTTCACTCATACAGTATTTACAAAACATTCACACATTATTTACAGACTTGTGCTCCCACGGTAGGGTCTCTATCCCGTCGGGGAAAATATACCGCTTATCGTCCGTTCTAGACAGACCCAGTTTGGATATTTGAACAGTATTTACAACGTGCAGAGTTGATGCGATCCTTTGCTGCAGATGGTACCTGGGTGTTTCCCCATGGAGGCAATTTATGTAATCCTCCATCTGCAGCTTTCGAGTGACTGAGCCAGCCAAACCTTTAGCCCGTCTAGAGGTCTGGTCTGTCTCGAGCCGGAATGCATACATTTTTGCCCTTAACCCCGCAAACTCCGCAATCAGGGTACCATTCGCTTCGTCCTTCATAACACCGACAACCTTTTCATTGTGGGACTCTATCCCATAACGGTTGCCGGTGCTATACCCAGACGTGTCGAACTCCTCCCTGTTGCGTCGCATCACTTCATATGGATCACAGTTCCGCACCAAGTAGATGAAGCTGTCTGTATCCATATATAGCAATTTAGGGCTTCTAAACTGAGGAATGGCAAATTCATAATGAAATCTGTACATCCTCAGTTTAGACAGGTCAAGAATGCACATTCCGACATACACAGGTTTATTAAAAACTATCCTAGCTTTCGCCATCTCCACGGCCACAAAGTTCTTGTTGAAAACTGTTACTTGCTTAAAGTGTGGTGAAGCTATGTGTTTGCGGGCACCGCGGCGGCCCACCCAACCTGTACACAATTTCACGTCGCGGTGTTTTCGAATGTTCTCCATAGTTTTACCGAAAATTGAATTGTTCATTAATTTATAAAAATCTCTCTCGAAATCTGTTTTGGCGTCACGGCGAGAACACGTATTGAGAGATATGTATTCTTTCAACCACGGTGACTGGTTGAAAGATATTACCCGGTGTATTTCGGTCACCTGCAGCCCCAAGCCTACACATTGCTGGAGGACTCGGTAATGGAGAACATACCGTACCTTGTTCTCCAGTGTGGTCATCAGCTTGGGGAGGGTAGAACCTTCTGGGGCTTTGTGGTCTGGACATGGCGGCAGGTCTGCTAAAACGTCGTGTTTATCCTGAGGAATCGTAAGGTCTACCTCCAATACGAACCCCCTAGGTGAGTCAGCTGCAACGCTCATGAAATCTATGCTAGCAATCTCTTTAGCCGATAGCCATTGAAACCCACCAGAGGGTAGATACTCCGACATGGCCCAGCCGTAAAGATTGTTTACGTCGAAGTACATTATAAAATCTTCAGACGCCTCGCGGTTGTACTCCGGCATGTACCGGTTATTTGCCTTCGCATACCTGTGGACGCACTGGCAAATACCTCCGCGAATACCTCGTTCGAAAAAGAGCAGCATGTCGATATCCGTCAGAAGGTCCAGTTCGACACGCGTGCTCCTTAACATAGCCTGCCACGAAAGGCCTGGGGATGTGAAATAGTGGGCGGGGTCCAGGGTGTACTTCCCCAAACATACACTCCTAAATTTCTCAAACAGATCTGCAAGTAACCGCACATCTGTGTCCATGTACAGACTTGCATATTCGCCCAAAGTCTTGATCTGGAAAGTCCGCCACACCTTTGTCGCGTGTTCGTAATCTTCATCAGAAATGTGTGACTCCGACAACGAACTGTAGAACTTTGATTTTGGAGGAAGCGTGGCCTCGGTGAGCTTATCCCACGAATCCATGTATTCGTAAGGGAAGACACCTTTCCGTTTAACTAATTGGAACTTCTCGGGGTCGGTGAAATGAGCACTAGTAATGCCGCATGTCGCCGTCCTCAAGGGTTCCAACCAGTTTATCTAATGGGAGCTGCATGAACCGGTATGAGTCCAGAAACCTTAACGTGATTGAAGTGTATTCAATCTTTTTCGAAAAAGAAATATAACGTTCTGTGTTGATGGGAAGCACGTCCATTCCTTCGGAATCGAGTTTTGATAATGCCATAACAATGAAATGAGCATCATACCCAGAAAGATTGTGAAAGAAAATGGGTATGTACTTTTTAGTCTTATACTGCAAATTGCAATCATTATGTGCAGCCCCCCTAAATTTACCTGTGATATGACAATGATCGCGGACCTTGACGGTCCGCGGTTCAATGTCTTTCTCGCAGATGTGGCATACCGTAGCATCAGCAAACATTGCTTCTTGCTCATCTGTCATTACAAGAGGAAGTCACTTCTTGTAAATTTTATCAACTTTCTTGGCAAGTTTGACGAGTTCGTCAACAAGCCATTTTTCGGGATTTTTTCCCGTGAAGGAGTTGAAACGCGACAGACTAGGTACGAGTGGACAAACGACCTGGTATGCGGTAGCGAAAGGGAGATGTTTCTGGACAAAAGTAGTGTGAGAGTCGTTGAGTGGAGGACTGCAAGAATCATAAGGTTGCAATAAACTTTCAAAGTCCGCGTAAACGACGACGGGTACACGCTGCTGGTGCACAAAATCCTTAAACTTTAAGGTTTTATCGTCGTCGCCGGGTAAATTCACTCTTACAGGATCAACCCTTGCTACAGTCAATCTCGTGGCGGTCCAGGAGATCTTTGCGTCCGAAATGTTGCAGACATCTGTCACAAATAAAAATAGCATTCTCATAATTAGTTAAAGAAGAACCTAATAGCCGTGGCAAGTCGTGAATCCAACAGTAATGGAATTTTTTCCCACTGTCGTCGGTAATCATCAACATGTTTATGTGGTTACCGCGTTTGTCTGCAGTGTGATGGAGGGCCCCGGAAACTACATGTTTACCTTTAACTACATCCAGACCGAAAACATTTACAGGAATAGTCTGGATTTTGCCTCTCGAATTTAGAAATGTCAGAGTTTTACCGGAAACATCAATACCTAAAAAAACGGTGGTTGGTGAAGGCTTCCATATAATTACTGACTAGGTACGCATGTTGTTTCGGCGCCTTTACTTGAGCTGCAAGAAGTGTCCATAAAAAGCAGTACTCGTCATTCTTGTTTTTAACATTGATGACGGCCTGCTTTCTACAGATATCAAGTGGCAGAGGAACATAGGAAGACCCCCGAAAGAAAGGTTGAAAATTAGAAATGCTAATGTCGAGGGATTCTATCCTATCGAGAGTTTTGCCACTTGTCCTTTCTTGAAACTCACACAATTTTACTCTGAGCTCCGACTTCACATATTTTTTATACCAATCCGACAGGCAAGTGCTGGTTGTGACCTCACGCATTTTAGTTAAAAAGCACATACGGGCGGTTTCTAAAATAATTTCCTTCTGTATTTATATGTGTTAATCAGTCCAACCTGCACCTTTACAGATGTGGAGGACCGATTATCCACAATTTCGCGAAGTTTACCGGTAACAAGTTTAAAGCAAGCATCAATTAAATTCATTGAATCAATGAAATTTTGAGAATTTGAAATTGTCCCGTAATAAATTCTATTTTTAAATGCACTAAGCCTGTCTTCGAGGATTAAGCGCGATACTGCTGACTCACCCATCGTTGCTGCCTGATCATGACTGCGTGATGGCGTCCCTGCACCGACGATCGGCCCGGGCGAAGCACTGGCATACTGTCGTCTGGGCCCGGTGATGGGTCGGCATACTGTCGACTTGGGCAGGACGATGGGCTGGTGAACTGGCGGCTTGACCCGGGCGATGGGCTGGCATACTGTCGGCTGGGCCCCGGCGATGGGTCGGCATACTGTCGACTTGGGCCGGGCGATGGGCTGTTGAAGTGGCGGCTGCAGCCGGCTGTTGCTGCTTCTGTGGCGGGCGGTTGGCTAGGTCCGACTGTGGCTGACGTCTGCCATGGTCGCCATATTGGTGGCGGAACTGCCTCGTTGGCCGGGCGTCCGACCGCCCCCTATGAAAAATAAAAAAGAAGAAAAAAATATTTTAGTATCATGAAAAACATAATTTTTGTAAGCATAAAATAATATAGGTAAATTACTGATGTACTGGACTTACCGATATTCCAGTGTGCTGGTGGTTGCGGAAGAACCCATTGTGGTGGTGGAGTTGGCGGCATGCTATGTGGTGGTGACATGCTCTTCGGCTCATCCACGTCAATATTTGGGAGCATGCTCCATTGTGAGCAATCGCCAGCTCTTTTTTGGGCTACTTAATTCCTGAGAAGAATTACCCTTACGCATCTCTGGGCGTAAAATAATCTATAGATAAATACGTACTCAAATGAAAAAGGTCGCTGCAGGAAATATCCAAATCGCCCTGCGAACAAATAAATTAATAATATAGACTACTCCTTCAGCACTATACATTTTCATAAATCTAGTTACGTTAAAAAAAATTATCATTACCGAAATCATCCAGGCTAGTGAACGAGAAAAGCAGAAAAAACCTCATCAGTATATGTGAAAGAAATTAAAACAGCCAGAAAACAAGTTAAATAACAATAATTTACTTACCAAATCGCTGAAGAAGCTCATTCCTCCAAGATCCTCAGGACGACATTGCGATGATCGTTGTGCTCAGCTCGGCGACTCAGAGAAAACTGGATAACACAAGGGAGATCTCAGCCCTTTAAATACACGCCTTGGCATCTCCCTGGCGTGGGAACATACGCTCATTAAAATGTTAGCCTTTGCTAGCGTGGGAAGCGTTTGGTGTGGGAACGCAGTGCTTTGCGGCATTAATCTCCGAGGCTACATTTCTCAGGGTTGAAAAATGTTTTAGATTTATATACAGGCTTGGCGTGGGAAAACGGCGCCCGCAATCGTAAAATACCGTGAAGGTTGAATAATGTCTTCCGGGTGCCACATTCTAGCACGCCGAGGCGGCGCGGCGGCTGATTAATAGTTACCGCCTCCCTCGGGCCTGCGCGTGTCGGCGCGGCGGCTGATTAATAGGTTCCGCCTCCCTGTGCCTGCGCGCCAGATGTGGTGCGGCCTAGTCAGCTAAAATGTTAAATTATGTATCTTCTGAACCAGTACTCCGAAATAAATGAAATAAACGCCATTATAATAGTGAGAAAATTTAGATACTAATCGATACGTCACACCCCTAGTATTGAACCGATAAAAAGAAAAAGTGAATATTATACCGCATTTCGAATTGAATTTGAGGTTTAGTACCCTGACCGCTTGACATTTAGACGGAGCGCACACCTGCGTGGCACGTGGCAGAGGCGCACACCTGCGTCCCGCTGCGACGTGGGTGGTCCTGAGCTCACACCGACGCCCATAAGAAATACATGGGGTGTCCGGGGTACGAGCTCACTCCGGCCTTCAGGCACTACTTCCCGGCATTTGCCTGGAGTGATTTGGGAAACCATGGAAAACCCAAATCTGGATGCCCGGATGGGGATTCGAACCACCGTCCTCCGGAATGCTAGGCGAGAACACTAACCGTTACACCGCCGCGCTCGGTTTGGCGATACAGTTGTCTCCATCAACAATGATACCTCAGAATATTAAAATGTTAATAGTGAAATTGTCCATCACCCATATAAATCTTTTTCTTTTATTAACTGCTTAACGTCTCTTAACAGAGAGGTCTTTAGAGACGGGAAAGGAAGGGGGGCAAGCAATGGGAAGGAATTTGGCCATGGCATTTTGAAGGAAGTATCCCGGCATTTGCCTGGAGTGATTTGGGAAACCATGGAAAACCCAAATGTGGATGCCCGGACGGGGATTCGAACCGCCGTCCTCCCGAATGCGAGGCGAGAACGCTAACCGTTACAACACCACGCTCGGTCATATAAATCTATGCGGTTCCTCTTACCTTTGGTACAGTATAAAGTTAGCGCACAATGTTCACTGTGGCGTTACAGTTTGTCAAAAAGCGTTTCATAACGAAACACACTAATCACAACACACTGCCAAAGAGTGTAGTAGGTACACCAAAAGTATATTTTAATCGCAAAGAAAACAAGTCGCCTGAAGAAGTAGGGTTGTGTCCACTCACTAGCGGCTAATTAGCTGACAGATAATGATTTCCAGAACAACGGTATGTCAATTCTCGTATAGCATAACAGGATTTTGTAAGTAATTACATGACGCCTTTTGTTTATAATGTACACTTCGGAGTTTATCAATGCTGATCAGTAAAATATGAAAATGCGCATCCCTAGGTGAACTATTGCTGAATGGTTTATAGCACCTGGCAGCCACACCATGAACCACTGTTAACAGGAAATAACATGAGTTCTCCCCCAAATCATTACAGGCGAGTACCGGGATGCTTCCTTCAATAAATTAACTTTTATTAAATCGTTGAAACTTCTCGTATACACAGAACTACAATCTCCAGACATTTATCAAAGCAAAATTTAATAATGTCTTTAAAATACAGGACGACGAGCAATGAGCCGGCAAAATTAGTAGAGCTAACCGACTAGCAGACTAACGTCATAGCGAAAAGTTACAAGGTAAACCTTCATTATTGAAAACTCTAGAACTCGGTCGTGAAACTCGACAACAAGAAATAACTAAAACTACAAAACGAAACATTAGTGATTTACATATTTAGTATCTGGCATTGCAAAGAATGATTAAAATAATAATTTTATTATTTTCAATATTAACAGAAATTATTAAAACACTTTTAGAAGTGATATGAACGTAATAAACAATTTTTAAGACTTTTCCCCTTATGTCTTTACGCATCTTCGAGGACTGGGGGCCAGTAACTAGAAGGAATTCGGTAAGAGCCTTTTGAAGGAACCATCCCGGTATTGGTCTAGTGTGATTTGGGGAAACCATGGAAAACCGAAATCTGCATTATCGAACGTGGACTAGAACCTGCGTCCCTCCGAATGCGAGGCCGGAGCTGTACTACTCACCCACCACGCTCGGTTTTTAAAATTTGAAATCGAGGGAAATACATTAGTGTCCCTTTATTACCGAATATATGATTTAAATATAGTCAAGGGAGGCTGAGAAGTAGATATTATACACAACCTAGTAAGATCTCGAGAAGCCAATTCCAAGACACTTTGCGCCCTAACAACGATCCTTGCATGTGTTTGAATATTGTTGCGCTTTATTGCTGAGCAGCACTCACGTCACACTGTTAAGTATCGGATACGCAGTCATCTTCTACCTTTCGTCTACGGGCTCAAATGCGGGATTATGAAAAAATTCGTTAGAAACTGGGCCCACTAATCCATCAAAAAGTAAAAAGGCGCAACACTCGTCTGTTAAAATCCAGTCCTCCTCCTGCGGTATCCTTCCTAGATCTGTTCTAAAATACGTTTGATAGCAAAACAGTTTTGCTATTTCAGTAGATAGACCAAGTTCCAGATTTGTGGTCGTGCTACTTTAATGTCCACAATGGACCCAAATGTTTTACCTGTCCTCGCAAATTCGAGTATCATTAAATACAATTCTAACGAATCATGGTGACGTGTTGCTTCACTGCTTGTGTGTGAAATGCAAAAGTCTTCATCTTTTTACTGCAGCGCTGAATGACGGCTGATTAGTTACATAGGTCTCGAAGTCCCCAACAAAGCCGTAAAATGAAAAATTTAACAATTCCTACATGAGTCGCCAAGACCCACAAAATGTTTTATAGACATAGGAAGTCAACTTTAGCTCTGCGCTTTTTTAAAAATTAAATATCATTTGATGCTCTGTTTTGATTTATTGATATAACTAGCAGCTTACCGCAACTTCGCAACATTATCAAGAACAAGGTGTTTAAGAACGTGATCAAGAAAAACGTGATCCACTGTCCCTATAGATCACTGGTCGCAAATTGTTTTTAAATGAAAGGAACTCACAAAAACTCCGAATAATACGATGCCGCTCGTAGGCTGAATTTTGGTAAAAATTTCGATTGCGAGAAGTAAACTGATACTAATTTGTGTAAACTTTCATCTTAATTTTCCTACTACGAACAGAACATGGCAAGTACGCATATTGCGAATATCGCTGAAGCCGGTCAGAAACGTCGTTTATTAAAAAACCTCATTAGAAGAGAGGATGCTGGCAAGAAAAAGGTGAGTACATTGAAACTAGTTTATATTTTAACGCTCCGACTGTAGATTCCATTCACAAAAAACTGCATATAATTTGTTTTAATTATAAATTATTAAAAAATAAATTATAAATTGTTAATTTTTTGGTATAGTAAAACTGTATAACGTTCCATGTGCTAACTTGTGAATAAGCAGGTAAATTTGCATCTTTTTTCACATATCTTTGAATGAATTCGAACTTTTTGTAAGAAATGTGTTCCAAATTATTAATAAGTAAGATACTCATCTGAGTAAGACTATATAATCCAGAATGTGACTTGCAATCACCTTAAGAGTTTTGACTATTGGTGATAGCTGTAAGAGACTTTTATCTTTACAATATGCGTGGTTGAGATCCAATATATTTGGATTGGCTTGGAAACAGTCCGCTCTGCCATATCGCTTTCATTTCAACCTGTATGAAATCAAGAAACGTACTGAAGTATAAAAGATTTTACAATTTTCGCTGCCATCATAATTTTATCAGTAACTTCGTGAGATTTATGCTGCGTCCAATTTATTTTCGACCAATACCTTTGGTACTGAAGTAGATAGGGAAAGCGGATGCTGATCGAAAGTACCGTTATGTTTGTGATGTTATATGGACGTCATACAAAATGGAACTGTTCCGGTGGCAGGCAGCAACCGGAACAGGAAATCACCGCTAGATGACGTCATACAATCACTAGTTTGACAGCTGCCGGAAGACGTTGGAGTAAATATGACGTATCATCCTGTGGCAGGAAAAATTTAAGTATCTATCACCTGTGCCACGATATTGTTTCGAAATACCATATCGCGCTACCGAGCAAAATTTTCCGTTTTGCACAGTGCATACCAAATGCAATTGAATGTGTGATTTACAAACACATATTTGTAAATGTTATAAACTCCTTGGCTCTTTAATAATACCAACTTGAATATAATACATACATTCTTAAAATCTGTTTTGCAGTTGCAAGTATTTTGAGTAGTCTGCTCCGCCATAAACAGTGCCGCAGGCGTTACGACACAGCAAGGAAACTGCTCTCTCCTAACGCGCATAACGAGAAATGGGAATCGCCGACCGTGTCTTGAAATGGAGCTAACGTGGCTTACTGCGTCACTAT